>CAUYUJ010018768.1:37500-82500 GCA_963575745.1 Prorocentrum cordatum
GCCTGGCCAGCGGCAGCGCTGACCGGCGGGCGGCCGCGGACCGTCGACCCGACCCTAAGAGGGACGGACAGGGGACCGACCACGACGACAACGACGACGACGACGACGACGACGACGGCGACGACGAGCGAAAGCGAGAGCGAGAGAGAACGACAGCAGGGCCACGAAGGACACGAAGTAGGCCACGAAGGGCGACAGCGGGGACACGAAGGGAATGCGTATAGGGCCACGAAGAGCGCGAACGAGCGGGGGCCACGCAGGGCAGATAATGCGGGGCCGCAGAAAGGCAACGATGGGGCCACTGAGGGTAGCAACTGGGCCACGTAGGACAGTGAGGGGGCCATAAACGGCGACAGCGGGGCCACGAAGGGCATGCACATGGGGCCACAACGGGCGCGACTCCTGGGTGCCTGGGTGTCGGGAGCGCGGCGCTTGAGCAAATTGCGAAAAAAATCAAGCGCAAGGGCGCTATTCGTCAGTAAATTGCAAGCAAGTCTCCAGCGAGAGCGCGACTCCAGAGCGCCGGGAGAGCGATTCCTGAATAAAGTGCAAGGGGAAGTCCCGAGCGAGAGCGCGATTCCTGAATAAAATGCGAGGATTTCTCGGGCGGGAGCGGGGGCCCTGGCTAAATTGTGAGGAAATCTCAAGCGGGAGCCGTTGTTGTTGTAACCCGGGGGTCAGGGGCGCAGTTTGAGCATCAAGAATTTCCCTGTCAGAAAACAAGGTGCGAGCGTCGAGGGGCACACTTTGATTGAGAAAAAACAGCATGCACCAGTGAGGGGGGATCAACAATAATCACTCTTCAGAAATGAGAATTCAATAACAGTAACAACAACAAACACAACAGTTATAACAACCACAGCATCAACAGCACCAGCAACAACAGCAACAACAACAACAACCATAATAATGCAAATAGCAATAACAGCACGAATATTGATAAGAGAAACAATAAGAATAACAATAAGAACAAGAGGCAGAGGGCACATGAGAAAATGGAGGAGGGCGAGGAGAGGGAAGAGAAGGACCAAAGAACAAAGGGCAACTCAGGCGACCACGTTGTAGGTGATCACGTCGGGGGCATCTCCGGTCCACACCTGCTGTCGCAGGCGTCGCCGGCCCGGCTGTCTCCTCCCAACTACCGCTCCTGCCGCTGCTGCAACTGCTGCACCTGCTGCTGCTGCTGCTGCTGCCACTTCTGCAGCACATGCTTACACCGCCGCTGCCGCTGCAGTCTGCCAGTGCCGCCGCCACCGCCGCCGCTGCTGCGCTTGTCTCTGCTATCAGCGCCCCTCATGGCAGTCTTGCCTCCCGACGCTGCTAGTGCTGCTCCTTTGTAAGTTCTACTCGTTGGACCCTGAGGAGCGGCGATGTAGGGCTTGGGCGTTCTAGGCCAGTTTCGGGGCGGTTTGTGGGGGTTTCCGGGACCTCCGGGGGTCAGGACCCGTGGCGTAAGCACAGCTTATCAGCTGCTCCTGCTCCTCATGCCCCTCCCCTTACTGATGCTCGTTCCTGCCGATGCTGTCGGTCCTCTCCCTTTCCGCGGCGAGCGCGAGGCGAGACCCGCAGGCAGAGGTCTTCCTGGTGCCCCCTCAGCGCGCACACCTGCGAAGGCGGGCGCTGTATCAGCTGCACCGCCCCGTGGGGGCCAGCTGAGCGGCCTCACGCACGCTGGCGGCGCACGCAAGGGGGGGGCGCGAGGGGGGGGCCGTCCGAGGAGCCTGGGGGCGTCTTACAAGCCATTACCCGTCCAAGAAGCCTTCAGGGCCACACAGGCCTGAGGTGAATATGGTATGGCATGCGTTGCTCTGCAATGCTGTCGTATTGCCGGGATGGACTGGTCCCCACCTTCGGTCGCCGAGGTCTTCCCTCGTGGCACTGCTCGACCAGCGCAACCGGCTTTTCCCCCGACCCTTTCAAGAAAGACCTGCCCTCCCAGAGGGCTACCCCCCCGCGCGCCACCCCCTGGCCTGCGCGCCGCCCGAACGCGAACGGCTGGCTTCCCCTGGCAACTGCACCGAGCCTGGCCCGCCGGCGGCCTTGGCTGCCCGCGGGTTTTGCTGCAAGCTGCCCTCGCTGCTCATCCTCTCCCCTCTCCCCTCTCGCCGTTACACGTAAGAGTGGCCGAAACCTGGGCGCGCAAGCCGCTGCTACCGCTTCGCGCTCAGCGATCGGGGGCCCGTTGGGCCCGCGCCAGAAGGTCCCTCCGGCGAAAGGCCACTCGTACGCCTCGTCGACCCTCCCATCCCTGCCCTTCCTCCTCTGAAGCGGAACTGGGACACAAGAAACAATAGACGTAAATGACCAAATTCCCCATATGCTTGGGTTTCTGCCTTCCCCCCCACTTCCCATATTTTCCACATTTTCTTGGGAATCGACGATGACTTGTGTCTGTGTTTTTTTCTTCCCCTCCTGATCCTCCTCCTCCTGCGGGGCTGGGGGCCCGGCCGCAGGGGGGAGCCTGCCGGCCGTGCCGCCCACGCTGCGCTGCAGCGTGGGCGGCCGCGCCCGAGGGCCCCAGGCAGTCTGGGGCGTGGCCCCGGGCTGAACCTGCACGGTGTTTTCCGCTTTCGTTTTTTGGAGGCCTGGAAATGGGCACCAACACCAACACAGGGGATGGCCTCCACAGGGGGAAGACGATCCTAGATTCCAGCGCTGGTGGTAATATTTCGGCCGCCTTGGAAGCCAGAGTATTACCACCATCACCGAGGTCGGGATCTTCTTCCCTCGGCGGAGGCACACCGCCGATGTTGGTGTTGGTGTCAACCTCTAGGCCTGCGAGTTTTGCCTTCGGTTTCCCTCGCTGTGTTTTCAACCCACCTCTGCCCCAAGACGAAGTCGAAACGAAGACGGCCCACGAGATCCCCCAAACACCGTGTGAGCCCAGCCCGGGCGTGGCCTCCGGCCCGAGAAGCTTCCGCCCCCGCCAGAAGCGTCGGCGAGCCGGCGGGCGGGCTGGATCCCCGACAAGACCGTCGAGCTGGCGCAAAAACACAGAGAGAGAGAGAGAGAGAGAGCGAGAGAGCGAGAGAGTGCTGCTGGGAGCCAGGGTCTCACGTAAGAATGAGCGTCGTATTGGCCTGCTTGCCAGTGTGCAAAGCCACCGCGCTCATAGCCGGAATCTGCAGATTCACAGAGCCATCGAGGTTGACCTGGACCTGCGGGCAGGAGGACGTGTCGTCGGACTCGATGACGTTGCAGTACGAACCGCCCGGGAGTGACAGCTTGGCATTGCCAGACCACGGGGATGACAGGCGATTGAGCGCCACACATGCCGTCTGGCCACGACAGAATACGATCACGTCGGCCGCCATCTTCTGGAAGCTGCCCACAGGGGAAGTGCCCGCGGAACGGCGCCACGCGGCCATGTTTGCGATCGCCGTCCACCTGTGCTCGCAGATCCATGGCGCGTCTTGGCCAGGACCAGCGCTGCAGGCGACGCCGCCGTCGGAATGCACGGGCGAAGATGGGGGACCGTCGTCCGTGCCAGCAAAGGCATACGAGCTCATGACCTTCGGATAACCATACGGATGTGCCAGCATGAAGATGTTGGCCAATTGGTACAGCCCGCCGTTCTTGTAGGTGAGCTTGGCCTCGCCGCGCTGCGTGTCGTGGTTGTCCAGGAAGACGACCGCCTTGTCGCTGGCAAGGAAGCCCCACTTCTCTCCGAAGCCGTCGAAGAACTGCAGCTTGCCTTCATCGAGGAAGTTCGGAGCGAGCTGCCTGGCGTAGTTGAACTCGGTGACTGCGCCATTGTTGGTGTACATTTCAGGCGTAATCGCTTCGCCAACGCCAGATATTACCTCTTGAAAGCAAAACAGGCTGGTGTTCGCAGCGCTCAGCAGCGAGCCCAACTCTTCTGCATCCTGGTGCTTGGCGGCGTCGATGCGGATGCCCGCGACGCCCAAATCGGCGAGGTGGTTGATGAAAGCAACGACGGTCTTCTTCACATAGTCGCAGGAGGTGCACAGGTCTGGCAAGCCGACAAGGTCGCAGTACTGCACGTTGTGCTTGTCCCTGAAGTCTGAGACCCCGCAGTTCTTGCCCACGTCGCCGTCACTGTGGTGCATGTCCTGCGGCGAACCCGCCCCCGTGCCTGCAGCACCTGTCGGAGCGCCCCGAGGCTCACACACGCGCTCGAGCGGAAAAGGGCTTTGTGCTCGAAGGGCCCAGACCACCAAGCAGATGGGATCTGGGGCGCTGCCCAGCGCTCAGAGGCGCTGCCGGGAGCTTCCACCGTGGGCCTCCAGGAAGCCTCCCAAGAAAGGGCGCAGAGGCTTAGGATCCATCAGCAGCCCCCAAGAGACCCTCCTGGGGGGCTCTCTTAAGGGCCTCGTGGGCCGTCTTGGAGGCCCTGGGTGCTAGCCAAAAAAACCATGCGCATTCAAACAGACATGTGTTTACTCTACATCCGCTGCGTGCTCTACTGCTTGGTCTTCAGAGCCTCCCGCCCAAGGGAGCCCGAGAGGCCCCCAAGAAGGGCCAAGGAGGCTCTGAGGAGATCCCCGGAAGGGCCAAAGACGGGGAACTCGAACTGCCACGTGGAGCCCTCCAGGGCGTTGCCGAACGACAGGGGGCGGCAGTGGTTTGCCGCAAGCGTCTTCGATAGATTGGCGTCGCGCGACCGCCGTACTTACTGCCACCTATCGCCGTGCCGCTGCCAGCGGCGATATGGTTGAAGACGGCATCGACGTAGATGTCCACACCAGCCTCCTTGCACCGCTGCACCATGGAGGCGAACTCGGTCTCGTTACCAGATCTCGAAATCAGGTTGTAGGTGACAGGCTGGTAGCGCGTCCACCAGGCCGCACCTTGGATGTGCTCCGTCGGCGGCGAGACCTGAACGGCCTTGAAGCCCTTTGGACCGAGCCACTGCTCACACTCCTGAGCCACATCGCCCCACGACCACTCGAACAGGTGTACAAATGCCGACTGCGAGTTGCTCACGACGTTGCCGCCCAAAGCGACACCAGCAGTTGTCGCCAATATCAGCGAGGAAAGGCTTTGCATCTTGGCGGCCGAGAGCTGTTTCAAAAGGCACATCGACGGCTGACCTGTACCGACTCTGGCGAGTAAGCCAGAAATGCTACGGACTGATGCTCCTCTTGCTGTATCGCCTCTCTGCCACACTCTTCCAAGGACGGGTCGCTTCGCGCTGCCAGAAGAAAAACATAGCACAGCTCGTGGTGCGCTCATGTTCAAAAGTCAAGAATACCGGCGCGTTCCTGGCGCACATGGCGCATTCACATCAGTAAGTGATTGCGCGCACGAATCTTCCACAGACATCCGACGTCGTGCGTTCTGTCTTCCAAGCTCTCGGCCGAATCCCTGGGCCCAGTCTTTCGCGGCGGGTCGATGCACTCTCGTAAGGCCCGAGAACGGTGCCTCGACGCCCCAATTCCCGAACTAGTGCTTGCAGTGAGGGCCCACGTTTCCCTTGCAAGTAATTGGCATGCTTTTCCAGGTCTTCGAACGGAGACCGCTGGTAGGCACCGCGTGTCGGGGAGACGTAAGACTCGGGTACGGGGGACTCGGGTTGGCCTGACGGGAACATCATAAAGATGACGAGGCCCAATCTGAAATTTGACGCGAGCTCCCGCTGCAGACATCCTACGAAAACTGGGCCGTCGAAATCATCCCAGGACGCGCTCGTCAAGACGCGTCGGCACACCCCCGAGCTCCAGCCGACTCGAGCCCCAGGCCTCCCGAAAGTCCTTGCCGTGCTCCTCCAAGCCTTCGAACACGGAGGCCGCCGCCAGGCACCTCGTGGCCGCTCCGTGCACCGGCTGCTCTCCCGAGTCTTCGCCCGGCGCCCGCCCGCGGGCGCCTCGTGGGCGCCTCGGTGCGCTGGCCGGCGGTTCCAGGCGCACGCGCAGAGGGCACGGCAGCTCCCGCACCACGTGGACTGCACCGCGCAGCGTGCTTGCAGTCCACATGCTGTACCTATGCGAGGACCGACGACAGCCACAGCGATGTGCAAAACGAGGTGGCGTTCACAACAAGCAACGAAACGCGGCCCGACGTCCAAAACGAACGTGGAAAACGAAGCCAGCGCCGAGCGAAAACGAACGACGGAACGGGGCGTTTGAGACAACAGCGAAAAACGAAACGAAACAGCAACGAAAAACGAAACGTGAAACAAAACCAGGACCCAAACCAAGCTGAACAGCGCTGTGGTCGATCCTTGAACCTATACGACCCCCCTTCTGGTGAACAGGAGGTGGTGTGTGAGGGGGGAGGCAGCTGGTGGCAACTGCGACGAGCTTGAGGGTGACGACCTCACCGATGATCTCACCGTCGATATCACGATCGATCTCACTATCTATCGACCTCACCGTCAATCACACTTTCGATCTCACGGTCGACATCACTACCGACATCATTACCGACAATGCGATCGATGGTGAGATCCGGCGGGACACCCGTGGGCCACCGCCGGCCAACCGGGGGAGGAGAGACATTGAGCCTGGATTCGCCCTAGCCGGGACGGGTTCGTTCCTCTCGCCCGCCCACGCAGCTTTGCCTTGCTCGCGCGCACGACACGAAACCAAAACCGATTTCCCAGTTTGGTGCTCTCCGTTTCACTGCGATCTCACCCCAGCCTCGGGCAACATATACTGCAGTAGGTGGATTGCACCGCAAAGACTGCCTCGCATAAATTGCACCACATAGGTTGCACAAAATCCCGTACAACTTGTTTTGGCCTCGCATAAATTGCACCACAAAGGTTGTTAAGAAAATCCCATGCAACACGTAGCTTGCAACACATGGATTGCACCGCATGTTCTGCGAAATGTTAATGGCAAGCCGCATCTTACACTACATATAGTGCGCCCACTAGCTTGCACCGAAGAAAGTGCGCCACGCAGCTTGCACCACATATACAACACACCATGCATCACACATACAGACTGCAATGACCGAATCACGTGCTTGAGGCAAACGCTGAACCATATCTTTCTTAACAACTACTTCAGTCGCCATGTCGCGAGTAAAGAAAGCAAGCGAGAAAATGGACTAGGTCGGAATCCCCTGAATTCTCAGCCCTGGCATTTGCGCGCACTTCTCGCACAAATCGGGCCAGTAAATCGCAAAAGTCTTGGGCACTGTGGCGGGGAGCGCTTGCTACTGCTGGGCGACATCCCCCCCTGGCCTCTTGCCAGCCAGGTGGCAGCCCCTCGGTGTGGAAGTCGACGCTGGCAGAAACCGGATAAACCTTCGCTATCACCTCTCTCTCTCTGCATACGACCCACACCTGTGGCAAGCAATGATACTCATCGGCTGATGTGAACGGATGTAACGGAAGAGATCCTCCGGGGACCCGTGCCTACATCCGGGAGGCGCTTACAGTGACGAAGGCAATGGGACGCACACATGACATCGACCTTCCTACGAAAATTGGTTCCGCATCGACGCGGAGCGCATTTCCAGCGACCAGTCATCAGAAACATCACATGGGACCTGCGGGGCTCCACGTGGGCCCCGGGGGGACGAGGCGGAGAGGAAGGAGGGTCAGGGCGCAGGGAAGAGGAGGCGAGACCACAAGGACATGGCCGCAGCAGGCAATGAGGGGGGCCACAAGCTCTTCTCGGCTTATATTAACTCTTACGCGGGACGATGGCAGGCCACCTTCGAAAGGGCTTCCACAACATAGCTATAACATAGTATATGCATATGCGAATAAACATACATAATTATACACATACACACATACATACATACATACATACAGACAGACAGACATACATATATACATGCATACATACATACATACATACGTACATACATACATACATACACACACATACATACAGACATACATACATGCATACTTGGACCCACCCATATAATATATATATATATATATATATATATATCTGTACAAACATACATTTATATACATATATACATGTATATAAATACACACATACATGAGTATATATGTATATACATATATATATATACATATATATATATATTCACATGCATACGAACATATATATATATATATATATATATATATATATATATACATATGCATATGAATGTAGTAGCCTGCGTGGAACCCAAACCGTGCGTCTAGTAACATACGGTATGCAATCCAGGTGGGCCAATCTATGTGGTGAAACCTACGTGGTGCAACACATGTTGCGCAATGTATGTTGTGCAACCCCGCTATTGTGCAGTCGCCGTGGGGCCATGTATGCGGTTATTTGGGACAAAATACGTGGTCTATGAAAAAATGCTGCGCAATACATGCTGTGCATTAATGGTGATGCGAACTATGTGGCGGAATCTGTATGGCGCACAAACGGCGTGGTGCAATCGAGGTGGTGCAACCCGCGTGGCGCATTTCATGTGGTAAAATATACGGACGTGGTGCAACCTTCGTGGTGCAATTCACCTTGCCCAACTTGGAATTGTCAATTCCACTGCCAGCGCAATGATCCCTTCCACCCACCCGGAACTTGGTTTTCAAAACCCATGCGGCGGCGATTGCGATGACTGTTGGGCGCTGGCTGGCGCATCGCTGCGGCCGCGCCAGCGCGCGCAGGTTCGCGCGCACAGCGTCTAGCCTCTCTGGCGCGACCGACGCGGCCGCGGTGGCGCTGACCACTGGGGATTTCCCGGCGAGCTCCTCGCAGGCCGCGCGGACGCGCGGGCACTTCAGAGCGAGTCGGTGACTCGGGCGGGCGTTCTATCTTGGCGGCGTCGACAGCGGCAGACACGATGATGATTGTAGCAATGCTGGTGACGACGATGACGATGACGACGGCAAGGCCAATGACGGCGCCGATCGTCATCACGCCGATGACGATGATGGTGTCAACGTGTCGGTGATGAAAGTTCCAATAAAGATTATGGCATGTGCGCGCGGCCGACGGGCGCAGATGGCCTGCATAATGTTATGTGACAGGGGCCCGCCCACCCTCAGCGCGTGCGCGCGAGCGTTCGACTGATTTAAACACGCGCGCGCGCGAAAGGCCGCTTGGTCGCATTTGATGAACATGTTGAAAATCATAGTTTTTGCGGAAGGACATTCGCAAGAACGCGCGCGCATACACTGTTTCGGAACAACAAGTTGCAAAGCCACATAGTTTCTGTACGTTGTCGGGCCACTCTATCTTGAAACCCTTGCGCAATCGATGGTTCCTGGAAGCTTCTGGGATGCGGAAGCGACAACGCGCGCGCGTGTGCACTTCGTCATGTTTTGTCTTATGCTGTAAAAGATTGTTGGAAACTGGTGGTTTGCGATAAACGTGTGCACGCGCATCATACTGTTTGACCAGGACGAAGCGGGATCGATACCGGCCCCCTGGCTGATATGGCACGAACTCACAATTGAAACGATTGATGGGGCGGAACCATTTGTAAATTGCACGTCCCCAGCTGGGGAAGATAACCCCGGGAAGGGTGGTAAATCCCCATTCCTCGCTATCAAGGAAGATATACGTTATGCAATATGTTTTGTGCAGCCTTCGTGGACAAACATATGTGGCGCAGTCTGTCTGGTGCTATCCACGCGGTGCAACATATGAGGTACAATGTATGTGGCGCAATCGACGTGGTGCAATACGCGTGACAACCAATTTGGTGCAGCGAACTTTTGTTCGCAGGCCGCGCGGACGCGCGGGCACTTCAGTGCGAGTCGGTGACTCGGGCGGGCGCGCTATCTTGGCGACGTCAACAGCGGCAGACACGATGATGATTGTAGCGATGCTGGTGACGACGATGACGATGACCGCGGCAAGGCCAACGACGGCGCCAATACTGATCACGCCGATGACGATGATGGTGTCAACGTGTCGGTGATGAAGGTTGTGGAAAATTGTCGACATGCCTCTGGAAGGTATTGGTTGACAGGGACCAGGCCCCCTCCTCAGCACGCGCGCAAGGGCGTTCGAACAGTTCTGGCATGCGCGCGCGAGACGCACTGTTGGTTGGAATGAAATCTTGATAACCATGCGATTGTCTTCAGAATCCGACAGAAAACACGCCAACGGTGCTGTAATTGCGACACCATCGGTTTTGACATGTTTTAGACACGCTCAATGTTGAAACCCGTGTGATACAAAAGGTGTTTGAAAGATTCTGGCATGCGCGCGCGACGACGCGCGCGTGTACTATTCGCCACATACGTTGCAGAGGATGTCCGGAAATATATGCTGTGTGATAAACGAATGTGCGCGCAGACTGCTTTTTGCCAGGTGGGACGGGTCGAAACCACTTAGGCTGGGACCATACGATCTCAAGACCTAGAACGGACGATGGGACAGAAGCGAATGTAAATTGCCCATCCCCAGAATGGGGGGATACTTCCGGCCCCGGGGAGGTGGTGGATCCGAACTCTCTTTTAGAGAAACCAGTGTGCTGTGTAGTACATGTGGGGCAATCGATGCTGCACAATCTTGGCGGAGACGGAGGGGGGCGTTGGGGCGGCGACGAGGCGGCGACGGCGAGCGCGGAGCCGCCGGACCGCCACCGAGGCCCAGAGGACGGGCGGCGACGAGGCGGCGACGGGGCGGCGACGGCGAGCACGGAGCCGCCAGACCGCCACCCAGGCCCAGACGACGGGCGGTAATGAGAAAGCAACGGGGCGGCGGCTGCGAGCACGGACCCGCCAGACCGCCACCCAGGCCCAGATCCTGAGAAGAATACAGGAGCCTCTACAGGGCAGTTTTTTTTATACATAGGAGCTTTTTATTTAATATATATAATACGATTTTTAGTACATGATTAATGTATGAATAACTGTATGCATGAACTCATCGCTGTTTTTTAATACTTAATCCCATTTTCAAAAATACATGATCCGCACGCGGAACATGCATTAAAAACGACACTGTAAGTGCAGACACTGGTTGGGGAATAAAAAATCACTTGCTCTGTCTTCCCGACACAAAGCATCTGTGGCTACCAGTGCCAGAAGTTGCCAGCGCAGGAGGCATTGCACCAGGCCTGCACCCCACATGGGCCCACAGGACCTCCAGGAACCTCAGACCCACGGGACCCAGAAGAGCCAGGAAGGCGAGCGGACGCTCGGACCCTGAACCCCATAGGTTTCTCGAGGTCCGAAACCACATAAATTGCCCCACCTATATCCACCTATATATTGCACCACATAGCTTGCTCCAACTATATATTGCGTCACACGGATTGTTCCACATTCATCGTACAGCGTAAATTGCTAGAAACACGCTGTTTGGGGCCCACGCTGGCTAACAGTTCAGATCACTGGTTTTCCTTCCCACATCAAGCGTCTGCGGCTAGCGCCGCTAGCAACTGCCAGCTCAGGAGGCACTACACTTGGCCTGCACCCCACTTGGGCCCCAAAAGCCTCAGAGAACCGCAGGCCCACGGAATCCCAGGGAGGCCAGGATGTCGAGCGGACGCTCAGATCCCTGACCCCTGTGCTTCTCAGAAAACGCAAGAAACCGCGGCCAAGGGGGGGGCATCAAGCGGACAGGCGATGGCTTCCTACAAGCGCGAAATGCTCCGCAGCCACCGCAAGTGGGCCATGCAACGCTTTCAGGGCGGTCTGCGGGCGGGAGCCCGCAAGGAAATCTACGGAACTCGCCATCCATGTTCCACTTGCGGCCTGTCGCGGAATTTGACTGTAATACTACAATCGAGCCGATAAGACAGTCCCTAAGCCGCGCTTGCATTTAGAGGCTCGAAGTTCTTGAGGACCTGGTCCTGGATGACTGCCTGGCGGCTATGATGTCACTGTCGCCACCCCGTCGCCGGCCAGCCATCTGGAACAGAGATTGAACCACATACATCGCACCACATAGATTCTCCTTTCTCGAAAGAGCTTAAGATCTGACGCCCCTCCGGGTTTATCGGTCCCCCCCGGGATGGACAAATTGACTTACGATTCTGCCCCGTCGTCCATTTTGCACCTGAACTCGTACCATCCCAGCCAGACCCATTATGCACCCCCCACCCCCCCACCCCTCACACACGTCCGATACTGCAATGCGCGCGCAGTCGTTCATCAAAACTCACCCTCAAGAACCTGACAAGGTCGACACGCGCGCGTCCTCGCGCGCGCATGCCACCAAAACTCGTCGAACAAAACCTTAGGCGTCGTAGCGATTTCAAAACCGAGGTTACCGAAAAATGCCCCCCACCTAAAAAAATGTATTGCAGCATGGTTGTCTTGAAAGACTCTGCGCGTGCGTTGCGAATTCTTACACAAAGAACGCAGGGTATGCTAAAATGTCCATCACACGCAACCAAGCGGGCCCCTCGCTCGCGCATGCCAGAATCATTCGGACGCCCTTGCGCGCCTGTTGGGGGGAGGGGCGCGATCCCTGTCAAATTAAAACAATGCGGTCCACTCGCGCCCATCGGCCGCGAGTTGACGTCGAATTCCTTCCAAAACCTTCAGCACCGTGACGTGGGTAACATCATCTTCGCCGGCGTGGTCAGCATCGGCACCGTAATTCGCCTTGCCGTCGTCATCGTCCCCATCGTTGTCAGCATCGCTACTATCATCATCGCGTCTGCCGTTGTCGACGTCGCCATGATACCGCACCCGCTTGAGTCATCGACTCGCACTGACGTGCCCGCGCATCAACGCGGCCTGCGAAAGGCGCCGGGAAAGTCCCAGCGGTCAGCGCCACCGCGGCCGCGTCGGTCGCGCCAGACTAGCTGGCAGCTCGGCGCGGGAGCCTGCACGCGCTAGCGTGGCCGCAGCGCTGCACCAGCCAGCGCCAAGCAGTCATCGCAACCGTCGGCGCATGGATTTTGCAAACCAAGTTGTGGATGGGCGGGTGGAATGGTTGCGCGAGCAGCGGGGCTGAAAAAGACACGGGTGAGCATTACTTAATTGCCCCACATTGATTGCGCAACATACATCACACAACAGTTGAACCTCCTAGATTTCTTTAATTTTGTATAAATATAAACGCTTGTCTTGCATTTTAAAAATAAAAAACTTAAGAATAAAGAAAGAGAGTGAGAGAAACAAAAACAACTCGTTACATGTATGTACTATTACCGTCTCATGAAGCTTATATCGAGCCCCCTTCATCCCTGTCAAGTAACACTCTGCGAGCCCACTCGCTTACCCACAAAACGCATTTCCCCCGAATTCCTTGCAAACAGCAAATCGGCACGCGCGCATGCTGAAAGCAAAAAAAGCGTCGAAAGCAGCAGGTGTCGCGTCGAAAGCATCTAAGCAGCCAGGTTCCCGAGAACATACAAAACAGCAGACGATGTCGCAAGATCGTTACCAACCATCCTGTGGCGTCGGGTCCTCGTTTTACAAAGGCTCCGCCCCACGACTCCTCTCCTCCTCTCCTCTCTTCCTCAACTCTCATCTCCTCCTCCCTCCTCTCATCCCTGCTTCTGCACTTCGCATATCATCATCGTCATCATAATCATCAGCATCACCACCATCATCATCATCGCCATTATCGTTATCATCGTCATCGCCATCGTCATCACCATCATCGACATCATCATCATCATCATCATCATCATCATCAGCAGCATCATCAGCATCAGCATGATCAGCATCATCATCATCATCATCATCATCAGCACCATCATCATCAGTATCAGTGTCATCATCACCATCATCGCCACCATCACCAACATCGTCAGTATCATCACCATCATCGTCATCGTCATCATCATCACCAGCACCATCATCACCATCATCCGCACCATCATCGGCATCACCAGCAGCACCACCATCAGCCTCAGAATCATCATCATCATCATCAACATCATCATCATCATCATCATCATCATCATCATCGTCATCACCGTCAACATCCTCATCACCACCATCATCATCGGCATCATCGCCATCTTCATCAGCGGCAGCATCAGCATCAAAATTACCATCACCATCAGCATCATCATCACCATCATCATCAGAGTCAGCATCAACATCAGCATCAGCATCATCGTCAGCATTAGCATCATTATCCTCATCAGCATCATCAGCATCGTCAGCATCATGATAATCTTCCTCATCCTCATCACCAGCATCATCAGCAGCATCATCGGCAACATCAGCATAAGCATCAGCATGAGCATCAGCAGCAGCATCATCATCCTCATCATCAGTATCGGCATCACCATCATCACCATCAGTATTATCATCAACATCAACATCATCAGCATCGTCATCATCATTAAGAGCATCATCACCACCATCATCATCATGAACAACAACATCGTCATCATCATCAGCATCAGCGCCACCGTCATCATCATCATCATCATCAGCAGCAGCAGCAGCATCATCATCAGCATCATCATCACCATCATCACCACTAGCATCATCATGAACATCAGCAGCATCATAACTAAGATCAGCATCACCACCACCACCATCATCATCAATATCGTCATCGTCATCAGCATCATCACCACCATCATCATCATCATCATCATCATAATGAGCATCAACATCAGCATCAGCAGCATCATCAGCATCATCATAATCATCATCATCGGCATCGTCACGTCACCTCCGTTTCGGCACACACCTCACACGCTTCGTGGCCCCATAGGCAACTCCAGTTAAGGCCCCAGTGGCATCGTTCGCATGTGGGCGTCACCCCCGTTTCGGCACACACCTCACATTTTTCGTGGCCCGATAGGGAGGAGGTGGACGAGGAGAGGAAGGGGTGGACGAGCGAGGGAGAGAAGGACAGAGGGGGATCGAGGTCCCCAGAAGCCCCTGGAGGTCACCAGAAAGCCCCTGGAGGTCACTGAAGGCCTCTGGAGGCCGAAAGAGGCGGCAAACGACCGAAGGTCACCAAGGTTCTCGAATATCGCTCCTCAATCCTCCAGCTTCGACGCTTGATCCCTCGAGGAGGACGCTCCTGCCCCAGCCCTGCTCCGCCAGGGGGGAAACCCGAACCAGACCAAGGAGGCGGGGGCGGTTGAGGCATCCTTGTATGCTTTGATCCGGGGGGGGGCTCAAATGACCCTGGGGACCTGCCTCCCTCTTGGTCTGGTCAGGGGGTCCCCGTCTCCTCACCTGAGGAGCTCACGGAGAGAAGAGCTGCGCAGAATGGGCCCAGACAAGGCAGTTCCGAAACCGCGCCCTCTCCCTCGACACGGCGAGGGCGCGGTGTCAAACCTACGCACGCTGCTCATCGCCCACCCTTCTCGAGGTTCGAGGTTTGAGGTTCGAGGCTCGTTGTGTGTGCCATGTCGCTCGTGCTTGTGGGCCTCTATGAGGCCTCTCGTCCCGCCTCGATCCTCCTCCTCCTCCTCCTCCTTCTCCAACTCCTCATCCTCCTCCTCGGCCTCCTCCGCCTCCTCCTCATCCTCGTCCGCCCACTGTTCCTCCTGGGGTTCCTCCTCCTCCTCATCCTCTTCCTCCTCCTCCTCCTCCTCCTCCCCCTCACCTTCGAAGGCAAAGCCCAAGAGTCCTGGTTAAGGATAGAGAGAGGACTCCACACAAAGATCCCAGACTTGTGGTACGTAGAGCGTTTCCAATCAGAGACGTGCGGTGTGTTGTTTTCCCTGGCGACAAGTCGGTTAGCTCCGCTCCCCGTTGTGCAAATCAAAACGTATGCGGCAAGTTCGCGGTACGTTGGCTTCTTGCAGGTCATCTCATGTGAGATCCCTGGCTTCCCCATCAAAGACGAATCAGGTCCTCTGGTAACAGTGCGTTCGTCAAAAAAACTGATCATCGACCCCTTATTCATCTTCCTCCTCATCCTCCTCATGCTGCTCCTCCTCGTACTCCTCGTCTTCCTCTTCTTATTATTCCTCATCATCCTTCTCCTATTCCTCCACCTCTTCCATCCTTCCTCCTCCTCATGTTCTCCTCCTCCTCCTTCTCCTCCGTACCATCATCATCATCATCATCATCATCATCATCATCATCATCATCATCATCATCATCATCATCATCACCATCATCATCACCATCATCACCATCATCAGCATCATCATCAGCATGATCATCACCATCATCATCATCATCATCATCATCATCATCATCATCATCATCATCATAATCAGTATCATCATCATCATCATCATCAGCACCATCATCATCACCATCATCACCACCATCATCATCACCACCACCATCATCATCATCATCGACATCATCATCAGCAGCATCATCATGATCAGCATCATCAGCAGCATCAGCATCAGCATCAGCATCAGCATCAGCATCAGCATCAGCATCAGCATCATCATCATCATCATCAGCAGCATCAGCATCAGCAGCAGTATAATTATCATCATCGTCATCTTCCTCCTCCCCCTCCTCCTCGTCCTCCTCCTCCTGCTCCCCCCTCCTCCTCCTACTCCTCCTCCTCTTATTCTTCTTCCTCCTCCTCCTCCTCATCCCCCTCCTCCTCCTCCTCCTCGTCCGCCCACTGTTCCTCCTCTGGTTCCTCCTCCTCCTCCTCCTCCTCCGCCTCCTCCTCCTCCTCCTCTCTCTCTCGCTCTCTCTCTCTCTCTCAATATCTATGTCTGTCTCTCTCCTCCTCCTACCCCTCCTCCTCCTCAACCCCTCCGGCAATTCTGGTTCCATCGCGCCCCGCACCCCCCCATTCCCAGTGCGCCGCAGGGCCGAAGCAACGACTTTTCAACGACGACTCGCGTTCGTCAAACCACGGCGCGAGTTGCGAATTCAACTGTCCGTGAAACAAGGCACACCAAATCCGACGCCGTGCCGTCGGCAGCGGAATGTGCTCAGATGTCATGAGCCCATGGCTCAAATTTCCAAGCGCGGCTCGGGCTGGCTCAGGCTTGTTGCATGATTCCTCCCGATATCCAAGAAGGACTAAAGAACCGGTTGTGTTTGAATGAATTCGGCCCCAGAGTGCGGGGGGACGCGAACGGTCCCTGGGAACCCTCTGGTGCCTGGATGGCCCCCGAGACTGCCGAGAGGCCCACAAGCGAGCCCACAGAGCCGCCAAAGAGGCCCAGGAGGCATCCAAGAGGCCCACTGGGGGGCCTCCAAATCCGCCCACGAGGCCCCCAACAGGCCTCCGAGCGGCCCCCAAGAGGCACTCCAAGAGACCCCAAGAGGCATCCAAGAGGTCGCCTGGTGGGCCGAACGCAACTGGATCCGCCGCCCCCTGCCGATTTATCTCAGGGGTGCCTGGGGGGCTAAGGTTCTGGTGGATTGTGGTTCTTTTTAAGAATCCCCCCTGGGGCTTCGGCACAGCGCGCCGGCCACCCGGAACCACCCACAGTTTGCCCAGATGGTTGTTTTTCTCGCTACTTGGCCTAAGATGGACCCCAAGATGCCTCCAAGACGGCCAAGATGGCCCAAGATGGCTTCTAAGTTCGCACAAAATGATCGAGGATGGTCTCCAAGACGGGCCACGAGGGTCCAAGATGCTTCCACATCCGCCTACATCCCCAGGACGAAAGTTTTTCCTCTCGGGTCCGGAACGGCGGTTTCAAGTCCTGAACAGACGCGCATGGGATAACAGCCGTGGGATCCAACGAAGTTCGCGCGGATCCAATGTTGGTTTTGGTTTCTGTCTCGGTGGATCCGACTTCCGTCCGCGCGGATCCGACTTCGGATTTCCTGGATCCGCAGTCCAGCCAGGGGTTCTGCCCCGTGGAAATCTTTAGCCTCAAATGAGAGCGGGGAGAACCGGAAGAAATCGGATCTGCGGACCCCGGAACCCGCCCGTGTTAAGATTCTACGAGGCCAGGGGGGGGGTCGGCCATCAGCTTCGCATGATGGGCCCCGCGCTGCCCCGCGCACTCCCATCAACTTGCCGCGAGCGCGGGGCCCCCTCAACATGGACACGTCTCTCTCTCTCTCTCCTCCCGGTTGTTGCACGCAGATCGCCCAAACGCCGTCGGTTCGGCGGCGCCGTTGTTATCCCACGAGCTCCTCATCGACATCTCCGCCTCAAGAGGAAAATCTTTCGTCCTGCGTGAGTGCGAAGCCACCAGGGCGGCCGAAGCTGGCTGCAAGATGGCCCAAGACGGTCCGATACGCCCCCAAGAGGCCTCCAAGGCGGCCCACGAGGCCCCCAAGAGGTCCTCCAGGAAGGCCCCAAGAGGTCAAAATCATCGATTTACCTTCCGTTTGGAATGATTGTGGCATTTGCACCTTTTCGGTCTTCCGACGGCCCAAGACGGCTCCAGAGGCCCTTCAGATCTCCCCAAGATCGTCCAAGAGGCATCCAAGATGGCCCCATGACGGCCTAAGAGGCCCCCAAGATTGCCCCGGGAGGGCCCTAAGACGACCCAAGAGGCCTCCAAGACGCCGTAGACGGTCTCCAAGACGGCCCAGAAAGGCCCAAAGGAGCCCCACGTCGATTCAGAGAGGCCCCCCAAGATGGCCTCCGACGGCGTCAGACGAGCCAGGAACGCTCCAAGACGGCCAAGGAGGCCCCCAAGAGGTCCCCAAAGACCCCCGAGAGGCCCAAGGATGCTCCCAAGAGGCCTCCAAGAGGCCCTCAGGAAGCTCCAGGAACTCCCCCAGAGGCCCCACGAGTACCCCAAGAGGCTCCCAAGAGGTCTCCTCATCCGTCCTCATGTGTCCTCCTTCTCCTGCTCCTCTTCCACTTCCTCCCCCATGTGTTCCCCGAATGGCTTCCACAACGGCTGGGGGAACGCATGGTCCAATAGCGTGGCCAAACTTATCCTAAAAGGCAAGGGAAGTGGGGGCGGCAGTGATTCGCCGTAGGCATCTTCGATCCGCCGCTCCTTGTTGGCTTGCGGCAGGGGCGCATGGCGCTGCCAGACGTCTGGGAAGTTGTGGCCCTTTTCTAAAGACTTCCCCCTGGGGCTTCAGCCCAAAAGACCCACAAGGAACACAACAAATCGCCCCAAGACTCTCCAGATGGCCTCAAGATGGCCTCCAATACGGCCAAGATGGCCCAAGATGGTGCCAAGACGCCCCCAAGACGGCTAAATTGGCACCAAGTCGACCCAGGATGACTCCAAGACGGCCCAAGAGGACCCAAGCGGCCCCCAAGAGGCCCCCCACAGGCCCCAAGATGCCTCCGAGAGGTCCCGAAGGAAGGCTCGAAGAGGCCACAATCGTTGATTGCCCTAAGGTGCTTGAAGGATTTGGGCATTTGCCTCGAAACGGCCTTCCGACGGCCCAAGACGCCCTAGAGGCCCCCAAGATTGCCCCGAGATCGCCCAAGAGGCCTCTCTAAGGTGGCCCCAGGACGGCCAAAGAGGCTCCCAAGACGGCCCCAAAGGGCCCCGAGACACCCCAAGAGGCCTCCAAGACGCCCAAGACGATCTCCAAGACGACCTTGAAGCGCCCAACCCAAGACGGCCCAAATCGGCTCCCGAGACGGCTTCCGGCGGCGTCAGACGGGCCAGGAACGCCGTAAGACGGCCAAAGAGGCCCCCAAGAAGCCCCCAAAGGCCCCTAAGAGGCCCAAGGAGGCCCCAAGAGGCTTCCAAGAGGCCCCCAGGAAGCTCCCAGGAGGCCCCAAGAATGACCCAAGAAGCTCCCAAGGTCTACTCATCCTTCTCCTTATGCTCCTTTTGCCTCCCTCTCCTCATCCTCCTCTTCCTCCCCCACATGTTCCCCGAACGGCTTCCACAACGGCTGGGGGAACGCATGGTCCAATAGAGTGGCCAAACTTTGCCCAAATACTTGGCCACATAGGCATATCCTAGAAGGCAAGGGACGGCGGTGATTCGCTGTAGGCGTCGTCGATAATTTAGCACTGGCGCCTAACCTTCATTCAGGATGACAGGCGAATTCGGCGCGGGCGGAGAAGAATGCGAAAGAGGGATCCAGGAGTCAAGGTGAGAGTCGAGAAATGAAGCAGCATCATGAGCTGCCAAAGAGAGCATGGAGGACTGGACAGGTCACGACATGATCGATCGATGAAGACATCTGGAATCGTACCAGGTACGGTAACGCCCGCCCAAGAGGGTGCCGCAGCAAATACCGGATGGCATAACTACCAGAAAGCTGGAAAGCACGCGCACACACAGACACACAGACACGCACACACACACACACACACACCGCTGCATTCACATGCGGAACGCGCTGAGGCCACTGACTGGATATGATTGCGGAGGGTCGGCATACCCTGCCACGCGAGGGCTGCGCGCTGGAAAAACATGCGGCCTCGCCCCGGCCAACCACGTCATGTGTACCCGGCTCTCTGGTGGCATGATGTACCTCACCCAATCGATCGCCCTCACCCTCCCAGCAGGGTAAGGACGATCGACTGCGTGAGGAGAATTCCACCAGCCCTCTGGGCATGAGTGGTCTAACGAGCTCGTTCTGCTAATCCCCTTCTTTCGCTTCGGGGAGGAAGGTCCCCCTCCCCCTAATTACCCGCTCCTCCTGGGTCTAGAGAGGGCGTTTGGCGAGGGGTTGGAGCGTATGGCCCACGTTGGACCCAAGATGGCTTCAAAGATCGCTCAAGATGGCCCATGTTTCAACATAGCTCCCGCCATGCCTCCAAGGACCGCTCCAAGGCGGCTCCAAAAGCCCTCCAAGCCTCTCGCGGAGGCCCCCTATGAGGCCAAAATCATGTTCAAATCCAGTGTTGTTCAATGTGTGTTGCCTTCTCTTTATTTCCCTTCTGATAAGCTCTGAAGGCCTCAAGACGGCTCCAAGATGGCTCAAGACGGCCCCTGGAAGGGGCCCTATGGGGACCCAAAACGGCCCCAAGTGCGCCCAAGACCGCCCCAAGACTTGTTCTTCCCAACCCTCCTGCGTTGGGTTCTCGTTTTGACTGGACCACTACGGTCTCCACCGTGCGTTCCTTCCCGCCTCCCTTCTCCTCTCTTCCCTCCTGTCCAGTCCTGTTTGTATGTCCAAACCTTTTTGCGTTGGGCCGCTGGGATATCCAACATTGCCGCATCTTACGCAAATCCAAACGAGGTCTCTAGATCCCTTGAGGGTTGCGAGCAGCGAGATTGTCGCCACTTTCAAGGGGTTCTGGGGAGTCCAAGAAAATGACGTCCTACGCTATCCAGATTACACCTCACCATCCCTGGGGGGCTGCGAACAGCGAAACTGTCGCCACCGTCGAAAGCGGCTTGGGGGTCCGCACAAGAACGCCCCACGCAGACCCAGACTCGACCTTACAATCCCTTGGAGGGAGGGGAGGGGGGGGGGGGGGGGGGGGGGGCGAACCGCGAAACGGTCGCCACGTCCGAGGTTATCGGGGAGTCCAGCACAGCGACGTCCTACGCATGTTCAAAACGAAACTCACCATCCCCAGGACCCGGCGACCTGCCGAATTGTCGTCAGTTCTGAAGGTTGCGGGGGGGCCCAGCGAATCAACGGTTTACGCTGATTCATGTTAACCTTCTCCATATTCTCGGGGGCTGCGAACTGCGAAATGGTCGCCACTGCCGCGAACTTCTGGAGATCCACCGAACTGGCACGCTATGCACACAAAGATTCGAGGTCACCATCCTTGGGGGGGTGCGACCTGCAAAACTTTCTCCACTGCCAAGGGCCGCTGAGGGGTCAAGCTGTATGGCGCGCAACGCAGAATCGCATCGGCATTGATGTCATGTCCCGCGGGCCGCCCGAAGACCTGGCGGCGCGCCTGCGGGCGTTTAGCTCCCGCACTGCGCGGTGCGGGAAGGAAGCAGGGAGCCTCGATCGCTTTTTCCAGTAGCTATGAACAATTGTCCCTTTGGAGCGCCAGAGCGACACGGCGCGGGCCGCGCTGCCTGTCCAACGTGCCGCTGGAAATCCCCGCGTGGCCTTGCCGTTGTCGTCCTCTTCCTCCGTCCACCGTCTCACTGCCGCTGTCGTGTTGACAGTTCGGCCCCTCGTCCGTCCTTGTCCTGCCCAGCCTTCCCACCCCGATTGCCTTCGAGCCTGGGGCCTCAGTCCTCGTTTTTCCGCCGCTGTCCTGTGAGTCGTGCAACGCGCGCGATTTCCGTCTGCCTTGCACAACCAATGATGGATCGGGTGATGTCATCACTCCTGCTATTCTGGACCAGCCCCTCTTGCCATTTAGTGCACAGTGTTTGTGTACGTCGCAGTGGAATGAACGGAGCACTGCGGCCTCCACTCCTCGTTCCTTCCCGCCTCCCTCCTCCTTTATTCCCTCCTCCTCCCCCTCCTCTCCAACCCTGTGTCTCTCCCAGCACTCCTGCGTTGGGTCGCCGGGGGGAATGTCCAGCATAGCGACGTCCTACGCACATCCAGACTAGACCTCACCATTCCCGCGGGCTGCCAACTGCAAAATTGCCACCATTTTCAAGGCTTGCTGGGGGGTGCAACATAGTGACGTGTTGTGCATATTCACACTACACCTCACCAGCCTTGGGGGCTGCGAATTGCGAAACCGACACCATTTACGAAGGCTGCTGGGGGGGCTCCCTCATAGTGCGTCCTGCACATATTCAAATTAGATATTACCCTCCCGGGGAGGGAGGGGGGCTGCGAACTGCGCAGCTGTCGCAGCTTTCGCACGCTGCTGGGGGGTCCAGCAGTGCGGCGCCAATGCGCAGATGCAGATTGGACTCCGCCATCCTGGGGAGGGGAAGGCGGCGAACTGCACAATTGACACTAGTTTGGTGGGTTGCTGGGGGTCCAGCATATGACGGCCGACGCAAACCGATATGACGCCTCACAACCCATGTGGGAGCTGCGATCTGCGAAACTGTCGCCACTGTCGTAGGGTGCTGGGGGGGTCCGGCATAGCGACGCCTTACACAAGTTCAAACGAAATCGAACCAGGCCTGGGGGCAGCGATTGCGAGAAGGCCACCACTTCCGAGGGCTCCTTGTGGGTCCAGCATAGCGGCGTCATGCGCAGATTCATGCTACACGTCGTGATTCCTGGGGGGGCTGCAAACTGCGAAACTGACGCCACACTCGCGGGCTGCTGGGGGGGTCTGGCTGATTGGCGTTCTACGCAGATTTAGACTCGACCTCACCATCCCGGGGGGCGGCTGCAAGCTGCGTAACTGTCGCCACGTTCGAGGGCTGCTGGTGGGTTGGGGGGCAGCAGACTGACGTCCTACGCAAATACACGCTACCCTAATAATCCCTGGGGGGGCTGCGAACTGCGCAACGGTCGCCACTCCTGAGAGCTACTGGTGGACGCAAATTCCGACTAGACCTCGCCATCCGTCCCGGGGGCTGCGAACTGCGAAGCCGTCGCCACTTTCGAAGGCTGCTGGGGGGTCCAGCTAAGTAACGCGATATGCAGATTCATGCCAGTTTGGGTGTCATGTCCCGCGGGCCGCCCGAAGACCTGGCGGCGCGCCTGCGGCCGCTTAGCTCCCACACTGCACGGTTGAGGAAGTAAGCGGGGAACCTGGCGGGCGAGCTCAGCCTCGCCCGCTTCTTGAATTAGCTATAAACAAATGGCCCTTTGGAGCGCCAGAGCGACATGGCGCGGGCCGCTCAGCTTGTCCAGCGTGCCACTGGAAATTCCTGAATGACCTCTGTCATTGTCGTTTCCTTCCTTCTTCCACCATCTCACTGCTGCTGTCGCATTGACTGTTCGTACCCGCGTCCGTCCTTGTCATGCCCCTCGCTCCGACCCGATTTCCTCTTCGGGCCTTGGGCCTCAATCCTCGTCTTTCTGCTGTTTCCCCGCGGGTCGTGCAACACGAGCGCTTCCCATATAGCTTGCACAACCAATGATAGAATATGTGCTGCAAGCAGCCATGCCATTCTGGACCAGCCCTTCTTACCACTTGGTGCAGATGGGTTGGGTACATCCCAGGGAAATCAATCGGCGGTTTACAAGATGGCCCCAAGGCCTCCACAGCCTCCAGGAGGCCCCATGAGGGTCCCAAGAGGGGGCCCAGGAGACCCCAAAGGGCATTCAAAGAACGCAGAAAAAAAACTTCAAAATAGTCCAAATATGGTCCCAAGATGGCCCCAAGAGGCATACCACAGGCCCTGGGGCCGCATGCTGCTACACATTCCTGACCAGGGCAGCTCGCCTGTTGACTGTTTTGGGATGGGGTGGTGGGGATACGCTGAGCGTCAAGAATTAGCTCGATTGAGGGTGGCAAAGACAATGGTGCAGACGATGTGAGGCAGAAGAGCGGCGCGAGCTGGATGGGCAGAGGAAAGGGGAGAGAATATGGTAGGACGGCGAGGGCATAGACGCGGCAGAGACGTGCATTAAACCATGGGCGAACAGGCACGGGGTGGCACAGCGTCGAACAGCGGGGCAGCCGCTAGCTTACAAACGTGATGCCCGCTGCATCTTCGGGCCACATGGGATGTTATCGCTGGCCGAACGTCCTGTCTCAGCGGCCCCTTTAAAACAGTGGGTGGTTGGGATGGGATGACACAAAGAAAGGACACATGCAGGGAGGCGTCGAGAACCGCTGAGAGCTGAGCATGTTCTTAGGGCGGAGGGCTCAGGGTGAAATCCATATGGGCTTTTGCACCTCGAAGATCGATCCGTCTTGTGATTCACCTTTTGCAGATTCAAGCCACATCCATCGAAACGGCATTTCAGATTTCACCCTTTGCCCTCCACCCAAAGAAAGTGCTCGGGAGAGGGCGAGTTCGATAGAGAAGCGGGAGAACGAACAAATAGCGGTGCGGACGCAATGGCTCTAGAGTAAGACGAGGGCGTCGCCATGCCTGACGCCACTCGGCGCCCTCGTAGCACCTCTCGAATGCACTATCAGGCGACCCCCGAGGACAAGACACAACACGACTGCGCGATCCGACCAAACTCCAGCTCGAAGTCCTGAGAAATGGGAAAAAATGCAAGACACCCGACCTGGGAGCTACGAACACACGCGACTGGAATCGCATGCGGTGCATGTGGAGATCGCGTGCTGGATACCTATACGACCATCCTGCGGGTGATAAGGAGGTTGGGGGGGAGGGGGGCCAGCAATGGGCAACAGTGGTGATTCACTATCGATCCCACTCAATCGATCTCTCTATCGATCTCTCTATCGATCTCACAAGCGATGTCGTTCTCGGTCTCACGATCGATCTCACCATCGATCTCACTATCGATCTCTCTATCGATCTCACAAACGATGTCGTTGTCGGTCTCACGATCGATGGGACCATCGATCCGACTATCGATCTCACTCGATCGATCTCACTATCGATCTCACTCGATCGATTTCACTGTCGATCTCACTCTGGACCTGGATCTCGCCATCGATCCTACTAACGATCTCCCTATCGATATCACTCGATCTCACAATCGATATCACTATTCATCTCACTATCGATCTCACTATCGATCTCACGATCGATCTCACTATCGGTCTCACTATCGATCTCGCTATCGATCCCACTCGATCGATCTCCCTATCGATCTCACGATCGATCTCACTATCGATATCACGATCGATCTCACTATAGAACTCACTATCGATCTCTCACTATAGATCTCACTATCGATCTCACAATCGGTCTCATTATCGATCTCACTATCAATCTCACTATCGATCTCACTGTCGATCTCACCACGGGACACCACGGGACAACGACGGGACACCGGAGGGACACCAGCGGGACACCAGCGGGACACCGGCGGAACACCGCGCGCCACCGGCTGCCGGGCGGAGAACCTTTTGGTCCAGCCGCGGCCCGGCAACAGGAGAATTTCCTCTCCCCCGCCCACGCAGCTTCGCCTCGCCCGCACGCACGGCACAAACGCGAAACCGAAATCGACTTCCCGGTAGGAGGGCTCTCCGTTCCACTTCGATCTCACTCCCCAACCTCTGACAGATGTAGAGGCTAGCTTACCCCGCCAAACGAGGCCCGAAGGCTGGAAAAACATGCGGCCGCATGTGTGTCCATGCTCTTTCCCGGGCTGGCTACGTCAACTGTACCTCCAACCTCCTGGCAAGGACCCAGAGGACCTGGAGAACCAGCCACGGCCAGCTCCCGTCGCGTCGACGCGCATGCTGTTTTCTGCTAGAGCCTCTATATCGTTCGATCTCGAATGATCCCCTCTGTTCGACAACGGAGATCGTTCATGATTGGGTCGTCTTAGACCGCCAGCGGGAGAGCCCAGAATCGAAATGATAGTCGGGCCAGCGGTCGACATGAATCGGATCGGCCGAAATCGGCAGACAAGTCAGGAAAGGTCGACTCGGCCGAAATCAGCTGGCTAATGGGCCTCCGTTGAGAGATCGGAGCCCAAATCGGAATCCGAGGTCGAATCGAATCGGAATCGGAATCCATCGAAATTAGCCCTGGCCAGTGGGTTCTGACCGAAGTCGCATCGAATCGAATCGAACCGGAATCGAATCGAAATCGAGGTCCGAGGTCCGAGTCGAATCGAATCGAAATCGGATCGAAATCGTCTCGAATCGGAATCGACATCCATCGGAATCCGAGGTCGAATCCAATCGAATCGGAGGAACCGAAATCAGCCCTGGCCAGTGGGTTCGGACCTGGAGCGCCCGCGCCGGCGTCGCCGACGCGTGAAATGCGGCGCGAGCCTGCCGAGGGCTGCGTTCGATCCGTAGCCGACCCCCAGGCCAGACCTCGCCTTCTCTCGGGGGGGGCCTGCGCTGCGAGGATGAGGAAGGAAGGGAGAGAGGGAGGGAGGGAGGGGAGGAAAGACGACGGGGAGGGCGTGGAGGAGGGGGAGAGGGAGCAGGAGAAGGGGGGAATGGGACGAAGAGGAGGCAGGGGAGGAGGGTGTCGGAATCGGTGCCAGTATCGGTCTGATGCGGCCCGCTGCCCGTTCACGTCTCCGAAATCGACAGGGAAGAGGAAGGGGTTGATCGCCTCTTCATCTCCTTCTTCAAGGTTTGTGGAAGCGCAGCAGCTACAGCTGGACCTAGGACAGAAGAACATCCTTCAAGAGCATGAGACCCTCCGCCGGCCCAAACTGAAGAACAATCGAGGGTGCCTTCCCCCAGGATGCACAATAATACCCTACAAACACGAAGAAAAGGGTACCTTCCCGAACCGACCTCGATCTTATACCTCGGTCCGACTGTATGTTCCACCCTTTTCACTCAGGGAAGGCTGAGGGCGGGGGCTATCGAAGGCGCCAGTGCTTGACCCTGAACCGTCCAAAGCGTCACCGCGAGGAGGAGGGGAGGAGGGGGGAATGAGGAGGATGAGATGAGGAGGAGGAGGAGGAGGAGGAGGAGGAGGACCAGGAGGAGGAGGAGCACGACGACGACGACGACGAGACAAAGAGGACTAGCGGGGAAGAAGGGAAAAGGGGAGAGGAGGGGGAGGAGAAGGGGGAAGGAGGAGGAGGAGGAGGAGGCGAACGACGAAAGGGACAGGTGGAGAAGGTGCGGATCCTGTCGGTGAGCGCCACGGTCCTGACGCGCGACAGGGCCGCCGCTGCCCGCGACAGGGCCGACGCGTGGGGGCGCCACGCTGTGGCCCTTCAAGAGATGCGCCACCCCGACTCGCGCTGCGGGCTCCGGTGTCCCCCCCCTTCTTTGAAAGGGCCAACAAACACACAAGTAAATACACACAACAATAACAGGTTTCCCCATATGTTTCCATATTTTTCACCCCCACTTCCCATATTTTCCCATATTTTCCTGGGAGTCGACGATTAATTGTGTCTGTGTGTTTCTTTCCCTCCTGATTCTTCCAGGCTCGGGGGCGGCGGGTCCTATGGTCGGCTGTCCCGCCACCGGCTGGCAGTCAGGATCGGGTTCGTGGCAATGGGGGGGGACCTGACAGGGGGGCAAAAGGGTTCCTAGAGAGCCCCTGGAGGGCCTTTTTTCTTCACCCCCCGCTTCAGTCACCTCGCATTACCACCCGCCTGGCAGGATCCATGGAATCCTCGTGGCACGACCCGTCACGAAATTTCTTGCGGTCTGCCCTCCGCCCCCGGCAGGGAGACACGGCGATCCTGTGGCGGCCGGTGGTGCCAGCCACTGGACGCGTCTCTCTAGAAGCGCCCCTCGGTCGCTCGGCTGCCTGGGCGATGGTGGCCACGCCTACGGCGGCGGCCGTCGCCAACGCTGCCTCAGCGCGCTGGTGCCACCGCACCAGGGCCTCGGTCACCCGATCGGGAGAGCGGGGGAGGAGCCAGGCTTGGGGCCCCCCAGTCGGTGGCTGCCGCAGCAAGCAGCGACGCTTCGTCCCGCCAGGGCGCGCGGGCCCACTCGTGGCGTGCCGACCTTCGGAGGCGGCTCGCCTGCGTCGGCGGGGGGCGGCAGGCCGACGTCGTACACCACCCCGAAATGGCGAGGGACGGCCGGCAAGGGGGCCCCGTCCACAACCTCCGCCGAACAGCTGAGGCCAACGCGGCGCGAGGGGGAAGCCTGGGCAGCCTTGGTTTGGGGAGTGTTCGCCACCGCCCAGGGAGCCTCGGCGAGATCGCTGTACCCCGCTTTCCAGTTGTAAACCGCCCACCGCAGCCCCAGGGAGGGGCCGGCCCCACTGGACAAGGCATCAAGAGACCCAGCGAACCGAGCGGAGTCTTCGTGGCTGGCGGGCCCGCACACCGACGACATTGCCTACGCCTCGAAACAACGGCGGTGGCACCGGCGCCAATCGTCAGGGCTCGAAGCGGGCGTGCCCTTGCCCATGACGGGTGGAGGCCACGATCTGCGAGTGGCGCCTGCTCCGGCTCCACAGGCCAGTCGTGGCGGCCAGGAGAGCGAGCTCCGAGGGGGCACCGCGGCGCCATGGCCGACCCCGGTCGCCCGCAGGTGGGGCTCCGCCTGCCAGGGTGGGCTGGTCCAGGGTTTCCCCCAATCCTCGGCAATGCGGCCCAAGCCAAGGGCGGAGGAGGAGGACGAGCAGCAGGAGCAGGAGCAGGAGCAGGAGGAGGAGGAGGAAGGAGGAGGGAGAACGAGGAGGGAGGGAGAAGGAGGAGAGAGCAGGAGGAGGAGGGAGGAGGAGGAGGAGGAGGAATGAGGAAGAATGAGGAAGAATGAGGAGGGAGGAGGAGGAGGAGGAAGAGGAGGAGGAGAAGGCTCTGGAGACTCTGGATGACGACGAGGTGTGCCGAGAACGACGCACCAGGCCAAAAAGCAATACTCATAAGCCCGTCGAACGCTCAACGGACGACTCAAGCGAAAATAGGAACAGGCCTCTTGAAACCATTACCGACTTTCTCTCCAGAAGGGCCCCGCCCCCGGATGAGGTACCTTCTCTTGAAGTGCCTCGCAGGCCCCAGGGGCGGTCTCCCCAAACACGGTTTGGAAATCAAAAACGCCCTAGACACACATCTGGCGGCGCATTCAAAACACCAAACCATTGGACCAGTGCGCCATAGCTTATGGGACGGGTGCGCTTCTCGGACCCCTTTGGGATGCCCAAGACACGGAAGGCGCGCGAGGTCCCCACGACGAGCACGACTATCTCCGCACCTCCCGCACACCCATCGTCCCTTAAACCTGTGAATTACATGGCCTCCATCCTCGCTTAGGACGACATGAGGCCCGCGCGCGGGTCTTCCTTCCCTCACTTGCTGGACGTCCTTCTAGCCGCCTTTTTGACACAGCCGCAGAATGCGCAGCACACATTTCAAAGTAAAAGGTGCAGCCGCCTCGCGCATCTTCCGCAACTTCTCATTGGACTTCTCCAGGGGATGGCAGTCGGCGCCCAGCCTTGCAAAATAATCTGCGCTCTTGTTACCTGCCCAGTAGGGCAAGCAGACTCCTTGGTCGATGGCCCTGGTTCTTGACATGTGCGAAGGAACCCAGACAACATCAATCTCTGCAACGCCAATGTCTAATGTGACTTGCCAGAAATCTTTCCATAGCTCCATGTACTGATGGCCAACATTGCACCCATACGGATAACCATGTGCCCATCCCTTCTTCAGATCTTCGCAGTCGGTTACAATCGTGCTGTGCCCAGCTGACTTGTGCTTCAAAGCTTTGGTGGCCGCCCAGATCTCGCCTGCTCCAGATGTCTGCCATGGATAAGGTACTGGTCCAGATGCAGCCGCCACTGTAGCTCCTGCCTCATCAATCATCACAAACGCCCATCCCGTTCTAGCTCGAACCTCACAGCGGGGAAAGATACAGCTGCCATCTGTGCACACCACACCGCTGATTAGCCCACTGACCGTACACTTGTGCCAATTGATAATGTCATCGAAGGTCGGCAATGGCACATCGAAAATCGGATCTGGCATGAGCCCTTTGGTAGTCATCATCGTGATGGGATACCCTTGCCCATGCTCTGTACGTCCCCACGTCAGTAGAGCACGCTCCTCGCCAGTCCAACTGTATCGCTCCAGCGCGCGCCAGTCACACCTGAAAATGCGGTGGGTATCGGTGCCAGCTTCCGCACCACACATGGCACAGAGTGGGCTGCGTACTGCTCGTACCTGGTGCAGCCGCCCTTGACAGTAGAACCCACCAGCCAACCATGTCCGTATTAGTCCAGCACCTTGGTAGTCCTCTTGTTGCCGCAGCGTGTTGATGAACTTCTTTGCTGGCTCCAGCAGTGGGGGCCAGCTAGGCCTTCCATGCCTCGAAACTGAGGCACTTATCGTAGAAGTCGTCGTTGAGTGGCCTGGTTCACGATGCGTTTCAGCGAAGCAGGTCCTATGTCATGTAGATTCAACTTGGCTCCACGCTCGGTGATCCAACAGTCCTACGAAGCCGTCGTCCAATTGAGCCGTTTGAGAGTCATTACCACTGCACCAGCAGGCCCTCGTACCCCTCTCCACGTCCTCAGCTGATTCTGCGCTTGCATGAACGCCAAAGCCATGGCCCTGTGTTTGACCCATTCCCCATGCAGCGCTCTGGGCCAGTATACCAATGGATACTCATCCGCAGCGAACGTGGGGTCTGCTCTCGGACAGTGCGACGACTGAAACTCCATGGTCCTGCACCGTCCTCGCGCCATACCAAATAAGGCATGACCTGCAATGGCTCGTAGTTGCTTCAGCTGCGTATCAGACATGCCCTTCACCTTCACAGTGTAAGTTACCGATGCCAGGCCTCCTCCACGAAATAGTCGCCCCATCTGCCTTCCACCTAGTGCCAGCCGTCGGTATCTCGAAATCCTTCGGAACGTAGCCGTGACTCTAGATTGCTGCACCGCTCCACCAGCTCCTCTTCGTAGTGTACGATCATGCCCAAGCTGTCTGACAATTCGGTGCCTCTTGAACTTGTGCTGCTTAAGCGCAACCTCTATATGCTTCTCGAATTGGGCGCTGGTGGCGATGACGCGTCCTTTGTTCGGGCTGAGCTCAAGTCCAAGGTTGACCAACTCCTTGCACAGTCGTCGCGCCGCTGGTATGATGACCTGCAGTACTTGCTCGTGCGTTCCAGTAGCCTGCAGGCTTCCATCATCCACCACATGTGTAAGACTAAGCGGGGGCCACAGTGTGTAGACCTGCTCGTACGCACCCAGCGCGAACAACATCATCATTGTGGTGACAAAGGCACAGCCGGCGATCACGCCATGATTGGTCTTCACCATATTTGAAACCATGCTACCATACCGTATCATACGCCCTCCTGCATACGATTTGAGAAGTAGCGCCAGCCGTGACCGCTTGAATCCATGCCTGCACCCCACTGCCCATAACGTCGCATGAGGAATATGTTCGAAAGCTTTCTTCAAGTCGAGCACGACAGTAGCCGCATGTCGCTTGAGAGCTAGCCCAGCCTCTGCAAGTAGCGATTGTGTCCACACCGCCTGCTCTGAGCTACGCCCTGCCACCGCATAGTGGTAACTCTTCACATTGTTGTTGAGCCAGTCCTGCTGCTCCTGCTTGTGGCATTTGTTGTAGACTCGTAAAAGATCAGGTAGCAGCCCAATCAGACGATGTCCACCTTCAGGTTTCGGCAACATGGACATGACCTTGTTGGTCAGCTGAGGTGGCAACTCCCCGATGATCTCTGCCTTCTGCATGATGGTTGCGAAACTTGAGAGCGCGCTATCGGAGAGGAGGGCGACATTCCTCGGGCCGAGGTTGTCTATGCCTGATGCCGTGCTTGCATTGAACGTAGAAGCAACTTTCCGTATGTGGTCTATGTCTAGAGTCTTCACGTCTTGATCCGAAGTGTGCAACTGTAAACCTGTACCAAAATTGCGCTCGCCCTCTTGATGCCTCCAAACACGCTTCCACTCTTCCAAGTCTGCCTGAAGTCGTGCAGCATGCGACTGCACGCCTGCCGTTGGGTGAATGTCCGCCTGCGTCCACATGGTGGGTAGCTTGGACCATATGTGCGCCTGCTTTCCGCCTTTCTCGACGGCGTCAGCTATGAGCTTCCGCCACTGCTTGACCCTGTCATTCGCGAACTTCACCTCGATACGACTAGCCTCTTGGGCCAAGTAGCATGTCGTAACCATTCCTCCTCCCAGTTGAAATCGTACTCGTTTCGGTAGCACCAGATGTCCCATTGTTCACCCATGTCGATTTTCTTGTCCTGTAGATTTCTCATCGTGTTGAGCCTGTCATCGATGAACTTGCAGTCTCGTGTCCAATTGCGTTTGAGAGCATGCAACAATCCACCATGACCATAGCGGCCCTCCGCCAAATTCTTGATGTCGGGTTACCCTGTGGCGACCTCCCTGGCGCCTTGCGTACCGAAGCCACTAACTTGCACACTGGCGATGATGTCTGCGCCCATCCTTGACATGCTTTGCTGCGCCGATCTTCCAGTTGAAACCGTTGGGCAAGCTCTTGATCTACCAAGCGGTGCCATTGAGCAAAACACCAGTGTAAATCTTCTTTGTCTTGCACGTAATCGCACTCAGAAAGGACGCGCTGGTACGAAGGCGGGGCCGGCGCTGCTCCCATCGGGCATATCTTCGGGAACTTCTTGGGAATCTTCAGCTGCTGCTCCAAGGCGGCTCCTGGTCCAACCCGCAGTTTCAGCTGTACTCCTCAGTGCGTGGCAATCGAGAGCCCCTCAATCCTGCAGGCCCTTGTGATTAGACCCTTGAAGTGCTTACTGACAACGAAGTACTCAAGGATCCTGCCCTCACCACATGCACATGTCCATTGTGTAGGTGCGACTATCATCGCAGGTACCTGTGGTAAGATATTCAAATCATTAAGCTCCTCTGGTGTCATGTTCCAATCACCTCCGATGATGAAGGGGCGTCCCAATCTCTGAAGTTGCTCCAGGACCAGTAGAACCAATCTGTTGTTCGCATCTTCGTATTATCTTACTTTGTGCCCCGAAATCAAATAAATTGAACCAAGTATGAAACCACCAGGCAGCATGCCATCGACCCACTGCGTGGTCCATCGCCACGGTGGCACTGTCACGCCTCCAAGGTCTGGCGGTACAGCTGATGCAATATCTTGGCGCATTCCAACTGCCACTCCAGAAATGGCCGCGCGCCCTTCACCTTGTCGCGCTGGTGGCACATGGCAGTTCCAGCCTTGATGTTGAAGCCTGAGTCGCGCATCACCTATGCCTGGCTTGAGAATCTTGTGCTCTTGAAACAAAATGCCATCCGCATTGGGGTAGATGTCCGTGATATCCGCGGCCACCGTCGTCTTCTTCACCGCTTCTTTTTGCGCAGCTGTGATGTTCACCGCGACAAATGTCCACTCCCGTTCGTGTCGCACGTCTCCGCCCTGAAGCCGTTGCTCTCGTTGCGCATGTGCGGCGGTGCCTCCACTGCACCCCCCCGGGGGGGCTGACCACCCGTCGGTGGACCCACAGGGCGGATCGCCCCCAGCCCGGGCATCGACCACCTGCCCGTCGGCAGCCAGGCCAGAGGGTTCAGCACCACCGCAAGAAAGTACACGTCGCGCGCGCGTGGTAGTGCTTCCTCTGCACTCCCCCGCGGGGGCAAGCTTCCCGTCGGAAGACCCACAGGGCGGATCGCCTCCAGTCTGGGCATCGACCACCTGCCCGTCGGCAGCCAGACCAGAGGGTTCAGCACTACCACTGGTAACTGAACCAGATCCCAATCCCAAGCGCCTGCACCTGTGCAATAACTGTTCCACTGCATCGTGAAACTGCCTAGCGGAATCCATCCCAAGCCTTCCGCTGCCGCCCACTGTAGCGCGTGGCTGTCGTGCCGGCTGCTCAATACCATCCAAAGCCCAATCCACCGAACGGTGTAATTGTCGTAGTTCTTGCAGTAGTAGCCCCCAGTCTCAATGTACATTCCCAGCCAGATCACTTCTTCTCTGCTGAGTCTTGTCCAGAAACTGGGGGCTGCGTTTTCCTCCGCTTGGCCATGACGGCAGCGTTGGCGGCAGCCATGGACTCGAGCATGCGGGCGCGGGCAGCCTTGATCCTCTGCCGCTCCTCGTCTGACTCATTCCCTTCCAGCTTGAGGCCGACCTGACTGAAGACATCTTCGAGGTCGCCCTCATCTGGCACGGGGACATCAGCAGCCGTAGGTACATCACCATCAGCATCAGCGGGGCGCCCAGCAGGTTCAGCCGCCGTCTGCTCCTTCTGCTGCTACTGCTCACGGTCTGCCAGCTGCTTCTCGAGAGACTCGAGCGCCTGCTGCAAAGCTTCGAAGGGCTCCTCCAGCTCCTCGGGGAGGTGAGCGTTGCCCAGGCGCTTCTGCAGACTGGCCACCTGCCCACACAGGGCGACAGCGGGATGTCGAGCTCCTGCGCGTCCTCCCTCGGCGGTTTCACGCGTGAAAGCCGCCGCCTGATCTGCTTTGATGTTATGCTTCCTGTTCTCGTGGTTGCGGGCGATCTCCTGTTCTGCATCTCGAGCTGCAATAGCGTTCTGCAGCTCCTGGTTGCGCTCTTGCAAGCGCTCCTTGGCCTTCTCAAGCTTCTGGTTGACGCCCTGCAGGCGCTGGCCCAACTGGATGGATGACATGTTGTCGTAGTCGGGCTGCTGGGGCGCCCCCTCGCCCTTTGCCTCGGACTGCTGCGCCGCCTTGTCCCAGATGACCACCAAGCCCTTGATTCCCTCGGGCCAGTTCGCTCTGTCCTCGCCGCGCGCCTTGGCCCTGCTCTGCAACATGGCCGCGGCAGTGGCGGGGTCGCTCTCGACGATATTGGCATCCCCGACGGGAGCGGCGCCGGGGCGAGTCGGAGGTGCCTTCCCCTGGAGTTGCGAGCCCCGCCAAAGGGATGGCGGGCCAGCAGCCCAGCGGTTTGGCCTCTCTGGCTTGGTACCTCCGCTGCCCTTCCTCCAGGGCCAGCTGTTCCACTCCTTCTTGGTATCCAACACATGACGCGGGGCCTGCTTGCCGCACTTGTAGCAGGACGTCCTGAACCCGTAGTTCTCGAACGCCACTCCATGGATCCTGGCGCAGTTGCCGCAAGGCCACGCCTTAGCCATCCGCCGCGGGCCTCCCCGCTGCCCTGCGAGGAGAGAAAGAAAGCCCTTGGCTCGCACGCGCGAGCCGTTCTGAAGCACGCGCGCGCAAGCACAGGACCACCTGCCTGCGCCAGAACGGCTAGAGGCGGAGGAGGAGGAGGAGGAGGGGGAGGAGGAGGAGGAGGAGGAGGAGGAGGAGGAGGAGGAGGCGCCCTCAGAACGTGGCGGTCTCATTTCCACCAGTGGGGCGCCCGCGCTGCGGCCGCGGCCGCCCAGACGACGCGGGATAGCCCGTCCCCGCCACGGCCTCCTCGGCCGAGGACATGCGGCGGGAGTGGGAGCCGTGGCGGGTGCCCGACCCAGGAGGTCGCCGTCGCTCGTGGGCGGGGGGGCCTCCGAGGTCCCCGAAGACCCCACTCAGCGCCCCCCTCTTCCGAGGCCTTCCAAAGGGGCCCTCTGGGACCCCCGCAGCGTGGCCGGGCTCGGCGCGCGGAGACTGCCGCATTGCAGGGCCTCTCTGAACACTGCCCCGACCTTGACCGCGAGCTGCGGGCCGGGCGCCGGCCCGTGGCTCGACGAACGCCCGCGGGCTTTCAGGGCTTTGCGGGCGGCCGGCATTCCGAATCGGACGACGCCCGGCCGATCGCGATCGGGCCGGTCTGCATGCGAGCGCGGGGGGCCGCTGCCTCCTCGACGCGCCCCCCCCGCCCCCTGCCGAGGAGTTCGGGGCACGGGCCGCCGTGGCCTCCGTGGCAGATTGGGCTGCCGCGCCCGGCGACGCGGGAGCTGAGGTCGACCTGAGCCGGGTTTGTGACTCGGTGGTGCACGGCGTGGCTATGGCGCCGCCCTCAGCTGCCAAGGCACGCCGGCGCCTGCGGTGGCGGCTCTCGAGGCGGTCTGGCGGGCTCCCAGGGAATTACTGCTCGATGGCCGGCGACCTCACGGATGCCCTGCGCCCTACGCGGGGCCTGCCGCCAGATGCCCCCCTCGGGGCGGGTCCTCGGCAACGTGCTTCGCCCTCGGTTTTAAGGACCCGCGGGTAGTCCTACGTGGGCGACGACCGGCCCCTGAAGGCCGCTGCGGCGGTCGCCACGGACTGGGCCTTAGCGATCACGGCGGAGATCGGAGATCGATCGGCGGCTCGGCTTTTCTGCAAGTATGGGACACGGCCTTGGGAAACGGCAGGTGCGGCCAGGCACCCAGAACACCGAGCACTTCGGGGCGCGCGCTGCTGTCGGCGATGCCGCAGTCTGACCCCAGCTGCCAGAGCCGCGGGACGGGTGGGATCAGATTCCGCGTGCGCCAACTCCGCACGGCCCCCAGCGGGCAACGGATCCAGGAGCTAGCGGCCTTGCTGCGCGTCGCCCCCAAGCACAGATGTTCGGCCCCATTCTGCGCGATTCCGCCTTCTGATCTGATCGCGCTCACGCTCAGGTCGGTGGTGCGCACCCGCTGCACTTGGTGGCGCGCTTAGCCATGGTACGCCGAGCGGATCTCGTTGCGCCCGATCTTCGGCACTGCTTGCGCCATGCTGAACGCTGCTCAGGGGATTCCCGCGTCGCGGCTGCTGCGAGCACTCCGGGGTCTTCGGGTTGCGCCCGGCCCCGGCCGGGCCGTTCCCTGAAGGCGCGTGGCTGCTGCCGGCTGCGGGGCTCCACTCTAGAGCGCCGGCTCCGGTCACTGCTAGTGTTGCCGGCGAGAGCCGCCCCCTGGGGGGCTTCCGACGCCTCGTCCGATCGCGGTCAGCACGTGCTCTGGGAGCGCGCCCGGGCAGTGCTCCTTCGCCCGCGGGAAGCTCCCCAGCCCACGCGCCACGACGAGGACCGCAACGGGGAGATCGATTTGAATGCTCCAAGCGCGCCGCCCTGGGCCCAGTTCGGGCGGTCGTTGGGGCGATTCAAGGCGACCCTGCTCTCAGTCTGGCGTGGCGGGGCGGTGAGCACGCCTGCCCGCAGGCGCGGCCCAGCTTCGCCTGGCGGCCCGCGCGCCTGCCCCTTCGGGCGCGGGCACGCGCAAATCTCGGCTCGGCATCTCTGGGACGAGTGCCCGCGTTTTGCCGGGCGTCGGCTCGGGCTTGGGGAGAAGATACGGATCGCGCCGACCTGGTGGGGGGCCCAACCCCGCGCCACCTCGAAGTCGGGGTGGATCATTAATGCGGCTGGTGGCTCGATTCGGCGCCGGGCTGAGCTGCAAGTGATAGCGTGCCGCCTCGGCGCTGCCGTTCTGCAGGCGCTGGCTGGCCTGTGCGGGGCTGGCCGCAGCGGCGGGTGGGCCTTCGGGGACGCGGTCCGTTCGCCGAGAGCCTTCCGGAGCCTGCCCCCCTCCTCTCCCTGCGCCCCTCGGCGGGCGGTGGCGCGGCGGGCGGCGGGATGGCCGACGACGACGCCGACGCTGACGACCTCGCTCCCCGTCCTGTCATGGTGGTGGCGGCGGTTGAGGTGCCCGTTGCCGCCGAATTTGCGAGCTCCGGTTTGGCCCCTATCTTGCCGTCGCAATGGCCAGGCTATGGCCCGCTGGCCCCTTTCAGACGCCACGCGGCGTCTTCCTCGCCTCGCGCACGGGCCCCGCGGGCCAGGGACGTGACAAGGTTTTAGCAGCGCTTCGCGCTGCTGTCAGCAGCCATGGCAAAGTCACCCTGCTGCTGATATTTCAGAGGTCAATGAGACGGAGGAGGAGGAGGAGGAGGTGGTGGAGCTAAGGATGCGTACCTAACATTAACAACTTGCTGGTGGAGCCATGCGGAAATAGAGCGAAGAGTGGCGATACCAGAATGACCATCACGCATGGGATAAGTTGCCCTGCCCTTGCTGCGCGTCTAACGCTTGCTGGGAAGACGACGGTGGGCCCAGCCAGGATTCATCCCAGATCTTCTGGTGTGTTTCAAACGGCGTGCTGCTAGCAGTACGTGGACTGCTGATGGCGTCTGAACGTTTGCATAGTCGGCCGCCCAGGCAGAAGGTCCATGAAATTACCAGATTCGATAAACCAGATTGGGGCACTCAATTCATCACGTTTGTCGATAGTATGGCTCGGCTATGATCGCGAGTACATCGACTGATATATCGGGCTCGGGTGGCCTCCCAAAGAAGTATGCAGATCTGAGACAACGGGAGATATGACTTGCTCAACTACTCGGCATATGGGCACGATTTGAATTTTGAGACTGCCAGCAGCGCAGGGAAGGGGCTATCACTGTGGTCCCCAATATGAGAGAGAGCGCGTTTCGTGGACGGCTGCTTGGAAAGAACCCCATCGGAGGGGGGAGGGCCTAAACATGTGAAGGGCACAGAGAAGCACTGGACGCTGGCCTGTCTCACCGGGGCCGGGTGGGCGGCCTCCAACGAGTGGGAGTCGAGCTAGAGGGAGGGAGGGGGAGACTTTAACTGGATCCAGCTTTACTTGAATCCTATAGAACCCCACTGCAGCAGGATCTAATTTCAACATCATCCTAGTCGGGCTCGAATCCGACTGTAGCTGGATCCAGCTCGAATCTTACTCTACCAGGGCTCGACCCAGCTCTCATACAATCCTGCTGTGGCTACGTAGAGCTCTCATTGAATCTCACCAGGGCTCGATCCATCTCGAACAGAACCTCACCAGGGCTCGACTCGGCATTCATAGCATCAAGGCTCGATCGTCGCCGTCGTCTGAAGAGGCCCTGGGACCCACAAAGAAATACACACAAATAACAGCATGCCCCCATATTTTGCTATTTTGTTCTTGACTTTTGTCTTCCCCCCCACTTCCCATATTTCCCCATATTTTCCAAGGGATCGACGATTAATTGTGTTTGTGTGTTTTTCCCCTCCTGATCGTCGCTGCCCGACGACGCCGGCGCCGGCGACGGCGCTCGCCGTGCTCACGGTCGTCGCCTGTCACTGGAGAAACGAGGGAGGCGGGGGCCAGGTTCGAGCCATCCCCGACCCCCCCCACTTGCAGGTCAGCACCCTCCCCGCTTCGACCCCCCTCGCCTGGAGGGGAGGGGGCGCCCGGTTCCAATCCTCCCACCCCCTCTGTGCAATTCGGGGGGGGGCCCCCGCGGTTCGAGCCCCCCCCTTCCTGCAAACGTCCACAGATCGCGCTCTGTCCGATGTGAGGAAGTGCTTCGGAATGGTTCTCTTTCCCTTTTTGTTGTCCGGCGGGCGCAGACCGAGCGAGCGGGCGCCGACGCGCCGTACCCAGGACAGGCCACCTGCACCGAATCATGTCTGCTGCTATTCGTTTGAAACTCGCTCTTCGGCGCCAGTGGACGCTGGGCGTTGGCGTACAGCCCCGAGTGATCAGAGGTTCTGGTTGTCGGAGCGTGCCCACAACGTCCCGCGCGGGAATGATGGCTGGTCGCACGCATGCGACTACGTTGCCAACGCTGTGAACGTATCATACGGTCGCTCGGAACAAGCGGGCTTGTCCGACGGTCAATCCCAGAGAGTTCGTCGACGATCGTACGTTTCAGTGGACCGGCAGCATGTGTACAGCGAGCCGGTGCCATTATTTCAAGCGCTGTCTGAGTCGAGAGCTGCGGTTGCCGGCAGGCTGGCCACTGCGCGTCGGGCGATGCACAACCTGAGAAGAAGAGCAGCAAAACTCACCCGCACAGCACACAAGCGGCTTGGAGATGTGAACCAGTACAGAAAAGGAGCGGCGGTTAGGTCATGGAAGCTTCGCGGTCGTTTCCCTCTGTTACCGCAGCGTGAGGGTAGAAGGTCAGTACTACTTGGCGCGCGGGACATCTACCACCAGCAGCCCATGGCGCCACCGTTTGTGGAGAAATTGGATGTGGTGAGTACATCGTCAAGACCTTATTGCCCTCCTTGTCCTCCTCCTCTTCCTCCTCCACCTCCTCCACCTCCTCCTCTTCCCCTTTCTTTTCATCCTTTCCCGCATCCTCATCATAATCCCTGCGCTCCTCCTCGTCCACATCCCGTTTTGTCATTCTCACCTGGCCTTGTCTATATGGTGCTAAGAGAAAGTTTCAGGGGGGCCAGGGGGATTCACGAGGACAGCTCGGATGACGAGGAGGAGGAGGAGGAAGAGAGGAGGGAGCAGAGGTTTAGATATGATAGAAATGGCTTCATTGGGGGGGCTCTCGAGGAGGAAGAGCAGAAGAAGGTGTCACCCAGCCCGACAAGTTCCCATCGGGTCCTCATGCGTGCTCCCTCAGCTACCACTGGCGGCCGCTGCCTCCTCGTCGTCGCCTCGGAGCAGCGGGATCGGCTCTGCCCCCACCTCTGTTAATGCCTGGTCGTCCTCCTCCTCCTCCTCCTTCTCCTCCTCCTCTTCTTCTTAATAGTATAAATATTACGCTTAGTGCTATTATTCGTGATATTAATCTTATGTTTATTATTATTAATAATATGTGTCTTATGTTGATTTTTATTATTCTTATTAGTCGTATTAGTACTAGCCTTAGTATTAGTATTATGATTAACAGTATGTTTTGTAGTCATCTTATTATTTCCATTATTATTAGTGTTATTAATAGTGTTATTATCATTAATAATACATTCTTCTTCTTACTCTGATTATTATTATCCCTCGTCCTCCTCCTCCTCCTCCTCCTCCTCCTCCTCCCCTCCCTCCTCCAACCCTTTTCATGATCCGCCACCGTGCCCCTTGGCACGCTGAGGCTTGCCAGAATGCCAAGTGCTGCCTGGTCGGTGTTTTGAAAACTTCTGCGAAGGACCCCACCCCCCTCGGGGAAGCGCCCAGCTGCGTGCACCACCCCCTTAGGGGAAACAAAACACGGGATAAACATAAAAACTCGGAGGTCCGCGCGGATTTCTCGGATCGGCGCTGGACCCCCCTCCCTGGCACGCGGAGCGCGCCAGGGGCGGCGCCGGAGGCGCCGCCGGGGGGCCCCAGCGCCGATCCGAGAAATCCGCGCGGACCTCCGAGTTTCTATGTCTATGTCACTTGTTGTTCCCCTACCCTCGGGGAAGGACACCACCACCCTCGGGGAAGCGCCCAGCTGCGTGCACCACCCCCCCGTGCTCCCGGGGTCACAGCCCCTTGCGAAACACAACGGGCTCGCGCTGCCCGAGGGGCGGGCAACTCTGCCAGATCACAGGAGGGCCGTCCGCCGCGGGAGCGCGGCATTCGCGCGCGCGGCTGCGCTGCGAGGCCTGGCGTCGGCGCGTGTGGGGGCGACGCGAGACCTGGAATCGCAGGGGCAGAGGCCTACCACTGGCAGTCCTTCCTCCCCTCTCGCCTCCCGAGGTGCCCAGAGAGAGGGCCACGAGAAAGACCGGAGGACCGCGATGGGGCCCCAAACGACCCACCGAGCACCCCGAGAGAGCCTGAAGAGGGCTCCGAGAGGATAATTCCTGTCTTTCTATAAGGGGGCCATCCTATAGGGCCCTTCTTTCTTGAACGAGTGTTACCAGGACGGTCTCAAGAGAGTCGAGACAGTTCCAAGACGGCTCCATAAGGCCTCTGAGATGCTGCCATCTGGGCCAAACTTGTAAGGACTACCTCGGATGATAGTTCACCTGATTGTGATCCCACTTTTTGTCTCACGACTGCTCCTTCACGTCCCCTGGACACGACAGTTCGCCTAGGATGCGCGTATGGGTGGGATGATGCGGATGCGCGACGCAACAAACATCGAAGTTCCGTCATCTGTGGGCGACCCCTGGACACGTAGGTTACAAATCGCGGCCGCGCACCGCACGGTTTCGCGGCGACCTGCCGTCGGCACTGCCGCACGGACATGCGAACAAGAGCGGGTGCCAGTGTGCCATTCCAGCACTGTTTTGACACGTGCCGCAGACAGGGGGAGCCAACAGGGGGAGCAGGAGGGGGAGGATGGAGAGGCGGATCAAGAGGAGACGACAAGCGACTGAGCATAACTACCCTCATGCTCACCTAGCCCTGCCGAGCGCGCGCTGATAACCGGTGCTCGAGCTGCCCTCAGCTGGACACACTGCAGACGGAACACCGCCTGCGGCTGCCCTGAGTTATACATGCTGACTGTAACATACCAGTGACTGCACAACGGAAGGACCCCACATGATCCGACACCGCGCTTGTGGCGCAACGGCAAACGCGCGCCCCGATCAGGCCAACACGTGCCCAACAAGGAGCGGGCTCACGCCAGCGGAATACCTTGTGGCCGATGTCTGTTGGTCGGGGCTTCAACACCCGCTCGGATTCACCAGCGTCATTCCTCTGAGAGGCCGGAAGGACGGCCCCCGCCGGATGCATGCCAGCAGTGGAATCGAGAGTGTGGCCTCTGCTCGAGACCTTCTTGCCGGCGCGCACAGGGGGGTAGAGGGAGGGGGGAAGGCTTCTCAGAAGGAGGCTGCTCCTCAGAAGGCGCGGGCCTTCTACCTACAGACAAGGCCCGCGCACTCTAGGAAGCGGGGGGTGCTTCTAGGAAGCCTCCCTCCCCCTCCCCCTGACCCCCTCTGCGCGTGGCCGACACTCGGCCGTGCGTGCTGCAGGCAGGAGAGCTGCCACTCGGGTGTGCACGGCAACGTTCGGCCCCAACTGGCAAGGGGGAGTGCGGCTCTGGTGGCAACCGCCTCGCACTCTGCTCGGGGCCGCGGCGCCCGCGGGGGATGGGCCTGGCCGGCCCGTCCTGGGTCGGCCCGGTGGCCGCGCCCCGCGGCGCAGGGCGGCAGGGGCGACCGGCGCCAAGCCCGGGGAGCTTCTGCGTGGCCCGACCTCCTCCCCCGAAGCCGGCGGGGACTTCAGGCAAAAGTCAGCAGCGGGCTCGAGGCACTCGAGGCTGGGCGCGAATGGAGGGAGGCCGCTGTCCATGAGGGCATCGAGCGGATGACTGTTGAGGGGGGCCCCGTACACGCACTCGCCTGCCCGAGCTCGAGCAGAGCAGGAGGCAGACAGAGGACGGCAGAAGGACGGGGGTGGAGGAGGAGGGGAGATGGGCAGCAGGAACCGTCGCTGCCCCGATGCGCCTCACGCAGCACGTAGCATTGATACGCAGCTCAACACGTAGACTGAAAACGTAGGCATGACGCGATACGTTCGCCAAAACGTGGGCCAATACGATGAGCCAACCTGAACGTATTGACACGGACGTTTGAAGCACGGTACGCGTTGCGTTCCAAGACGGGAGTATCGAGGCAGCCGAGGCAGGAAGAAGTAGGACGAGCGACGGGAAGGAGGAGAAGGACTGAAGGTCCGGGAGGACGAGCATGATGAGGTGGGAGGGGGACGATCGGAGGAGGAGGTTGTAGGAAAAAACAAGGGGAACTGGGGTAAGGAGAGGCCTTCCAGGGACGCCTGGCGCTGCACACTCCCGGATAACGCGACGCGGCCGGCCACGCAGGGCGGCCCTGCCAAATCACAGTGGCCGTCCGTCGCAGCGGTGGCGGGAACGAGCCGTGGGCGCGCCTGCTTCTGGTGCAGTCGTGCTGTCGAGGAGAGACCCGGAAGTGCGGGAGCAGAGGCCAAAGGGCGAGGGACGGTGAGGGAGGGTGCGTTTCCCTTACCCCCTCCTTCCCCATCCCTCCTCCGTCCTCGTTCCTCCCTCTCACATCATCCCTTATCCCACATCCTTCTTCCTCCTCCGCCACCTCCCCTCCTACTCTTCCTGCCCATCCTCCCGTTCTCAGGAAAGTCTGTTCCTTGTAATCAAACCTGCCCTGAGGGCATGTTTCGGAAACCAGCCTTCCAAACATAACAAACAAAACACATGATTGCCTAGACAGGGGGGCCAAACCTCCCTGAGCCTGTCCACGGGGGTGTGTATAGGAGCGTCGCGAAGGTTTTGAATTTCCTGGATGGGCACCTCTTTGGGAGAGCTCGGTGGAACAATCGCACCCAAAACGGCCCCGAGACACCTGACATGCCATCGTTGATGCATCCTTGGTTGCTCTGGTCCTCCTCCTCCTCCTCCTCCTCCTCATCCTCCTCCTCATCCTCCACCTCCTCCTCCATTGTGTACCTTCTTCCTCGAGGTTCGAACATCTACATGTTTGACATGTTTAAGCTGGTGTTCCCAACCATCCTGTGGTGCTTCGTCCTCGTTTTGACGAGACGGTCCCCGCCTTCCGCCTCTCCTCTCTCCTCCTCCTCCTCCTCCTCCTCCTCCTCCTCCTCATCCTCTCCCGTCTCCTCCTCCTCCTCCTCCTCCTCCTCCTCCTCCTCCTCCTCCTCCTCCTCCTCTCCTCCCTCCTCCTCCTCCTCCTCCCTCCTCCTTCTCCTCATCCTCCTCTCCGTCACCCCCTCACGTTGGCACACCGCTCACACGCTCCGTGGCCCCATAGGGAGCTCCAGCGAAGGCCCCAGTGGTGCCCGCATGCGTCCCCCCCACCCAGTACAGCACTTCGTTGACCCCACAGGGAGCTCCACCGAAGACCCACTGGAGGAGCCCGCACGCGTCCCCCCCACCCAGTACAGCGCTTCTTGGCCCCATAGGGAGCTCCCCCGAAGACCCCACTGGGGAGGGGGGCCCGCATGCGTCCCCCCCACCCAGTACAGCGCTTCGTGGCCCCATAGAGAGCTCCACCAAAGGCTCCAGTGGGTGCCCGCATGCGTTCCCTCCACCCAGTACAGCGCTTCGTGGCGCCATAAGGAGCTCCACCGAACACCCCAGTGGAGGTGCCCGCATGCGTCTTCCCCACCCAGTACAACGCTTCGTGGCCCCGATAGGGAGCTCCACAGAAGGCCCCAGTGGGAGGCCCGCATGCGTTCGCCCCGCCTAATGCCGACGGCCCCAGTGGAGGTGCCCGCACGCGTCCCCCCCCCCCACCCACCCAGTGCAGCGCTCCGTGGCCCCATAGGGAGCTCCACCGAAGGCTCCAGTGGGGGTGCCCGCATGCGTCCCCCCCACCCAGTACAGCGCTTCGTGGCCCCATAGGGAGCTCCACCGAAGGCCCCAGTGGGAGTGCCCGCATGCGTCTCCCCCACCCAGCACAATGCTTCGTAGCCCCATAGGGCATAGGGAGCCCCACCGAAGGCCCCAGTG
>CAUYUJ010018768.1:87512-102512 GCA_963575745.1 Prorocentrum cordatum
CACCATCATCATCATCCTCCTCCTCCTCCTCCTCCTCCTCCTCCTCCTCCTCCTCCTCCTCCTCCTCCCCTCCTCCTCCTCCCTCCTCCTCCTCCTCACTTCCTCATCCGCCTCCTCCTCCTCCTCCTCCTCGTCCTCCTCCTCGTCTCCTCCTCGCCTCCCTCCTCGCCCCCCCCCCCCCCTCCTCCTCCTCCTCCTCCTCCTCCTCCTCCTCCTCCTCCTCCCCTCCTCCTCCTCCTCCCCTCCTCCTCCTCCTCCTCCTCATCCTCCTCCTCCTCCGCCTCCGCATCATCATCCGCCGCCTCCTCCTCCTACTCCTACTCCTACGCCTACTCCTGCGTACTCATCCTCCGCCTCAGCATCCTCCTCCTCCTCCGCATTCTCGCCTTATTCTTCTTCTTAGTAGTAGTCGTCGTCTTCGTATTATTAATCGTATTAGTAGTAATAGCAGTATTAGTCTTATTATTATTGTTCATACTATTAACCGTCTTCTTGGTAGTACTAGTATTAGTATTATGTTTATTCGTAGTAGTATTAGTGTTACTACCATTATTAGTATTAGTATTATTAGTATGATTAGTAGTATTATGGTTCGTCTGCGTATTCGTCGTTGTATTCCTCTTATTCTTCCTTATCATATTCATCCTCTTCTTCTCGTCCTCATCCTCCTCATCCTCCTCCTCCTCCTCCTCCCCCGCCTCCTCCTCCCCACCACTCCTCGTCCTCATCCTCCCCCTCCTCCTCCTCATTATTCTCCTCCTCTGCCTCCTCATCATCCTCCTCATCCTCCTCCTCCTCCTCCGCCTCCTCCTCCTCGTCCTCGTCATCATCTTCCTCGTCCTTCTCCTCATCCTTCTCCTCCTCATCCGCCTCCTCCTCCGCCTCCGCCTCCTCCGCCTCCGCCGCCTCCTCCTACTCCTACGCCTACTCCTACGTACTACTCATCCTCCTCCTCCTCCTCCTCCACCTCCGCCTCCTCCTCTTCTTCTTGCGTCTTCTCCTCCTCCTCTTTTCTTCTCTTCCTCCTCCTCATCCTCCTTCTCCTCCTTCTCTTCCGCCTCCTCCTCATCATCATCGTCCTCCTCCTCCTCCTCCTCCTCCTCCTCATCCTCCTCCTCCTCCTCCGCCTCCTCCTCCTCGTCCTCCTCCTCTTCCTCCTCTTTTCTTCCTCCTCATCTTCCTCATCCTCCTCCTCCTCCTCCTCCTCCTCCTCCTCCTCCTCCTCCTCCTTCCTCCTCCTCCTCCTCGTCCTCCTCCTCACCTCCACCTCCCCTCCACCTCCTCCTCCTCCTCCTCCTCCTCCTCCTCCTCCTCCTCCCCTCTCCTCCCCCTCCCCTCCTCCTCCTCCTCCCCCTCCTCCTCCTCGTCCTCCTCCTCCTCCTCATCATCTCTCTCCTCCTCCTCCTGCTCCTCCTCCCCTCTCCTCCTCCTTCTCCCCCTCATCCTCCTCCTCCTCCCCCCCTCCTTCTCTCCTCCCCCTCCTCATCCTCCTCCTCCTCCTCCTCCTCCTCCTCCTCCTCTCTCCTCCTCCTCCGCCTCCTCCTCCTCCTCCTCCTCCTCCTCCTCCTCCTCCTCCTCCTCCTCCTCCTGCTCCTTCCCCTTTTCCTCCTCCTCCTCCTCCTCCCCCTCTCCCCCTCCCCGAGAACGGGGGATTGTGAAGTCCCTCGGGGTCGAGAGCGCACGCGTGAGGTTTTCATAACGAGTTCGCGCTTGCGTCCCTGAATGCGCTTGTTGCGGTGCGTGCGCATGCTCTGCTTGCTCTTTCGCGTATTCCTCATCGTCCTCATTCTGCTTCCCTGGCCTGATTTTCTCTTCGAAGGAGCAAAGCCCACCATATTGTTTTGTTACCCCCCCCCCCCTGAAAAAAAACACCAAAAGCGGGTTGCGTTGTTTTTCTGATTATGCTTGTGATCTGTTTGGGGGACGGGGCGGGAGGACAAAACACTGCTGCCCCGCCTGCTCCTATCCCTCCGCCCTCACCCTCTAAAGCACCCCAGAGTTTCGTAGGACCCAGTCTCCCACCCCGAGAAACGAGCAACTGGGCGGGCTGCGTTGCTGAGTTTCTCTATTGTTAGTGTTCTTGTGTTAGGGGGGGTTAGGGGAGTAACGAAAAACTGTTACCCCGCCTCCTCCTATCTATCCACCTTCGCCCTCTAGAACACAACCGCGCTGTCTAACACATTATGTTGCAGCCATAGGCGCTGTGGAGCTTCCGAGAAGCCTGCCAAGCCTCCTAGCAAATTCGATTGCCTAGACCACACCACAGCCCTCTGGCGCCCCAAGATGATGTCCCAAACCTCTCAAAATGATCGAGAGCCAACGGGGGCACCCGACAGACTGTTGGATATCATATCATCTAGAACCCTGCAAAGGTTTGAGAACTTTCCGATGCAGGCAGAATCATTCCAGATTCTTCGGTAGCCGCATCATAGATGGTCCCCGAGGGCATTCGAGAGCAACCCGAGTGCCCTCTGGATCTGTTGGAGGTCCTCCAGAGCAGTCGATTAGCGCATGGGGGAAGCGGATCCTGAGACAAACGGATCCTGGACCCTGAGGCCTTCCCCCAAGACCCCAGGACTAGATTGAAGGGGCCCCAGGACACACAAATAAATACACACAAAGAAAATAATTCGCCATATTTCCTCATATGTTCTGGGTTTTTGTCTTCCCGCCCAATTCCCATATTTTCCCATATTTTCTGGGAGATCGACGATTAACTGTGTCTGTGTCTTTTTCCCCTCCTGACAGATCTTCATCCTGAGCTGTGTTCTGACCGTTCCGGGGCCCGTGGAGGGCCCCCGGAGGCCAAACACAGCGACAAACCTCGGGACCCGTCTCCCTCAGCACCCGCTTCCCACATCATGGCGAACTTTAGAAACCCCCTACGGCCTCCTGGATCTGCGAGCCCGCAGGATGCGTGCTGCGCGGCGCGCCGCGTGCGCTCTCGCGCGCGCCGCCCCCGCCCGTGGCGCTTGCGGCGCCGCCGCCTTCGACGTGCTCGAGAGGCAGGCGCGCCGCTCCGCCCTCCGACGGCTCGGATCGAGTCGCCTCAACTCCTTCGGCTTTCCATCGCACTGCTGTCCCTTCCTGGTGCTTCCGGTGCTTCTGGTGCCGGTGGCCCGGGCCACGCCGCCCCGGCGGCTCCGCCGGCGCGGTCTGCCCAGAGGCACGCCTCTCGGGAAGAGAGCCGCCCCCCGTACAGCTCCCCGCCGTGGCCAGTGGCCGCCCGCGGCGCTGGCGCGGGGCCTCTTCCGCGGGAGGCCTCGCCGACGTCTCCGGCGTCGGGGGCCGCCCCACGGGGCAGTCTGGTCATGGCTCCAGCGGTCAACCCTGAGGTGCTGGCGCTGCAGTATTCCCCAACCATCCTGTGGTGCTGGGTCCTCGTTTTGACGAGACGATCCCCGCGTTCCTCTCTCTTCTCCTGTCCTCCTCCTCCCTCCCCTCCTCCCTCCTCCCGTCACCCCCCTCACTTTGGCACACCCCTCACACGTTTCGTGGCCCCTTAGGGAGCTCCACCGAAGGCCCCAGTGGGGGTGCCCGCATGCGTCCCCCCCACCCAGTACAGCGCTTCGGGGCCCCATAGGAAGCTCCACCAAAGGCCCCAGTGGCACCGCTGCGCCCCCCCCACCCAATACAACGCTTCGTGGCCCCATTGGGAGCTCCAGCGAAGGTCCCAGTGGGAAAGCCCGCATGCGTCCGCCACACCAAGTGCAGCGTTTCGTGGCCCCATATGGGGGCTCCACCGAAGGCCCCAGTGGCACCGCCCGCATGCGTCTCCACAACCCACTACAGCGCGTCGTGGCCCCACAGGGAACTCCACCGAAGGCCCCAGTGGGACCGCCCGCATGCGTCCCCCCCAACCGTTACGGCACGCCCCATCACGCGTTGCGTGGCCCACCGGAAGCGGCACCCACAACGCGTTACTCACAACTGCATATGGTCGGGTCCGTCGCCAGGAAAATGTTTCGCAGCGGGCGTTCGTTCGCCCAGGCTCGGGCCCTGGGACTCTCACCGAGCGATCCCCGGCGCAAAAGATTCGGCTACACGCAAGAGTGACCCTGGGTAAGAGTGACCTTTGGTGCGCGGCTTTTTGGGGGCCGCGGGGGGACCAAACCTGGGCGCGCAAGCCGCTGCTCCTGCTTTGTTTTCAGCCATCTGGGGGCCCATCTGTGCCCGCACCAAAGGTCACTCCGGCGAAAGGTCACTCTTACGTCTAGTCGAAAGATGGTGCCGAAGGCTGGGGCCCGGGGCTCCGGGCAGGACTCTCCGCGATGCTCCGCAGTTTGCTCGCAGGCGCTCGATCTCGGGGGTTGCCGCAGCAGGGCTCCTGCGCGCGCACTCCTCGGCACAGGGGGCGAGGGCGCGGCCGGCAGCCCCGCAGCTTACCGGCCTCGAACGTACCCCTGTCCCTGAGATCGGCACGCCGCCAAAAGGCGACGACAGCCTCAGGGATGGCATCCCTCAAAGATAAGGGAACCCCGAAGATCGGCATCGTGATTGACCACCTACCAGACCACCCCAACACAACCCGAAGACACGAATGTGACCCGAAGTTCGGGTTGGGGGGGTACGGGGACCATGTGTTTTTTTGATGTTCCCCGATCCCCCCCCCACTGGAAATGGAGCAAATTGAAGCCTTCGGGCTGGGTTGGGGTGGTTTGGTTGGTGGTGAGTGATGAGGAGATGCCCAGCAGAGGGCTAGGGATGTGTCCCAGGCGCTGGTAAGCAGCCGCGGCGGCAGGCGCCGCCCCGGCCTCGGGGGGGCCCGGCATGCAGGGCCCGCGGGGCCTCTGCTCGGGCTGGGGGGCCGCCGCCAGAGGCCCCCCCCATGGGCTGCTGCTGCTGCCCTGGTGCGGCCCGCCCCCGCCACAGCGGCCCCCCGGCCCGGGGGGCGGACGAAAAGGAGCAGGACGAGGAGGGAAAAGGAGGGGGAGGAGGAGGAGGAGGAGGAGGAGGAGGAGGAGGAGGAGGAGGAGGAGGAGGAGGACTCCTGCCGCAGCGTCGGGCAGGGCCGCCCGCCGTCTCGTGACGGCGTGGTGGGCGCCAAGGGTCCTGGCGCCGGGCCCTCCTGGAGCCTGGCGCTCGCGCTCCGCGTGGGCCGCCGCCCCGAGCGCCAGCCTCAGGTTGGGCCGTGCCTCCCTCCGGGCAGTCGAGGGCACTCCTAGCTCAGCCGGGGGCGCTGCGGCGTCGCCCTTCTCCAGTGGTGGTGTCGCGCGCTCTCGGATCGGCACGGTGAGGGGCATGGGACAAGGAATCGTTGGACAAGGAAGCCAGGGCCTGAAGCTGGCGGCATTCCAATCGTGAACTTGCCATGGATATTACCGCCGCCCCCATCAGATACGGAACCCTCCGGGGTGTGAAGCCTCCTGGGCACGCTCCTTGACGAACGCCCCCACCGTATGGGCCGCCAGGAATCTGAAGGGCTGGAGGTCGCGGCGGCTGCGTGCGAGGGGGGGGCGAGGCAGGAGTGGCAGACCGGCCTGGGCGAGCGGGCTCCAGCGCGCCATCCCAGCCGCGGACCCCAGGGGCTGGAGGACGCTCGGGGCTCATGGAGACATGGTGCGGGCATAGACGCCGGGCCAGGCAGCAGCAGCCTGGAGAAGGGACGAGAGAGAGAGAGAGAGGCCCCAGCCCAATCCAACCAGAGCAAGCCCAACCCCGCCCAGCAAGGACCAAGAGGGAGGGAGGGAGGGAGGGAGAGAAGGAGGCCCAGTCCAACCCGACCCAGCCCAACCCAGCCCAGCAAGGGCGGGAGGGAGGGAGGGAGGGAGGTTGGAAGGGAGGAGGAGAGTGGAGGAGAGAGGGGGGGGGGGGGAAGGAGGAGGAGGAGGAGGAGGAGGACGACGACGACGACGACGAGAGAGGAGGAGGGAAGAGGAGGGAGGAACCCAGGAAAGGGAGGAGGAAGAGGGAGGGAGGGAGGGAGGAAGGGAGAGGAGAGAGGAGGGAGGAGGAGGAGGAGAGGAGGAGAGGAGGAGGAGGAGGAGGAGGAGGAGGAGGAGGAGGAGGAGAGGAGGAGGAGCGACGACTGGGGGAGGTGTCGATCTGGCGTGCGGGGGGAAGGGCAGATGCCTCTAGTCCACCTCCCGCTCTCGGCGAACATGGGCCTTAGAGTGGCTTCGTTAGCACTCGAGGAAAGATTGCGAGGAGAGGGGCGCTGGCTGTTGCTATGTATGCGGGATGTGGGAGGCGTAAAATCAGTTACTGTCGCGACGTTGGCAACGCGGGCCTGTGGGCGTAAGGAGAGGAGGAGGAGGAAGAGGAGGAGGAGGAGGAGGAGGAGGAGGAGGAGGAGGAGGAGGAGGAGAGTAAGGGGGAGAAGTAGGAAGGAGGATGAGGAGGAGCGTGGCAGCGCGGCCTGTGGGCGTGAGGGGAGGAGGAGGAGGAGGAGGAGGAGGAGGAGAGGAGGAGGAGGAGGAGGAGGAGGAGGAGGAGGAGGAGGAGAGAGAGGAATAAGGAGAAGTAGGAAGGAGGAGGAGGAGGAGGAGGAGGTAGAGGTTAAAGACCAGGTAGAGGAGGAGGGAGGAGCAGGAGCGGAAGCAGCAGAAGGAGAGGAGGCTGACTTCATGGGCACGGCACGTCCGCCGAGGACCTCAATCGCGAGATTCGTCTTTTTCCTGCCTTCTGGCTTGTAGAAGCCACGCTCGATCGCACTCTTCATTGACGCAGCTACCGCGCGCGGCAGGTTCAAGGTGGCTGGTTCTGCAACAAGAAACAACTTCTGCCCGCTGCTGCCTCCTGACAACACCTCGCACTCCATGTACTGCACTTCGTCCTCCTCCCTATACTCTGTCTCCTCCTCCTCCTCCTTCTCATCCTCCCCCTCCCATCCCGACCCCCCCCCTCAAGAGGTTTGTTATGCCCGCTGGCGCCTGCCAGCACCCGGAACTCAACGTGTTCCTCCCCGCTGAAGTTGGCATCATTGCCTCAGGGTCTCGCCAGCTGTGAAAGCTAGAGGTGAAGGAGGAGGAGGAGGAAGAGTCAGACCTCATCCTGCTACGGTGTTCCGACACTGTTCAACAAGGGAGACGGCAGTATGGGCGTAATGCATCAGGACGCCATCCCCACACACAGGTCCCGCCGAGAGCTGGACGAAACTCCATGAGGGAAACATCCTGACATCCTGCCACAAATCCACAAGACCACATAGGGAGCGTACCACGGAGGAGGGGAAGAGAGGAAAGAAGTTCAGGGGAAGGGATAAGGAGAGACAGAAGAGCGGGGAAGGAAGAGGAGGAGCGCTCCGCATGTCACTGCTGGTTTGCCATCTCCACCAAGTCTGACAAACAGCGTCGCACTGAAAGCCTGCGTGGTGTGCCACCTTGCCTTGGCGGCGGTCGCGTGCGCGCTGCACCGCGCTGGCAAGCAGCACCAGTCGGAGTTGTAACACTGGCGGCACGAAGATTCTGTGTTAGTGCGAGAAACCGGGTGGCTTCCAACCGACTCGCTTGTGCACGACTGATCGAATCAAGAGGACAGGGAAAGAGAGAAAGAGCAGGATCCAGGATCAGAAGGGTGAGCAGGAGCAGCAGCAGGGGAAGGAGCCAGGGGACTGAGCAGGCGCGCAGGCATGGCGCGAGCTAACAATGGGAAGATCAGGAGAGGAGAGGGCCCCGTTTCGCATCCCGCGCTACCCCCCTCCCCGCTAATGCCCCTCCCCTCCTCCGCACCTCCCCACCTCTCAACCTTCCCCTCGCCATCCCCCTCCCCCCTCCCCCTCCAAATCGAAACCAAACTGACCCCCACGATGGAACGGACAGTCTTGGGGAGGGGGTCGCACAGCTTCTTGAGCTCCATTTCCGAGAAGTGAATTGCTCTCATGGGTTCCGTCTTGGGGCAATGTAGCATTCAGTGTCAGAGGTCACATGCGCGGCGCCCACGCTCGCATCCTAGCTGATTATCGTAGCCTGCCAGCTTCGCCCTCGCCATGGTCCAGATGCTCTGGGTGAGGAAGGCCAGCGGGAACACTCGCTGCTGCGGGTTGAAATCAAGAGCCGCTGTCCTACTTCTGGCACGTGAAATGTCCAGCCGGGCGCGCCGCTCGGTCCCCGTAAGCTTTTGGCGGTATCCTGGGGAATACCCTGGAAGGTTGAACTCACGGCCTGCAGGGGCCCCACAAAGACAAAGGGCCCTTTTGAATTTCCATCTCGATCGATCGAGGGTTAAGACCGCCGGGCTGAACGGGCCCCTGCAAGAGCCCCGCCGCGTCGAAGCTCTCGGGGGGGTGGCCCCGCCCGGCGGCGCCGCTGCTTCTTGAGACTAATTAGCCGCGGCCAGGCCGGGCCGGGTCGACGCCGCCCGAGCGAGTCGGCGCCGCGCGATCGCAGATCTCAGCACATTTTTCCAAATGGGGCTCTGGAGCATCAGGGGAGACAGGCCGCGGCCCCTGGCCCCTGGCTGGACCCCTCGGGCCGGCAGCCGCAAGATGCCGGGAGCCCGCCCGCCCCCCAGGGAACCCCCGCTGACGCCCGCCACCTCCACGCCAGATGTCGCGGCCGCGCTGAGGCCAGTCTGGTGGAACTTACTGAAGGGGCCCCAGGACACACAAATAAGTACACACAAATAAAAATATGCCCCATGTTTTCCCATATGTTCTGGGTTTTTGTCTTCCCCCCCACTTCCCATATTTTCCTATATTTCCCTGGGAGTTCACGATTAATTGTGTCTGAGTGTTTCTTTCCCTCCTCACTTACGGATATCCCCCTCACTTACGGATATCCCCCCCGGCATGTTTGAGCATGCTGACCCCGTCAATCCACGTCCTCATCTTGGCCGCCCTGTCGGCGCGTTCCCTGCACCCGCACCGCCCGCGACCGGGTGCGCCCAGCCCCGCTTTCTTCCCCCCCGAGATCAAGCGCCGAGAAATCTCTAGAAGGCCCCTCCAGATCCACAAGGGCCCACCTGAGTTGGCCCCGAAGGCCTCGATGTGACGCCAGAGCTTGGCTTTTGCGACCGGCAATCCTACGCTTGAACTTCGCAGAGATGGCGCCTGCAAGAGAGCTGACGGCGAAGTTCACCTGTCCGACTGGCCACGAGATCGAAACAGTCGACGCGGCGATGAGCAACATACACCGGTGAACATGGCGATGCTGAAATGACTAAGATGAGCAGCCCACTCGTCAAGCGGAGCGGCTACAAACATCTGGACAAGATAGGCGGCCCCGCTGCAACCCCATGCATTTCCTCCACACACACACACACGCGCACACAGGCGCACACACACACACACACACGCACACACACACACACACAGAGACACTTTCTCTCTCTCTCTCTCTCTCTCAAACGCACGCACCTCCACCGCACATCCCCGAGGGACACAGCGCGCTCACTACCATGCCACGGCATGACGCACGGAGGATACAGTACTGGAAGCCAGATGCCACAGCCCAATTAGTAAGGTATTACCTGTCGGTTTTTCGCGATAATTACATGGGCCCCCAAGTGCTTGTGCTAAGTCTTGCTTCTGTGCCAAAGAACTGTTGAACTCGCACTCGGGGCGCTACTTAAACGCAAGCTCAACGATTGAGTGCACGGCCTGATGAGCAGAGTAAGGTCTGAGACGATGAAACTTCCATTCTACAGCCGCCGGCTGCCTCGGTCGCGACCAGACTCTACGCTAAGATTGGAGCATCCCACGAAAGGCGGGCTGTCTGGCAGGGGCGTCGCGCTGCCCAAGCTTGATCATCAACGTGGACACACGCCCCTGGAGCTGTTCTGGCAGACGACCCACTCTTCCGTTGAAGCCAATGAATTCGCATGCCACTTCAGCCAGATCATTGCCTAGCATGCCGGAATGTCCAGGATGAAACCCACCCCGCGGGGAGGCCGCATCGCAGGGGGACCCAAGCGACTATCCGAAACCGAGCTGGGTCACTAGGACCAAGGGCCACCCTGTCATCAGTATCTGGAAGCTTGGGGGGAGCTGCTGGGGAGGCCTGCCGCGTGCCAGCTAGTCTACCGGCCTCAACTTGCAAGGCGTGCTGAGGCCTGCCAGCGAACGGCGACTTGCAGGAGACAGACACGGGCCGCCATGCTTGGAGGTGCTCGGACCACCGGCACGCCCGCCGTGCCTCCTGTCATGGGTGACTTGACTCAGCCCCTCCACGCCTCACCAGCAGATGAGCGGTCTGACCCCTGATCCCGACGCCGCGGCTCGGCCACTTCCTCGAGCCATTCGTCGAGCACGTCTGCTAGAAAACCACCTTGCGGAAAAACTTGCAGCAACGCGGATATCCTGAAGTCAATCCTTGAGGAGCGCAGCGGTCTCAAACGGCCCTGGGCAACCGTCGAGACTGCCCACGGTGTCCTGGAACTCCTGAACGCCCCAGTCCTGGAAACTTCTCCTGCAATCTTGACGCCTGTTACTCAGCCACCTAAGAGGGCCAACTTAAGGCACCCTCTTAGCCCTACTCGTAGCAAACTTGGCCTTCGCATGGACTCTAAAGGATCAGATGGGGGGGCCGGGGCGCTGGCTGGGCTTGAGGGGGGGCGATGGACATCTTACTTATTGGATTCTCCAAGTCCCGAACCAACGCAAAGCCGACCGCGTCCAGGATGGCACTGTACTGATGTTTGGAGAGAGGCCAGCGGGGATCCTCGAGCAGGCGCATAGCGCATTCAATGAACTACAGCGGCAGTCCAGTGCCAGCTCACTTTCGTGAGCGGCATGCGCGGGCAGCTTCCGGGGCCGAAGAACCGCGGGGATATTAGAGTTACTCTGCGCGGGAGCGTTGATTAGCACATGGCGATATGGGGCAGAGCATGGGAGACCAGCGTGAGAGGTTGGCTTGGCCAAGGTGCTAGATCTCGTCGAAAAACAAAGAGTAATCGAACGTAGACCTAGTGGCCGCGGGGGGGGGGGCAATCAAAGCCATGGCCGCTCTCGCGGCCATGACTTTGGACACCTGGCAGGGGCGAGGCTTGAATACCCAGCCACCAGGAGAGGGTGGGTCCTTGCCCTGGAGCTGGCTCATGACAGAGAAAGCTTTAAATTGGTCTCAGAGGGGCCTGCAGCAGCCTGAAAGCATTTTTGATCCGCGGGTCGAGAGCGCACCTCTTCCAGTCGAAGCTAAGCGGGCCGCGCAGAGCTTTGATTAAAGGCGGAGGGGAGGAGGGAAGTCGGGCAGCCTGAAAGCAGGCACTACGCAAACCGAACTTGGGCAGTCCAGGGACCTCGAGCGAAACCCCAGGGAGCCTGGACATGCCGGCCCCACTCGGGAACTCCATCGGCTGGACTCCGAGGCCCAAGCCGTTACGAACCAAAGCCACGACCCAGGAAACAAGCTCCCCGTTGCGGCTGACGGCGGCAAGGGTGATGCGCGCGAGCCACCGCTGGGCGGAGCTACTCTGCATTTGGCGAACAATGCTGTCTCCTGCTGCCAAGCTACACTCATGAGCACACAAAATGCTACATAGATCTGGCATCCTGGGACTGGAAAAAAAGCCTTAACTGAACTCCAGCAGCAACCGCTGATGCTGGCGAGCGTGTAATGAGTGTTACCGCGACGACTTGCCCGCCTGCGCCGTCGCCGCGACGGAGGCCCCCCGACGACTTGCCCGCCTATGCCGTCGCCGCGACGGCGGCTTCCTTGGCCATCTTGACGACGAGCCCTCTTCGCCCTGGATCTTGGCCATGCCCTCTGCGACCACACGAAGCGCCTGCGCTGCACGGGTGGGGCTCCTGGTGGTGTCCAACGGGGCGTCGCTGGCGCCTGACTGCTGACCTGGGCCATCTGGAACAGAGGCCGCTGCCGTCGACACGGGAGGTGGGGAGGCGACGGACTCTTTTATGCACTCTGTCCAGTTGGCGGTAACGCTAAATCTTCTGCCGAGCGCCCGCACATGCTGCATCCGCCGGCGCCAGTGGCCCATGATTGAAAATGACCTGCCCACCCACGCTGGAAATACCTGGCCCACCTTCACTGGAAGTAACTTACCCACCCACGACAGCTGAGTGGAATATCTGCCAGCAACTTGCGATGCTTATCGCTGGCGGCCACCATGTACTCGATGATGCTTGTGGCCTCGCTGCACTGCGTGTCGAGTTTCTGGCGTTGCACGCCGAGCTGGTCCAACCAAGACTGGACCTGCTGCTCGAGGCTCTTCGTGGTGAGCAGATGCGACGTGGCCTGCTTGAGCTTGCCCAGAGCGGCCTGGTATATACTCTTCCCCATTTGGCTTCGACATCTTCCAAGACATGACCTGCGCCTGAGGCAAGCCTACTGGATCACCAGCGGGTGCCGACTCTTCGCCCACGAAAAATACAGCGCGTTGGTGTAGGCCCGGGGGGCGATCTGGTCCACGGGACGACTCTCGTCTCCAGCGACCAGCCTTGGGGACGGTGGGAGCTTCAACATGCTGACTCGTGCCTCTGGTGCTGCTCACTCCACCACCTCCACCTGGTGCACTCTGCGTATTCGCTGCACAGTCGCTTCACACTTTGATTCGGCCACCGCACTGCACGCAGTGCTTCGCAGCAGAAGAACTTCAGCCAAGCAATTGCAACTGCGCCTGGAGCAAACCATGTACCGCTGCTTCTGCGGCATCTCTCGTTCAGAACCTTGCGCTGACGCGCACACAAGAGATGGGCGAGGATGTAATAGGGAGCTTCGTACCTGCAGCTTACCCTGGGGCGGACCAGGGGAGACAGGCGGCCGCGCAAAGAGGGATGGGCGCAAGCACCACGGACCCTCCCTTGGGCCAGAACGACTTGAGTCACATGAGGAAGGAGGAGTGAGGAGGGAGCTGGAGGAGGAGGAGGAGGAGGAGGAGGAGGAGGAGAAGGAGGAGGAGGACGAGGAGGAGGAAGAGGAGGCCGCAGCAGCGCTACACGGCCGAGGTCGAGGCAGGACACCGCCCCAACAAGGCGGCCATCGCGCGCGGAGATGCGGAGGTCGAGGTCGGCCTCGTTGCCTCCAGCGGGCGCGCGCGGAGGGCCCCGCCTCGCCTTGCTGGCGTGTATGCTGTCCTTCTTCGTCCTGCATCGTCCACCGTCCATCCTCCTCCCCATCTTCCTCATCACCATCGGCATCACATTCATCATCATCGCAGTCATCATCAGCAACATCAGCAGCAGCATCACCATCATCATCATCATCATCATCATCATCATCATCATCATCAACATCACCATCACCATCACCATCACCATCACCATCACCATCACCATGACACTCGTCGGCATCCTCATCATCATCATCATCATCATCATCGTCATCATCATCATCATCATCATCATCATCATCATCATCATCTGCAGCAGCAGCATCCTCATCATCATCATCATCATCAGCATCAGCAACATCACCATCATCACCACCATCATCATGGCCATAAGCAGAATCATCATCAGCACCACCATCAGCATCAACATCAACATCAGCATCATCATCATCAATATCATCATCCTCATCATCAGTAGCAACATCATCACCGCTACCACCACAACCATCATCATTAGCATCATAAACATCGCCATCATCATCATCATCATCATCATCAGCAGCAGCAGCAGCAGCATCTCATCATCATGTTCGACAGTATCAGCATCATTATCAACAGCAGCAACAACATCATCAACACCATCATAATCATTAGCATATTCGTAGCTACCGTCATGATCACCATCACCATAATATACTTCATCACCGTCGCCGTACCGACCATCACAGTCATCAGATCTGCCACCAGGACCTACACCACCATCACCACCATCACCATCACCATCACCATCATCATCATCACCATCACCATCACCATCACCATCATCATCACCATCACCATCATCATCATCATCATCAGCATCATCAGCAGGAGCATCGCAATGGCCGTCCTCATCCATAATTGTCCCGCCCCTGCCTTGAGCATGGGCGGCATTGGTGACCAGCGGCGCTTCTTGCCACTCGCTCAAGCACCGACGCTCGACCAGAGAAATAGAGCGTCGGAGGCTGTCTCTGGCTAGGCCCAGTCGGAAGGCTAAGCCAAGAGAGGAGGGCGACGAAAAGACACATGAAAGGAGGACGGGACACGATGCGCATCTGGCGCCGGGGCCTGGAGGCCTGACCTATGAGGACGACGCGCTGGGGCCGCAACCCCGCACATGGTGAGTCGCATGGAGGACACGTCCAGGTACACGGCCCTGGCTGCCTGAAAAACGTATTACGTATCCACATGGCCAGCAAGCGTGCCAGACAATAACTGTTCCGAATAGTCCCGGGTAGCTGACCGCCTCGCCAGGGCAACCCAGCTCGCGTTTTCCAAGTTGCCACCAGCGTCTCAGAAATTGTAGGATTTCGACTGTCCAGCTCCTGTGGGGACGGCTTTGCTGACAGCCTCGTGCAAAAAGATAACGGGTTCTGGTCAGCAGGCGTTGTTGCGACTTGTTTTGCTTCTCTCTCTCTCTCTCTCTCTAGTCCTCTCTCTGTCTCTCTCTCTCTCTCTCTCGATATGCTTACAGCCCGTCGTCGCGCCTCCACGAAAGGCACCAACTGTCGATATCTCCTGCCCGTTTTAAAATGTCAACAAAATTCTCTACTGTACCGGAATGCGTCTCTTATGCCAAACAATCGGGGTCACCACGCCAAACACGAATACGGTAGTCGGCACTCAAAACAACAAATTGCTGGTCAGCTCCTGCTTGACTGCCACAATCGTTGTTACAAACGTTTTCCATCCCTGGTGCATTCTGTGCTCGGTCCTGGTTTCCGTGAACTCGGAAATGCGACCGGCTATTCAGGAGACTTGACAGCAACGTCGACGGTGGTACGAGGAAGGGTGCGAGGAAAGGTGCGAGGAAAGGTGCGAGGAAAGGTGCGAAGAGTGTAGAGGCAAGGAGGTGGGAAGAGGGGAATGTCTGGCCGAAGCAACGCGAATACCCTTCAGAGCTTCCAGCGGTCCGAGCTCCTCCTAGGGGCGAGACACAGGAGAGGACGTTGCCACAACGAGAAATATCAAAAGCAGGCCGATGTGATCATCCGTGCCCAACTCATGGTGGTCCCC
>CAUYUJ010018768.1:107512-109202 GCA_963575745.1 Prorocentrum cordatum
TTTCGAAGGCTGCTCCTGGGCCAGCGGACTGAAGCATCGCGGGGACCTGAGCGAAACCTCGCCGTCCCTGGGGGGCTGCGATCTGCGACACGGTCGCCACTTTCGAGGGCTACTGGTGGGTCCAGCGGAGTGAGGCACCGCGGGGACCTGAGCGAGGCCTCGCCGTCATTTGGGGGGCCGCGATCGGCGACATTGTCGCCACTTTCGAGGGCTGCTGGTGGATCCAACGGAATGAAGCACTGCGGGGACCTGAGCGAAACCTCGCCGTCCCTCGGGGGCTGCGATCTGCGACACTGTCGCCACTTTCGAGTGCTGCTGGTGGGTCCAGCGGAGTGAGGCACCGCGGAGACCGGAGCGAGACCTCGCCGTCCCTTGGGGGGGGGGGGGGGGGCTGCGATCCGCGACATTGTCGCCACTTTCGAAAGATGCTGGTGGGTTCAGCGGACTGAGCCACCGCGGGGACCTGAGCGAGACCTCGCCGTCCCTGGGGGGGGGGCTGCGATCTGCGACACTGTCGCCACTTTCGCGGGCTGCTCGTGGGCCAGCGAACTGAAGCACCGCGGAGACCTGAGCGAGACCTCGCCGTCCCTGGGGGGCTGCGATCTGCGACACTGTCGCCACTTTCGAGGGCTGCTGGTGGGTCCTGCGGACTGAGGCACCGCGGGGACCTGAGCGAGACCTCGCCGTCCCTGGGGGGCTCTGGAGAGCTGCTGCGGAAGACGTTAGGCGCACCGGGCGCATGGCACAGCCAACGGGGGTGATGTGTGAAACAGACCATGTGCCGGGCGATGGCCATAACGTCGAGCCTACACGCATCCCGCGGGGGCTCTCAAGAGCTGCTGTAGGATATGCTGGATGCAACGGGCGCATGGCACAGCCAACAGGGGTGATTTGTTATTACGTAACCCTTATATGTTGATCGGGGGCCTGCGAGCCTTCCGATTGCTGCTCGCAAAATCACATGCGTCCATGTTACGTCACCGCCCACGTCGTAGCAATCCTGAAGTACTTATGCCCCGCATTGCGCAAGGGTTGGTTACGTCGCCAGGGTAATGTTTCAGGGCAGCTTACGGCGAGCGCCTCGGGTTGCATGCACATGCGACTGTAATTTACGAGCAAGCTCCGTCTTAGCAAGATCCCCCACTTCCCTCCTCCTCCTCCTCCTCCTCCTCCTCCTCGTCCTCCTCCTCCTCCCCTTCCTCCTCCTCCTCCTCCTCCTCCTCCTCCTCCTCCTCCTCCTCCTCCTCCTTCTCCTCCTCTTCTTCGTATTATCAATATTCTCATTAGTGGTATTATCCACATTCTTATTAGTATTACTATTATTAGTAGTATGATTATTAGAATTAGCAGTAGTATAAATAGTATTATTACAAATAGTAAGTAATATTATTAGTATTCGTATGATTAGTAGTAGTATTATTATCATTAGTAGTAGTAGAATTAAAAGTAGTAGTAGTAGTAGTAGTAGTAGTAGTAGTCGTAGTAGTACTAGTAGTAGTAGTAGTAGTAGTAGTAGTAGTAGTAGTAGTAGTAGTAGTAGTAGTAGTAGTAGTAGTATTAGTAGTAATGATAATATTACTATTATTAAAATATGATTGTTACTGATACGAATGTTAATACGAATGCTAATACTACTACTACTACTACTACTACTACTACTACTACTACTACTACTACTACTACTACTAAT
>CAUYUJ010018768.1:109302-129302 GCA_963575745.1 Prorocentrum cordatum
GTGGTGTGTGGTGGTGTGGTGTGTGTGGTGTGTGTGGTGTGTGTGGTGTGTGTGTGTGTGTGGTGTGTTTGGTGTGTGTGGTGTGTGTGGTGTGTGTGGTGTGTGTGGTGTGTGTGGTGTGTGTGGTGTGTGTGGTGTGTGTGGTGTGTGTGGTGTGTGTGGTGTGTGTGGTGTGTGTGGTGTGTGTGGTGTGTGTGGTGTGTGTGGTGTGTGTGTGGTGTGTGTGGTGTGTGTGTGTGCGTGTGGGTGTGCGTGTGCGTGTGTTGTGTGGGTGTGGGTGTGGGTGTGGGTGTGGGTGTGCGTGCGTGCGTGCGTGCGTGCGTGCGTGCGTGCGTGTGTGCGTGTGTGTGTGTGTGTTTGTGTTGCGTGTGTTGCGTGTGTTGTGTGTTGTGTGTGTTGTGTGTGTTGTGTGTGTTGTGTGTGTTGTGTGTTGTGTGTGTGTTGTGTGCGTTGTGTGCGTTGTGTGTGTTGTGTGTGTTGTGTGTGTTGTGTGCGTTGTGTGCGTTGTGTGTGTTGTGTGTGTTGTGTTGTGTTGTGTGTGTTGTGTGTTGTGTGTGTTGTGTGTGGTGTGTGTGTGTTTGTGTGTGTTGTGTGTGTTTGTGTGTGTGTGTTTGTGTGTTGTGTGTGTTTGTGTGTGTGTTTGTGTGTGTGTGTGCGTGTGCGTGTGCGTATGCGTGTGCGTGTGCGTGTGCGTGTGTGTGTTGTGTGTTTTTGGGGATCGCAGCAACTTCAAGGATGGTGTCAACATGGGACTCTCGCCCGAGCGCCGCGCACCATTCGGAAAGTCATTCGCTTCTGGGGGGTCCTTTTGAAAGCCTCTTGAGGCATCTTGGGGGTCTCTCGGGCCGTCCTGCGGCCATCTAGGTCCCTCTTGGGACACTCCTGGGATGTCTCGGGGCCCTCTTGGAGTGCCTTGGGAGCCTCTTGGCATCACCGGTGGACCGCTTGCACAGGTTGGGAGGGACCCTCAAAGGCCCAGAAGTCCTGGGTGATCCTGTCAACGAGCACCCAGAACGCCCCTTGGACACAGGATGGGGGGGGGTCCCGTCACACAAGAATGCAGCAACTTCAAAGGATGGCGGGCCGTTCCTTGTAAGCCTGGAGCTCTCGCACGAGAGTCGCGCAGCAGGCGCCCCGTTTGTATCACTCTCTAGGGTGGAGGGCGGCTCCTTTCCAAGATGGGGTTCTCGCCCCAGCGCGGCGCACGATTCGCTCGATGCAAGGCTGGATGACAGTTCCTTTCTAAAATGGAGCTCTCGCCCTAGCGCCGCGCACATTCGCTGCGGCACAAGTTGCAACTGATTCACGGGCAAAGGTTGATTCATGTTTGGGTGGGGGTATCGCTCTTGCGCCGCGCACATTCGTCCTTAAAGCAAGAGACGGTTACCAGGATGGTACGCGGCTCCTTTTCGCTTGACACTTCTTGGACTGATGCAACAGCTGCACACGTCAAGGCCGATTCCATTCCAAAGCTGCGCGGTATTCCTTTGAACTTGAGGACCAGAAGCTTGAACATGCGTTACAGCTGCCAAAATAGAGGGCGGTCAATCGCGATTTCCTCGACGCTCGTCCTGGATAAATTGCACACCAACTCCACAACTGGAGGCCGTCCCTTTCAAAACGGATCTAATACTGGACACATTGCTGAACTGTATGATCATACATTTCTGCATGCCGTACCGTTCGCTGGACGGATGTTGGACAATTGGCTCCTTTTCCGAAACGACGTATTCGCTTCAACGATAACACTATAGGGTTCCGGAATTTCAATGAGGCGCCTTTTGAAGATAGAGGAGATGGCTTGCAGAGATGTGTGGACAGGGGGCTCGGGACGGGACGGTGTATTGTGGCACCGTTGATACATCTTGGGTTGACTCTGGCCCCCATCCTTCTCCTCCTCTCTCTTCCCTCCTCCCTCCTCCCTTCTGCCTCGTCCCCCCTCCCTCCTCCTTCCTCCTTCCTCCTCGCTCCTTCCTTCATCCTCCCTCCTCCTTCCTCCCTCCACCTCATCTTCATCATAATAATCTTCATCAACAGCATTATCAGCATCTCATCATCATCATCATCATCATCATCATCATCATCATCATCATCATCATCATCATCATCATCACCGTCACCATCAGTATCAACATACTCATCAAAATCCCTTATCCCCCATTTCTCCTCCTCTTCCAAAAAACAATTTCCTGTAGCGTCAGGTTCCCGAGGCCGTGCGGCCCGCGCAAGTCCAGGCTGTCTGGGTCGCTGGACGAGCCAGGCTTCGGAGGACCTCTTCGGGGCGGGGGGGGGGGAAACGGAGGGGGGAAGGGAGATTGGAGATGCGGGTGTTGGCTGTGGTGATACACGTGGCGGTAATGGCATTAGAGGAGATATGAGAAAGAAGAGCACTTTATCCAACATCTCAGTTCAAGATGTGTCGAGCGCACGCTGGAGCCATAATGGCGGCGGGCGCACACGCATGCTCCGATTCGCTTCGGGAGCACATGACACTGGACAGAGTCCCTCCGGAGCACTTCGGCCACGGAGGATCACCCACTATGAGGTACCAAGCACGCACCGCGAGGCCTCAGCAGTGGACGCTCGGCACCGTTCACCCATGGCCCAGGAGCCTCAACCCGCACGGTACGTCGCGAACCCTGGGGAGCCCTATCGGCTCGTCTGTGGCCAGCACGTGCGTAGGACGAGCTCAGCCTGACCAGAACCGTGGATCACAACGGCAGCCCAGTGCTTAACACAGCCTGATGTCGACCGTCCGATGGATGTTGCCTGACAGGTGGGAACAGTGCACTGCGCGTGGGGGCCTGGCACAAACATTGCCCGGCGCGCGCTCGAACCGCAGCACCGTTCGCGCCTTCTGGAAACATTGGTTCCCATTTCAAAAACAAGTTTGACGTCCGCGCTATTCGGAGGTTTGAACGCGTCTGGTACAAGCCTACAGAAGTCTGCACAAATCTGGCAAATATCTTCAACATGATGATGGAAGAAGTCAGCCACATTTTTCGGCGGGTTGCGCGATTCTGAAACATTACGGACCCCAAGTGACGCACGGCACGTCGGCAACGTAACCGCCGGAACCACACGAAGCAGGACCAAAAACTATCGCCAACAAGAGCCAGCATGGCCAACGAGTGGTCTCAACACGGAGACGGAGAGAAAAAAACACAAAAAACTGGGGGCCCTGGGCCTAGATGAGTTATTCATGTCACAGCTGACAGGCCACGAAATCAGCACCAACCTACATGAACGAAACGGGATAACCGTCCATGCCAGAAAGTATGATCACGAGGCCCAGCCACGAAACGCTGTACTGGGCGGGCTGCGCCACTGAGACCTTCGGTGGAGCTCCATATGGGGATACGAAACGCTGCGTTGGGCGGGTGAACCGCATGCGGGATGCGCCACTGAGACATTTGGTGGAGCTCCCTATGGGACCACGAAACGCTGTACTGGGCGGGGGAACCGCATGCGGACTGCGCCACTGGACCACTGGAACTGTCGGTGGTGGAGCTCCTTCTGTGGCCACGAGAAGCTGTACTGGGCGGGGGAACCGCAGGCGGACTGCGCCACTGGGAACTTCGGTGGAGGCCCCTCTGGGGCCACGAAGCGCTGCGCTGGGCGGGGGAACCGCATGCGGCCTGCGCCTCTGGGACCTTCGGTGGAGCTCCCTCTGGGGCCACGAAACGCTGCGCTGGGCGGGGGAACCGCATGCGGACTGCGCCACTGGGACCTTCGGCGGAACCCCCTATGGAGCCACGAGACGCTGCACTGGGCGGGGAAACCGCATGCGGACTCACCACTGGGACATTCTGTGGAGCTCCCTATGGCCCTACGGGGCCACGAAACGATGTAGCGAGCGGGGGGGACAGCATGCGGACTGCGCCACTGGAAGGTTCGGTGGAGCTCCTGGGGCCACGAGACGCTGCCGTGGGCGGGGGAACCGCATGCGGGCTGCGCCACTGGGACCTTCGGTGGAATTTCCTTCGTGGCCACGAACGCTGTACTGCGTGGGGGAGCCGCATGCGGGCTGCGCCTCTGGGACCTTCTGTGGAGCAGCCTATGTGGCTACGAAACACGATGTGGCCACGAAACGCTGCACTGGGCGGGGAAGCCGCATGCGGACTGCGCCACTGGAACATTCGGTGGAGCTCCCTCTGGGGCCACCAAGCGCTGTACGGGCTGGGGGAACCGCATGCGGGATGCGCCACTGGGACCTTCGGGGGAGCTCCCTATGTGGCAACGAAACGCTGTACTGGGTGGGGGAGCCGCATGCGGACTGCGCCGCTGGGACCTTCGGTGGCGCTCCCTCTGGGGCCACGAGACGCTGTACTGGGCGGGGGAATCGCATGCGGACTGCGCCACTGGGACCTTCGGTGGAGCTGCGTTGGGCGGGGGAACCGCATGCGGACTGCGCCACTGGGACCTTCGGGGGAGCTCCCTCTCAGACCACGAATCGCTTGACTGCGTGGGGGAACCGCATGCGGACTGCGCCACGGAGACCTTCGGTGGAGCTCCCCCTCTGGGGCCACGAAACGCTGTAATGGGCGGGCAAGCCGCATGCGGACTGCGCCACTAGGACCTCTGCTGGAGCTCCCATTGGGACCACGAAACGCTGTACTGGACGGGGGAACAGCATGCCGACTGCGCCACTGGAAGGTTCGGTGGAGCTCCCTCTGGGGCCACGAAACGCTGGACTGGGCGGGGGAACCGCATGCGGGCTGCGCCACTGGGACCTTCGGTGGACATCCCTATGGGGCCACGAAACGCACTGGGTGCGCCGAAACACAGACATGCGAAGGGCAGAGGCAAGGAGGGGGAGGAGAGAGAAGGGGAGGAAGAGGAAAGGAGGAGGCAGGAGAACGCGGGGCGCTATCTCTTCTAAACGAGGACCCAACACCACAGGATGGTTGGGAAATATATTGGTTGGGTACCGCTCGTGCAACGGAAGTCGCGACGAAAGGTGCCCTGTACGCACCGCAATCTAGGTCGCCACCAAATCGACCAAGATCGTCGGCGCGGAAAGCGCCGCGAGGCTCGCAGAAGACCGAGTTGAAGAGCCTACGCTATGCACACACACACACACACGCATGCACGCACGCACGCACGCCCCCGCCGATGCGCAGGAAAAGCAAACTGGAGACGGAGGCCCGCCAGAGTGCACAACGTATGCTTGCATACGTGTTACCCCTCCCCCGGCCCACAGGCGTCGCTCCGGCGAAAGCTAGAACGGGCCGCGCCGAAACCCACGCAGCAAGCCGAGACGCGGCCGCGCAAGATTCTGCCAGATGCCTGAAGAGTTCTCCAGATTGGGCGCGTTCGCGGGCGCCAGAAGTGCAAATGCTGTTTGATGCGTTTATCTGCTGCAGTTTGGGCGCTGCCACGTGCGTCCAGATAGATCCGAACTTTCCAGATCCATCCAGGTTCTTCCAAACTTCTTCCAAATTCCTCCAGATTCGTGAAGAGTCTTCCAGGTTCTTCCAACTCCCTCCAGATTCTTCCAGATTAGACGCGCGCGCTGGCGTCTGCATTCTTCCCGATTCCTCCAGAATCATCAGGACTCCTCTTCCAGGGTCAGCGTGCTCAGAAGCTCTAATCCCTCCAGACTAGTTTTTTAATATGTTTCCAAATTCTATTTCAAGTCGGGCGCACCCGCGGGTGTCCGATGTTTTCCAGATTCTTCCGGCTTCGCTCAGATCCCCCAAGGCTCCTCGGCATTCTTCAGATTCCGCAAGATTTCCCCATGCTACCCCAAACTATTCCAGAATTTTCCGCGTCGGGTGCGCGTCCCTGGGCGTCTAGGGGACGAAAGTAGCCCCCCCGAGCCCGATGTGACCCGTACTTCAAATTATCGGTGGCAATATGATTCCGCCCCTCCGCCCTCTTGTTGCATCCTACTGGCCTGCTGGCTGCAGGGCGGCCATGTGTCTGGAAGTTGAAGTGATGGCTGACTACTGGACCCAACCAGTGAAATCACAAACAACATGTGCATATACCACTGGGCAGTTCCCAACACCATCATTCACAATTTGGTCGGTGGGCCCAAAGGAGAACAACGGGAAGGAAGAGCGGGCGGAGGAGGTGGAGAGAGGAGGAGGAGGAGGAGGAGGAGGAGGAGGAGGAGGAGGGGGAGGGGGAGGAGTTGGGGGAGGAGGACCAGTGGAAACCCAAGGGTCATCAACGATGTTGGAATTAACCCTCCCTCCAAGCTCCCTCTTCATAGGCCCCTACAACGGTTCAATTCCATTGAGGGAACTGCCTCGCTGGAAGACAACAGTTTGAAGATCCTGAAGCGTGCCAAAACATTGTTCTCGGGATTTCAACGCCACGTATCAACCAGACTGCTGCGTCTTGACGATCCAGAACCGTGCCAGAACGCGATTTTTGGGACTTCAACTCAGCGAATCAACATAACAGTTTCGCCCGCATAATCCTGAATCTTTTCAAAAAAAACGTTTCTGGTGCGTTGATCATGGGAGTCCGTGAAACTCTTGCGAATTTAGAAAAGCGAATGTGCGCGGCGCTTAGGCGAGAGCCGAATTTTGAAAAGGGACCGCCCTCACTCCGTGAAACCCTTGCACATGAAAAAATCCCATGTGCGCGGTGCTAAGACGAGAGCCGCATTTTTAAAGGAGTCGCCCTCGATCCGTGAAGCTATTGCAAATGTTTTAAAAGGAATGTGCGCGGCGCTAATGCGAGAGCCACACGCAAAAAAAAGACCCGCTCTCAATCCGTGAAACTCTTGCAAATATTTAAAAACGAATGTGCATGGCGCAAAAGCGAGAACCACATCTTGAAAACGACCCGCCCTCAATCCGCTCTCAATCCGTGAAACCCTTGCATGTTTTTTCCAGAAGAGAAAAAACAATAAAACAAACAACAACAAAAAAACGAATGTGCGCGGCGCTCAGGCGACAGCCACAGTTTGAAAACCAACCGCCCTCAATTCGTGAAACTCTTGCAACATTAAAAACAACGAATGTGCGCGGCGTGAAGACGAGAGCCGCATTTTGAAAGCGACCAGCCCTCCATCTGTGAAACTGTTGCAATTTCTTTAGCTTCGGAATCATACATGGTGAGGAAGTCTCAGGCGAAACGCCAGGCCCGCCCGCCCTAAAAACTGGGCTCGGGGTGCGACAAGGAGGAGTTATCTATCAGGAGAAGGAATGGAGGAGGAGGAGGAGGAGGAGGAGGAGGAGGAGGAGGAGGAGGAGGAGGAGGAGGAGGAGGGGGGACGAGACATGGCACGCGTGAAAAGAGCGGAAGGGGACCGTTTGGATAGGGGAGCGGAACGGTGACCGAAACAAGTCGTCGGGTCGAGGGCTCCACGGGCCCACGACCGACACCACACGGCATTAGAGCACAGAGGGAAAGGAGGACAGAAGAGACACGGAGGATGTTGATAGCGCAACGCTGTCTTGACTAGATCGGCGGGGATGCGCGAAGCGCCAAGACATGCCTTAGGACGGACAGTCCATGCCCCAAACGTGGATCGGATATGAGGCATGCGCATGGGGAGGGTCTCATTCTGGCATGGCCCACCTGATTTTCATACACATCCGCACTGCCCTCAACATTGACTGGGAGGGAGAGGAAAGGACAGGAAACTGCGAAGCACCAACAGACACCCCCAACCAACCAAGCCGCAACAGCGCGCAGACCGTAAGGCCTGGAACAGAAACCGCGAACTGGGGCAGCGAAGCACGTGCATACCTCACGGGGTCGGCGTACAGAAACTCCGCCGGACAAAGGCCAGCCTCAGACGGAGCAGACGGAGCAAGCGGAGGGGGGGGAGGAAGAGGCGGAGCAGGAGAAGGAGGACCAAGAGAAGGAGAAGGAGGAGAAGGAGACGAAGGAGGAGGAAGAGTAGATGGAGGAGGAGGAGGAGGAGGAAGAACGAGGGGGGCACAGATGGAACAACGCGATAAGTAAGTGGCGCTGGGTTGGTGGCCGACGGCAGCCCCCAGGCGCACATTTCCGGGGGGGGACTTGCCCACTGCCTCAGTCCCTCCTCCTTCTCTTCCTCACCCTCATCCGCGTCCTTGTTCCGCATCCTCCAGCCCATCCTCCAACCCGCCATCCTCCAACCCGCCATCCTCCAACCCATCCTCCAACCCTCTTCCAACTCGCAACAGGAAAAGGATCGCATGCCAGCGTGCTGCCGAAGGCCGCGCTGCCAGACAACCGCCAAGCATACAATATGGCGTCTCTCTGCTGCTCGGCCCGAGATCTCGTGGAGAGAGGGGGGGCGGAAAACGCGGGGCAAGACCGGGGGGGGCGGGGGCCTCAGACAACCCGCGCAGTACGGCGCCCAAAAGAGTCAGGCGCCCACAAGCACGTAAAGATCCCTGTTGCTTGACACAGCTCCCTGATGGCAGCTATAAGCCCTCGGCACTCCTTCGTGTGCTGGTGCCGGCGGGCGTAGCTGGTCGCAGCAGTGCCTGGGGTCAGCAGCGCAACAGCGTTCGCGTGCATCTGGAGTCTCACCGCGCCTGTCTTGACGAGCGCGCAGGCACAGTTCATCCAGTGGTGCGCGGCAACGACTCGGGCCGCCGAACCGTGCTGCTGACGACTGTCGGCCAGTGGTCGCCTTGGCCAGGTCGTCGGCTTGGGAACTGGCGGACTGCACCCGCCGGTCAGTACCAGCTAGACTTATGTCGGGCGTGTCCCCCTACAGGGGGACTTTCGACGAAAAATAAAAGTACCCGAAAAATACCCCAAAAAGGTCAGAAAATACTCAAGAATCATCCCCCGACTATGTTTTGAGTATTTTTGTGACTATGTTTGGGTTTTCTTTGCATTTTTCGTCGAAAATCCCCCTGTAGGGGGACAGGCCCGACTTAAAGCTAGACTCCAGGACCACGCAGTCCGGGAACAGGATGTAGGCCGAGGTGACGCACAGGTCCTGCTACTGCAATGGAACGCATCTCGGGGCACAGGTCCGAGACGATGACGGACGGGTGCACCTTCGAGATGTCCTTGAGGCCATTGTACGTGATCGGGGCGTTGATGCAACCGGCTAAAGGGGTCGATGGTGTTCCGCGGCAGGAGGGCGTCGGACAGCTCCTCGATGTCCAGGCCGACGCTCTGGATGGTGTGGGTGCCGCCGCTGTCGAGGCAGGCGCCGCAGGCGAAGTTGAGCAGGCGCTTGCCGCGGATGAGAGCATCCTTGCTGAGGTTCCTGGCCTTGCCTCTGCCGTCCACGGGGATGGCCGCGTCCTCCATCTCCGACCTCCGACTCTGACCGTCGGAACCTCCGAGCGACGTCGTGACTCTCCGGCTGCTCGGCTGGCGGTCCGTCTGGAGACAGAAACCCGTTGCAACCCAGCCGCCAGGTGTGCGGCAGTAGGCTTAAGTCGGGCGTGTCCCCCTACATGGGGATCTCGACGAAAAACTAAAAAATACCCCAACAATGCTCCAAAAAGACTAGAAAATATTCAAAAAATAGTCCCCATACTATTTTTGGACTATTGTTGGACTATTTGGGGGTATCTTTAATTTTTCGTCGAAAGTCCCCCTGTAGGGGGACAGGCCCGACATGACAGTAGGCGCATCGGCCCTGGCCTGCCAGGGGGCTCCGTGATGGCTCTGGGCAGGTGCGGCACGGCCGTGCACGGCCGTGCCGCACGCCGCGCGTGGCGGCGCGTGGCGGCGCGAGGCCTCGGAGACGACGCGTCCCTCGGCAGCCTGCGGCGACCGAGCTCGCGAGCGCAGGCAGCCGGCCGGGTGTGCGACCACCGTCGTCCGAAGGGGGACGGCTCCGTGGTGGTCGCGCACGGAGGGGGGGCGTAGAGTGCGCCCGGAGGGGAGGCACAGGGAGAGGGAGAAGGAGGAGGGGGAGGAGGAGGAGGAGGAGGAGGAGGAGGAGGAGGAGGAGGAGGAGGAGGAGGAGGAGGAGGAGGAGGAGGAGGAGGAGGAGGAGGAGGAGGAGGAGGGGAGGAGGAGGAGGAGGAGGAGGAGGAGGAGGAGGAGGAGGAGGAGGAGGAGGAGGAGGAGGAGGAGGAGGAGGTCCTCCTCCTCCGAGGGGGAGGAGGAGGCGGAGGAGGAGAAGGAGGAGGGGGAGGGGGAGGGGGAGGGGGAGGGGGAGGGGGTCCATAGCTTGGCAACTGGGGAGGAGGAGGAGGAGGAGGAGGAGGGAGGAGGAGGGGAGGAGGAGGAGGAGGAGGTGGGGGAGGGGAGGAGGAGAAGGGGGAGGCACGGGGAGGAGGAGGAGGAGGAGGAGGAGGAGGGGGAGGAGGAGGAGGAGGAGGAGGGTGAGGAGGAGGAGGAGGAGGCGGAGCGACGTGGCGCGCAGATTCCTGCCCACTCGGCGAGGCGCGCGCGCCCTGGCCCGTTAGGGGATGGCGCGCGAGGCCGACGCCTGTTTCAGGAGTTGTAAGAACCGTGCTCGCACGAGAACTCGCCATCGCTCGGACGTCCATTTCCCGTGCATTTGTCGGTGTCGTGCGTGTTTTTTTGCTCGATGGTCCAGGATGGTCCTCGATGGTTCTCGCCGAGAAAACATGCACACGTCCGAGCGATGCCAAGAGAACGACCACGATTGCGTCTCTGCTTGCAACCCTGTGGTCTAATTGCAGTCATAGTCTCGTAACGTCACTGGTGTCGTTAGGTGTCGCTGTCGTCGATCGAGCTCTGCCCGCTATGATATCTCAAACACTGCTGAAGGATGCTCTGGCCAGGGTTCCAATTCAGCGCTCTTCGTGTTCACCGCTCTGTCTGATGCCTGGTTATCTGGGCAGGCCATCGCCATACGATTCGTTTGGACATATGCGCTACAACTAATCTAATGTGTCGCCGCGTTGACTCTGCCCTGCGAGTACTCTTGCAGACGAAGTCAGACACGGTGTCGGGGTTGTGGAGTCTGCGTGGTAGTCGTGTGTCTCTAGGGTGTGCCGATGATCTTTCCAACCATTCGCCCGTGTTCCGCGGAGCTGCTGTTGAAGTGGTCCAGTCAATGTCCACGCTTCCACGCCATGTAGCATAGTGGAAATCACCGTGCCTTGGTTGAGTCGAAGCTGGTGCTTCAGTGGTTCATGTCTGCTCGTTCGCTCCTGTCTGCGGGTCGTGAAACATGCCCATCCAGCCTGTGTACTGCGTCGCGTGCTCTCGGTCGCAGAGGCGTCGGGACATGTAATGGCCTGCCCTAGATATGTTGCCGTGCCGTTGCAGCACAAGACGGCGAGGTCCATACCAGACACTTTGAGTGCGCGCGTTCGGGGTCGGGCGGCCGCAGAGGCCACCCGCGAGAGGGCGCGAGGAGGCGGAAGAGGGGAAAGGAGAGGGTGCGAGGCGGGCATTTATCCACATCCACCGCCTTGGGAACAGACGTCCCGGTGCCCCAGCGGGCGGTGGATGTGGATCTGTTTCGGCCCCCGGGGGCCCGAAGATGTCCGTATCCACCGCCTGCCGAGGCTCCGGAAGCTGACTCTCCAGGGCGGTGGTCATGCATCAATTCCCGCCTCGGAGAGGGGGGAGGAGAGGGCGGGGAGAAGGGGGGGAGAAGGGGGGGAGAAGGGGGGGGGGGGGGAGAAGGGGGAGAGAAGGGGGAAGGGGGGAGAAGGGGCAGGGGGAGAAGGGGGAGAAGGGGGGTCGGGGGAGAAGGGGGAGAAGGGGGGGAGAAGGGGGGGAGAAGGGGGGGGGGGGGAGAAGGGGGGGGGAGAAGGGGGGGAGAAGGGGGGCGGGGGCGGGGGAGAGGCGCAGGAGGCGGCCAGGGCGAGGGAGGCTCTGGGGCCCCCGCGGAGGACCCACGGTCGTGCAGGGGGTCCTCGCGCCGAGCCCCTGGAACACCTCCAGCACCCTCTGGCCCTCGTCGTCGCGGCGCATGGCCACCTGCTGGCGGAGGCCAGCGAGGAGGGCGGCGCCGACCGCGGAAGCGAGGACGAGAAGGCCAAAGGAGGCGGAGGGGGAGGCGGAGGGGAGGGGAGGGGAGGGGGGCGGGGCAGGGCAGGGGGAGAGGGGAAAGGTGAGGAGGAGCGGGGGGGGGGGGATAGGGGGTCGTAGAGCGATCAGGGGGAAGGGGAGGGGGACAGGAGGGGAGGCGGAGACGGAGAGTGCGAGGCAGAAGAACGGAGGAGGACAGGGGCAGGGGCGAGGGAATGTGAAGGTGAAGGGAAGAAGACGGAGAGGAGAGGGAGGCAGGGCGAGAGGGGAAGGGGGAGGGTCGAGGAGGAGAGGGGAAGAAGGTTGCGAGGCAGGATGGGCGGCGGTCGCGAGAGTAGCGCCACGGACACCCGCGGTGGTCCCTTCCAGGTCTCCTGGCGGGGGGGGTGCGCCGCTGCCGACGCCTCGCCGTCGCTCGGACGTCCATTTCCTGTGCACTTTACGGCTTCGTGCGTTTTTTTGCTGCTCGATGGTCCAGGATGGCCCTCGATGGTCCTCGCCGAGGAAAGAATGCACACGTCCGAGCGATGCCAGGACGCCTGGGGAGGCCACGGCCGCGCCCGCTCGGCCCAGCGCTCTCCCGCAGGAGGGCGCCGGCCGTGCGCCCGGCACCCACCTCGGGCCTGGGAGCTGGGCCTGGCCAGGGCCGGCGCAGGCGCGTCCAGCATGCGCAAGAGACCTGGCCATAAGAGATCCCTCCTCCTCCTCCTCTTCCTCCTCCTCCTCCTCCTCTTCTCCCCTCCTCGGTGCATCCGATCACGGCGTTTCCCCTTTCCTGCCTCCGAAAGGGGGCCTTACTGAAAGGGCATGACGATGTGGCGCTGTGGCCCCACTGGCCGCTGCACCCCCCACCCCCAGGTGGGGATATGGGGCTGATCCCTCCAGGCGCCGAGGGCTTCAGACCCAACTGGGGGCGGGGGGAGTCTGAAGAGAGCAGCTGGCACAACTGTCGCCAATCTCTGAACAAAAATCCCGGGGCCTCCTGGGGCCTCTTGTGGCTCCACGGGGCCACCAGCGGATCCGAAGTTCCCGTGGGGGATCTGCTGGCAGGCCGGGGTCCTGCTTGAAGCACAACTGTCGTAGGCACCCCCGTCTCCACAGGCCAAACACCATGCCTCAAAACCGCTCATCCAGATCTCGAACCTCGACCTTCAGGCCCCCGATTCCCTCAGCCCCTGATGGCTCCACGTGTTATGTCGAGTAGATGTACCTCTTGATTTGCCCTCGACGTAGTGGTGCCGTCGAGAAGGTCTCGCAATGGACGGTCAGTGATAGACGCGAAGAGTAGGTGATGGACCGACGACTGCGCAACTTGTCAGGCTACGTTATCGGTCTGGCTTGAGCCAGTCTGGATGCGGATCCGCATCCGTCCCAAGGTTCGCTCAAACTGACCCCGCACCGACTACGTGATGTTTGGGCCGTGCTCTTGGGCTTACTCATGCTGCTTGCCTATCCTTGTAAACCCCTGCTGCGCGCGTGAAAGCATAGCGGGAGTGTCGCCACACCCACACACACACACTTTGAGGAGGTGCCGGTGGGCGCAAGAGGGATACCTGCCCGAAGCCCCGCCCCTCGTGATTCCCCACCAGGAACGAGAAGTCTGAATTCTGGGCGCGCTGCCCCGTCAGTGATCGAGTCGGCGCTCCGTCAGCCAGAGCTCCCACGCAGGTTCCGTGACACGGGCATTCTGTCGATGATCGAGCGGCTTCCCAGCCCAACCACCGACCTGAAGTAAAAGAACTGACTATCGAGCATTGGCTGCGTAGCAGTGGCGTGAGTTATCACTGCAGCGTACGATTGTAATGCATACGGCAAGAGACACCGGCAGCTCCCGAAGGTCGTCGATATGTGAGAGACGAAGCGCAGTTACCGTCGCTGTGAAACACTGCGCGTGATCGCGTGCAGCTGGCAACTCTCTGGCAGATCTCTCGCCCTGGGGCTCTATCGCGCCAGCAGGACTTTCGCAGAGCGGGCGTCTTGGATAGAGCGGCCTGCAAGTGTTTTATGGGCCCGCCAGGGGCACACTGTGTCCAACCTCCTGCAACGGCCCAATCCAAAAAACAGGGTGCAACTACAATCCAGAACGGGAACAGATTCTACAAATGTAAAAACGAATACAATGCTCGGTGCATCTGCTCAGTCACCGTGCGTCCTCATCAGTGTTCTACTACTGCTGCATCTCATTCACAAGAAGGTGGGCCTGGAGGGGCTCACAGAAGCCCTTTGCACACCCCGCGCGGGGAACGAGCGAGGAGGTAGAAAACTAGAGGGGGGGGTCGGACTGGTCGTTGCAAGACCGCCTCCGACACCTTCAATTGCCCTGGCGCACTCGGGGTCCAACTCGTTTTCCTCGTCCTCCTCCTTCTCCTCCTCCACCTCTTTACCATCACTCCAGCGTGGTGAGCAGGCAACCGCATGCCTCATGGGCGGAAGCCCACGCAGCTGACCCATGATTCTGACGGCATACGGAACAACAGGAATAGTTATCTACATGTATTACATACACATACCAGAACCATCGCGCATGTTTCGCGCGCGCTCAAGTTCTAGATAGACGAGGTATCGGCGGAACCTCTTGCAGTAACACGGGATGGAGTATCGGCGGAGCCGGCGGCAATAACGCGCGTTCGATCGAACGTGCTTGCATAACTCCAGGGTAGCCATGGAAGCTTCGTGGGCTGTTGTTGGGCCTTCGTTAGAATGTCTTCTGGCCATCGGCAGAATTGCTTGGGAATCATGGGGCGAGTGTGGGGGTACCTGGGTCAATCTTAGGCGATTGGGGATTCGGGAAAGTAAGAGCACTCATGCGTGCCCAAAACACAACGGGAACCGCGGCGGCGGCGGCGTCGAGGGCGAGGAGAAGGGAAGGGGAAGAAGAGGGAAAGCGAGTGGAACGGGAGAAGGAGGAGGACCAAAAAGAGGAGAGAGCGAGAGAGAAGGGAGATCAGAGGGCGAGGGATGGTGGAGCTGCAAACGAAGTCTTTGGCACGCCAGCGTTAGGCGCAGGTGCGAATGGAGGGAGGGCGACTTTAAAAAAGGGATGTATGAGAGTGTTTTTTTTGAGGGGGCCCCCCCTTCCGGGAAGCAGGGCGAGGAAGGCGGGGGAGGGGGGAAAGAGTGAATGAGAGATGAGAAGGAGAAGAGAAAAGACGCAGTGGGGAAAAGGGAGCAGGGGAGCGATCAGGAAGGAGAGATGAGCAGAGAGGATGTCTCGTGGGTAGTCTCCCGGGGGGGCGTCTCTGGGGTGGCTTCATAACCTTCCTGGACCCTGTTGCGGGCGTCTCGTGGGGTCCTGTAGGGCATCTTGCTCTTGGGCCTCCTGGGGATCTCGGGGGGCTCTCGGCGCGCTCTTTGGGGCCTCTTGGGCGCTGCTTATGGGTCTCTTGGGCGCTTTAGGAGCTTCTAGGAGCCCGTGGGGGACTCTTGGGTGGCTCCTGGGAGCTTGTCGGAGCCTCTTGGGAGCCCCTTTGCCGCCTCGTGGGTGCCTCTTCGAGCGTTTTGGTGGCCTCTTCAGGTCTCTCGGGGCCGCTTGGGGCGTGTCTTGGAGGCATCTTGGAGCTCTCGCAAGGATCATGCGCAAGCCTCGGAAGCTCGTCGGAGGCGAAAATGCGGGAACGCAAACGGCATAGATTTTCCTTGGGTGGTTCAATGATTTGGGCCTCTCGAGCGTGTCCTTGGAGATCTGTTTTTTTTCCTCGAAGGCGGCTCTGCATGACCTGCTCCCCCCGTGTCCTCTTCCGGACCGGCCCTCTGGCCGTGCGCGGGGTCTGTCGGCGGAGCAGAGATCCCTAGGTCACACAGGCGGGCGCGCAAGCGGGCGAAGGACCTGACGTGCCGTCACCAAGACGAGGGGAGGAGGAGGAGGAGGAGGAGGAGGAGGAGGAGGAGGAGGTGGAGGAGAAAGGAGGAAAGTGAAAGGAGGGAGGAGGAAGGGTGAGAAGAAGGAGGAGGAGGAGGAGCGAGCCTTAACTGAACGGGCGGATGCGCTTGAATCACGCTGACTCTGTTGAGTGTGAGCCACGAGGTCACGCGGCGCCACTGGCGCCACCCGTGGCTGTCTGAGTCTGGCAGTCCGCCTGGATATACTTGATTTCGTCCCTCCTCATGAACCACAGCACCTGGTCCTGACCCATCGTGCCCCAAAACAGGCCAATATTTGCGAACGTCGTGTGTGGTTCCCAAGCCAGCTCCGCCTTGGCTGCTTCAAGCAGCGCGGCCGTCTGCTCCTTCGGGTCCACGCCCACCATGAACACGGCCTCTGAGATATGGGCCTGCCCCGACACTATCTGGGCTTCCGTGAACGTCTCGCCACAGACAGTGACCTTCTTCTCGCTCATAGTCATGCCAGTGGCTTGCCCCGCTATCTGGGCCAGGAACAGCAAACTACAGACATGGCCACGCATCGTGAAATAGACGGAAAGGAAACGGTTGTGCCGCTAGAGACGAAACAGCTTGAGCCAAAATGGCCACGGAAGGGTTTCCTTGGAGGTCTCTTGGGCGGTGTTGGGGGCCTCTTAGAGGCCTTTTGGCACTGTCTTGGGCACTCGTGGGGGTTTGGTGGCCGTCGGGAATGTGCCCTAGGCCGTATGACAGCTTGTGCAGGTGTTTCGGAGCCGCCCTGTGCCGTCTCGAGGCCATCCTGGGGCTCCCTGGGAGGCCCGGGAGGGCGGTACTGGGGATTTGCCCGAGATGTCATCGATGTGGGCGGCGCCCTGGGGCGGGGCGTATTTGTTCTCATAGGCATGAGTTTCAAAACATACATACCTAGACGACCACCTTTCGGACCAGAAAGAGGTTTGGGGGCAAAGGAATACCCACTGACATCAACTGCGATGACTGTGATGGCGATGAGGTGGCGCCATCGATCTCACGAATTTCACCATCAATCTCACCATATATCTCACGATCGTTATCGATATTGATCGCACGATCGATCTCACCATCGATCTCAATATCGATATCATGAGAGATCTCACTATCGTTATGTCGGGCGTGTCCCCCTACAGGGGGATTCTCGACGAAAAATAAAACATACCCCAAAACATACCCCAAAAAGATCAAACAATACGCAAAAACTAGTCCCAAAGCTATGTTTGGATTGTTTTTGGATTATGTTTGGGGGACTTTTTATTTTTCGTCGACAATCCCCCTGTATGGGGGACAGGCCCGACTTAACGCTATCGACCTCACAAGAGAGCTCGCGAGACGCCATCGGGACACCACGGTGGGGCACCCCGCACCCCGGGGCCACGCGCGGGGCGCCCCCACAGCCAAAGATCTGCTGTGATCGATCTCGCTATCGAAGTCACTGTCGATCGCACTCTCGATCTCTCGACCTCACGATCGATCTCACGATCACGATCGATCACGCAATCGATCTCACTGTGGATTGCGTGATCGATCGTGAGATCGATAGATCGATCACGCAATCGATCTATCGATCTCTCGACCTCACGATCGATCACGCAATCGACCTCACCATCGAATCTCACAGCTGATTTCACGAGCTAACAGCGAGAAACCACGGCGGGACACCCAGAGACCCCGCGCCACTGACGGGACACCCTCGGGGCACCCACCGGGCCACCCACGGGGCACCCACGGGGCACCGACCGGACGCCCCAGGCCACCGCGAGCCCGGGGGTGGAGGAGCGGACAACCGGCTCCACAGCCCCCAGCCACGGCGCATCGTTCCTCTCGCGCGCCCGCGCAGCTTCGCCTCGCCCGCACGCACGACGCGAGCACGAAACCGAAACCGACCTCCTGGCGGGGGTGCTCTCCGTTCCACTGCGATCTCACCCCCCAGGCTCCGATACACAAAGTGCGTGTGTGTGTGTGTGAACGAGACAGAAGACAAGAAAAGAGAGAGAGAGAGAGAGAGAGAGAGCGAGGGAGGTAGAGAGGGAGAGGGAGAGAGATTAGCAGGACGCCAGCCATCAACCCACAGTGATTCTGGATAGGCAAGACCTGGGCGCAGGATCGGTGTGTGCGCCCTGCCGGCTAGGATCGGAGCGAGTGCACAGCTGCCGTTCCCACAGCGCTGGGAAGCCAGGTCCAACTCCCAGCTACCTCACCTTGGTGTCCAGAACCACATCGCCAAAAAAACGATCAATCGACCAACTGCCTCCCCAGACGATCTGGAAACGACATCGGTCAAGCCCTCCTTCCAGCACGGGGATGACATTCGTGCATACACTCGCCATCCCAAGTGGCACGAGCCAACAAACGTAGTCGTTGTATAGCCAATCGCCCTGAAACTGCAGCAAAAATCCTTGGGTCGAGAGTTATGCTGACAAGCGCACTGGCATCGCGGCACCGTTGCGCGCACTCTGACCAACGGCACCAATGGCTCGCAGGATGCGGATTGGCACCGTGCAGCCCGCTCTCCTGAGCAAGTTTTATGTCTGGAGCTGATACGACGCCGTGACACTGTGAACCTTACACGTGCAAACATACGGCGGAAAAAACTCTGCTCGGCGTGATCATGCTTGTTTGCGCTCTCGGCACCCATAACCCAAAACGTCATACTGAGGTACTCAACTACACCCGTCTGCAAGAACTGGGCCTCGATGAGCAACCGCAATGTGCCCCCGCGGCTGGACGCAGGAGCGTCGACTGGTCAACGCCTGCACACTGCACGCGATCGGTGCCGCGCTGAGCAGCTTGGGCACGCTGCGTCGCCGATTTCCGCTCGTGGGGAAATACGCCGGCCCTGTAGGAGTGTGTGAGGGAGTCCTAGGGTGAAGTCGGGCGTGCCCCTGTACAGGAGAAATATTAAAGATAATCCAAAAAGAATCAGGGGACGAAAAATTGATTATTTTCAATTATTTTGAATGTTTTGCATGGTTTGAGTCTTTTTCGATTTTTCGTCCAAAATCCGCCTGTAGGAGGACATGCCCGACCTGATCTGGGGTGGTCCTGGGAGACGCGTTCCCATACGAAGCTCTCCCCCCTGTGCCTGCGGCCAGATGAGGCTCTCCAAGCTCGCCAGGCCGAGGAATCGACCGAGGTCGTAGTCATAGAGAGGAAAAGTCCACCCCCATAATAACCCCCCCGACAAGCAAGATCGTTCAGTAAACGCACCCAAAGAAGGAACCGAACAGAGCATGTCTGTTTAGTAAACGCCCAATGCCGTTTAGTAAACGCCAATTGTCGCGTCCGGGTGGTTCTTCCTCCCTTGAAGTTAATCGGCTCGGAAGCCCCTTCCCTTTGATCACTTCCCCGCCAAGGGCAGGTGGGTCCTTGTCCCTATCAACCTTCCGCCTCTTGCACGCAACCTGTTCGGTTCTCGGGGTCGCCGGAACCAGCCGCCAGACCTTTGCAATACGCAGTACACACGGGGCCCACTCCAGCCCACGCGTCCAATGAAAACCTGTCCCCATGTTCTTCACCCAGCGCAGCGGTGCAATGCAGATCCAACGCATAGGGCGATGGAGCGTTGCAGGTGGATGTGGTGCGCGAACAGGTGCACGAGGAACTGGCAAAGCAATGCCTGGGCGGGCTGCGCTTTCCGACTCAGGATCGCCCGCTTCTCTCGGACACGGGGAGGGGTCGTAGCGAGTGTACAGGCTGGGCACGTTCAGCGTCATGCCCTCCGCATCATCTTCGCCTTCCTCTTCCTCGTCCTTCCTTTCTCTTCCGTTGATCTTCTTTCGAGCGCATTCCGCCAGGGGTTGCAGCCGCCGCGGGCTTCCCCTGGTAGACTGTGGAAAACGTCCAAGACTCCGTGAATGTTGTGGGGTCGGGCGCCAGCGACCTGCATGCGACATGGGCTGCGGTGTCGGTGCCGCCCGTCTTCGCCTCCCCCTCCTCGTCCTCCCCGTTTCCTCCTGCCCACCTTCAAGAGCAGCCCGCTGCCGATGTCCCTGATGTCGAAGCTCCCTTGCTCGGCGGCCTGCGGAACTAGCATGCAGGCCGTACGCGGGAGCGGAGGGGCGTGCAAGAGAGAGAGAGAGAGACAGAGGGAGAAAGAGAGAGGCGTTGCACATGAGCGCGACATCAGAACGCACGAAGTAACGAAGCGCGACCGCCTTCTCGCGGCTGGGCTGGGCAGCACTTCGGCATTCGAAGCCGCTGCTCGCCAGCAAACTCTCGGACAACTCTGGCCCGCTCTCGTGTGCAGA
>CAUYUJ010018768.1:131802-134794 GCA_963575745.1 Prorocentrum cordatum
CCCCGGGCTCGGACTTGGAGTCCCCCACCACGACGCCATGCTGACTGATAGGTTCAGAATCGCAGAACCCCCCTTGATCGGCCTCCATTGTTCCCTTGGGCCCCCGTCCATCTCTCCCTGGACGACGTTATTTCCAAAGAGCGTACAATTCGGTGTTGGGCTGGAAATGATTGGGCTGACTGTTTCGCAAAACTCAGGTCTGGATCCCATTGCCTGGACGACGGGTTTACAAAGCGCTGACTGGCAAATTCGAGCACATACAACATTGCGTTTGCTTGGATGCGCTGATCCGAAGATGATGCATGTCCAACGTTGGACCGTCAAGGACCCTGAATTCCCGCTCTGCCTCATCACCCGTTGCCCTCTTAGGGTCAGTCACCAGCTTTGGCACAGCAAGGAGCCTGGGGAGTGGATGTGCAGGTGCTGTGGACTGTATGCTCGCACTCAGGCCTCCTACAACCTGCAAGCCTCCATGGCACAAGAAGGCCACGGGCGAATGCAGTTCCTCACCACAAGGAGCCTGGGGAGTGGATGTGCAGGTGCTGTGGGCTGTATGCTCGCACTCAGGCCTCCTACAACCTACAAGCCTCCATGGCACAAGAAGGCCACGGGCGAATGCAGTCCCTCACCAGCCCAGCAAGCTGCGGTGGCCAGCTGGTGCTGGGATCGTGGTGAGAGTTTCGTGGTGTTCCAATCTGAAGCCGTGCGAATCGCCCGTGATGCATCGTACGCGGCCGAAGCCGACGAGATCGGTATTGCTGGCATCCCCCCGCTCCCGAGCCCGAATCGGAGCAGGACGAGGAGCTCAGGGCCTTCAGGGACCTGGGCCGAGACGCTGTCGGATGTGGCCCAGTTCTTTGCTGCAAGCTCTAATGGCGGCCACGGGCATCTCGGGCGGAGGGTCTGGCTCTCCGTCCAGTGCCGTGGGCCCCTCGCAGCAGGTGCCGTCCACCCGAGCCGACCAGCTCGTGCACGTGAGAGGAGGCTCGAGGGCGGCCTCCACCGCAGGACGGGAGCGAAGACGGCCGCGTGGCTTCCCTTCCCCCCCGTCGCCGTCGTCGCCCGACCGCGTGGAGGGAGGAGGGAGGATGGAGAGGGAGGAGGGAGGAGGAGGAGGAGGGATGGAGAGGAGGAGGAGGAAGGAGGAGGAGAGGAGGAAGCGGGGGAGGGAGGAGGAGGCGGAGGAGGAGGAGAAGGAGGAGGAGGAGGAGGAGGAGGAGGGGAGGAGGAGGGAGGAGGGGGAGGAGGAGGAGGAGGAGGAGGGAAAGGAAGGCGGCCGCGTGGCTTTCCTCCCCCCCGCCCCCGCCCCGCCGCGCGCAGACGTCCACCGTGTCAGGCGTGGCGAGCGCGGAGGGCAGCGAGGCGGGGCACGCACACACGGCCGACGGGAGGGCCCATCGGCGGGGGGACGGCCTGCGGTCGCAGGCCGTGCCCCCCCCCCCCTTGCTCGGGCAGGACCCCGAGGGTCGCCACTGGCTTCCAAGGAGCGCGGTGGTCTCGCCCCCCTCCCTCCTCCACAGCACTCTCCCCCCCTGTCCATCCCTCACTCCTCTCTTCCCTCCATCTCCCTCCTGCCAGATGCCGCCTCTCCCCTCCTGTTCCTACTCCTTCCCCCTCCCCCCTATGGGGGAGAGGGGGAAGGAGTGGGAAGACGTGGGCAGGAGGGGAGGGGGCAGTCCCCCCTCCCCCCTCCCGCACTGGGCAGAGCGAGGCGGTGCACTGGGCGGCCGTCGCCAAACGCGGGGGGGGCCCTTCACCGATGCCCGCCGAGCGCGGCGCCGTGAAGCGGAAGTCCCGGGCCGACGACCCGCCGGGCTGCCGCTCCTCCCGTCGCCGTCGCAATCGGCGTCGCCAACGTCCGCGAGGAAGTCGGCGTCGGCGTCGGCGTCGGCGGCGGCGTCGTCAGCATTTGCGTCGTCGGTGGGTCTTGATGTCGTTGGCGGCGGCGGCGTTGGCGTCGATGTCGGCGGCAGCGGCCGACGAGGGGGGAGGAGGGAGGAGGAGCGAGAGGGAGAAGGGGGACAAGGACCCGAGAAAACCCAAGATGCATCAGCGAGACGTTTCCCTCACACGTCTCTGGAAGTGCCCCCTTGAAAGGAAGAGCGCCCCATGAGCATGCGATTCGAGACCTCCGTTTCGAAAAGAGGCCGCCCCCCATCCCCTCGAATTAGAAAGGAAACACAGGATCAGCAGGAAACTCTGTTTGAATAAATGATACCGGAGAAACACCCCCATCCTAATCTTTTTAGGGCTACAGGGCTATGGTGCTATGGGGCTGCATGGCTATATGACGATAGGGCTATAGGGCCATAGGGCTAAAGGTCTATGGGGCTATAGGCATATAGGGCTATAAGGCTATAGGGCTATAGAGCTATAGGGCTATAGGGCTATAGAGCTATAGGGCTATAGGGCTAAAGGGCTACAGGGCTATAGGGCGATTGGGCTATAGGGCTATAGGGCTATAGGGCTATAGGGCTATAGGGCTAAAGGGCTACAGGGCTATAAGGATATGTCGGGCTATTGGGCTATAGGGCAATGGGGCTATAGGGCTATCGGGTTATAGGACTACAGTGCTATAAGGCATCCAGGCGTTCCGCCGAAATCGGCGCCTCACCAGGACCCCAACAGAGGCAAGCTTTGATTGGGAAACATGTTCGTGAAAAGGTGGTGGATGTCTATACCTATGGCCAAAAAGTCTAGAGAGGTCCTGAGCGGTACCACAACCAGGGGCCGCCTTCCAGCCGTATACCCGTTGCACAATGCGGAGTCTTTGGGCATAATTGTCATAAAGTCTGAAACGATAGCCTGAAATTGAGAATTATCCCGGCAAAGCAACCTAACAGCCATGTGTAGGAGCCGGCCGGGGCAGCCGGCCGCCCTCCCCTCCTGCTCGTCCTCCTCCTCCTCCTCCTCCTGCTCGTCCTCGTGCTCCTCCTGCTCGTCCTCTTTCTCCTGCTCCTCCTCCTCCTCCTCCTCCTCCTCCTCCTCCTCC
>CAUYUJ010018768.1:134894-147430 GCA_963575745.1 Prorocentrum cordatum
TGTGGCCCGGGAATGGAGTTCTGGGCACTCGAAGAACACGAAGTGGCCTACAGTTGGCTCCGGGCATTCAAAATCATGCCCAGGAATGGAGTTCTGGGAACTCGAACACCACGAAGTGGCCTACAGTTGGCTCCGGGCATTCAAAATCATGCCCAGGAATGAAGTTCTGGGAACTCGAAGACACGAAGTGGCCTACAGTTGGCTCCGGGCATTCAAAATGTGGCCCGGGAATGGAGTTCTGGGGACTCGAAGACACGAAGTGGCCTACAGTTGGCTCCGGGCATTCAAAATGTGGCCCGGGAATGGAGTTCTGGGAAGTCGAAGAGCACGAAGTGGCCTACAGTGGCTCCGGGCATTTCAGAATTGTGGCCCCGGGAATGCGAGTGCTGCGGAAGTCGAAGAGCACGAAGTGTGTGACTGTTGGCTTAAAATGAGTTCTGCGGCACCCTGTCCGGCACCCGCCCAGACCCCCCTGTGGAGTCATCTGCTGCTCTCTTTTGAGACCACTAGAAACCTATCAGTCTTCGCTGTTAGGTAATAAACCACCCTCCATCATTGCCACGACTGGAACCGTTCAAAATGAACATGAGAAGCACACACAAAATAAAACCCACACGCACACATTTTGAAGCGTCCCGGGCGGGGCGGGCCATTCAGGAATTAACGGCCCGGACAAGCGAACCAGAGCCGGGTTACACAAATGCACTCACTCGATGCGCGACAGGCTCAAAGCCAGCCAAAGTTTCGACCACACGCACATCCACCCACCACACACACACACAGACAGACACACACACACACAACACACACACATACATATAGTTGTACAAATATATAACACCTCAGCCGCGCGAGCGTTGCGATTCTAACAAACACAAAAAACGACAACCACAACCACAACCACAACCACAACTACAACAACAAGAACCACAACCACAAGCACAACCACAACCACAACAACAACAAAATGCGCGCGGTACCAATGCGAGACATTTAGAAAACCATTCGTTTTCCATCCGCGTGGCTGCTGCTAACGCTTGAGACAAACGTGCGCGGTGCTGAAGCGAGATACATAATAAACAGATAACACCAGCGGAACGTTATCCATCAGCGCATGTGATGCAAACTTAATAAACACTTCAGTAATACAAAAACATCATGTCAACCTTCAACGTACGCGATGCGTCTGATTAGACGCCAGGGCACGGCACAGTATTGCCCGTGTGCGTACGCCTGACCGGCCCCAAGACATGTATCACCCGGTCGACACTGTGTTGGAGAAGCGACAGGCAGCATGGAGCGGAGGGACGAGGGGCGCTCAGGGCTGAGAGCGGAAGAACCGAAGCTACATAGGTGTGCGGACTCACTTTGTGGTGGCGACATAACACTCAGGGCGGGCCCGTCAGCACCCCTCTCAGCTCTTCGTCGTCGATGCCCAGCTCGCGAAGAGCGAACAGGGCGCTGGACGCCTGCTTGCCTGTGACGCCCCGCACGCGGCGGCCCAAGAGCTGCTCGCGGAGGTGCAGGTGCAGGTCGGCCACCACGGTGTCAGACCTCAGCCCCCGCACGGCCCACGTCCACAGCAGGCTTATGACGTCGCCGCTGCTGAGATCGCGCAGGTGCCGCAGGCAGTAGGGGCCTGCCGCTCTGAGAAGGCGGTCGCTGCCGGTATCCAGCTGTGCGAGCGCGTGGAGAACCTTCGCCACGCCCTTCGCCTTCGGATAGCCCACGAAGCGCTCTATCAGGCGATCCTCCTGGTCGAGGCCGTTGGCAACGTACTCATCGACGAGCTCGAGAAAGCTGGCAGGGGCCATCTGCAGGTCCACAAGTCCTACGAGCATGTCTCCGAGGTTGGTGATGTCGAAAGAGTCGACGGCGCCGTCAACCGCACTCAGATCCCCTACGTATATGTCGCGCTTGAGGGACTTCGCAGGCCCACGGTAGCAACCCTGCACCATGCCGTCCCTCAGGAGCCCGTAGCTCTGATCCACGAGCGCATCGGCGAGCTCACGGTCTCTGACACCCGCCTTCGCGAAGGCCCAAAGCATGCAGGCCGTGTCCCGCGGGGCCATCTCCGCCATGCGCTCTGGCCGCATGCAGTCGTCCCTCACGTGTCTATACACTCCTTCGTTCTCGGCGCCAATGTACGCATAGTTCCAGCAGAACATGGTGACACCACAACGATCCAAATCTTTCGCTCGAGGGCCCACGTGTTTGGCAATGGCGTTGAACAGCTCCGGGTCGTTGACCCCCCCCTTGCTATAGCTCCACATGAGGTACACGCAAGTTATCGGATGGATCTCGGCAAGGCTCCGGATCACGATCGGCGACAAAGCTTTGAAAAAGTCTTTCGACGCAAAGCCCTTATTACCTCCAGAGCGGCCTTTTCTCCTTTTGTTGGACCAGGAGTCGCTAGAGGCGCGGTGAAAAGACCAGAAGCACACATTGCGCACGCTTGAGAGCACAGTTGGCTTGAAAGCCCCCATTTCGGAACACGCGCGGCTTGCAAGGGCAGCAAACAGATCAGCATTGGAGACACCCACCTCGGTGTACGCCCAGAGCAGGCTGCAGAGGTTGCCCCCCTCGCTGTCTAGCACGAGCTCGCCGATTCGAGGAGTTATGGCGGTCGCGATATCATTGAATATGTCATCATCGCGGATACCGGCAATTACCATTGCGCAGGCAACACGCGCGAGCTGGCTGGCCTCGAACTCGCTGGCCCTCGGCGTCACCACCCTCCGCGCCAGGCTCTGCATCAGGCCGACCTGGGCTGGCTCTGCCCACGCCAGGTCCCACAGCATGGCGTCCACTTCCGCAGGGGGCCACTGCGCAGAGTCGCGGGCAAGGCTGCCCACGAGCTCCTCCGAGCTGGCCACGCCGGCGCAGTCCTTCCCCGCCAGGTAGCGCTGGAGCACCACAGGCAGGCCCGCGCCGCCCGCGGGAGCTCTGCTGTACACCCGGTGGGCCCCGGCGTTCTCCGGGTCGATGCCGTACTTCGGCAGCAGCTCGGGGTCCATCCTGTCGGCGGTGGACAAACCTCCCTTCAGTAAGCCTCCCCGTAGCGAAAACGGCCTGGGACCGAAACCGACGGTCCTGGACCCGCAAAGATGAAGGCCGCGACGCCCTCTCGCGAAGCGAAAACGGCCGGTTCACTAATCGACGTGTCAGGGTAGGAGGTCTATCCACCTCCGATCCTGAGGGCCCAGAAGATCCTATTGCCAGTGAGCGACGCGATGGCCAGAAGAAGGAAAAACGCTGTGCAAACAGAAACTTTTGGCACTCCGCGCGGATTTCTTGGATCCGCGCCAGGGGCGGCGCCGGAGGCGCCGCCGGGGGGCCCAGCGCGGATCCAAGAAATCCGCGCGGAGCGCCAAAAGTTGATGTTTATGGCGTCTTTCCTTCTTCGAATGGCGAGGTCGCGCTCCTTGGCAAGCGGGTCCCTGCCGTCCAGCGTCGCCAGCTGGCTGTAGCGCATCCTGTAGCGCCGCTGGCCGCCACTGCCGCCTCCACGCTCGGCCCTGGCCAGCAGCTCCGGGAAGGCCCAGGCGAGCAGCACGCAGAGCGACCTGCGCTCGCTGGCGCTCTGTCGCCGGCCGCTCTCCACCGTACCGAGGCCCGCGATGCGCTGCAGCTGCTCGGACGCCATCAGCACGCGCTCCCGGACGGCCCAGATGACGTCCCGGTTCTTCTTCGACTGCAGCGCGTCGAGGCGGGCCTCCAGGTCGCCCCCGTGCCTCGGGCGGCCGCCTCGCAGCAGCTCCTTCTCCTCCATCAGCGCCGCCAGATCGCACGCGTCGCGCGCGAAGCTCTCGGACACGTGCGCGGCCTGCAATATCGCGTGCGCCAGCCTCGGGTGCACCGGGAACTGGGCCAGCTGGCGCCCGCGCACGGTGAGGGCCCAGCCGCCGTCGGGCCGCTTCTCGACGCCACGCAGGCGGGCCAGGAGCTCCCTGGCAATGCCGAGGTCCTCCACCTTCGGTGGGTCCACCCAGGGCAGCGCCGCGATCTGGTCGTCGGACACGTAGCCCTGGACGGACAGGTCCAGCAAGCACGGGGACAGGTCCGACCTGTGGATCTCGGGGGTGTCGTTCTGCTGCAGCCTCTCGTGGTGCCTCTCACTCCATAGGCGGTAGCACACGCCCTCGCTCACGCGCCCAGCGCGTCCCTTTCGCTGGTCGGCCGAGGTGATCGAAATCGGCACAGTTTCCATCGTGCTCGTGCACGCGACGGGGTCCTCCACCTTGATGCGCTTGAGGCCTGCGTCCACCACCACGCGAACACCCGGCACGGTGATGGAGGACTCCGCAATGGGCGTCGCCAGGATAACCTTGCGCCAGCCCTGGGGCGGCGGTGACAGCGCCTCGTCCTGCTCGCCCTGGTCCAGCGTGCCATAGAGGGTGTGGACAACGATCCTCCTGCCGAGGTCGGCAGCCTTCCGGTCGATCAGCTTCCACGCCCAGCCGGCCAGATTTCTGGGCACCTGTCCATCGCCGATGCCCATGTTGTTCAGAGCGATCCACGTGTACATGATCTCCCGCTCGCCGGGCAGGAACACCAGCACGTCGCCGGTATGCTCACCGAGCGCTCCCTGGATGACACCTGCGACCTGCTCCGCGAACTTCTGCGGGCCCTCCGGCTCGTAGTTGTTGAGATCCGCCACGAGGTCCACGTGCCGCACCTCGACGGGGAAGGTGGTGCCCTCGCTGCGGACCGTGCCCACTTTGCCCAGAATATTTCTCAGGCTCTCCGCCAGGTTGCCGAAAGTTGCGCTCATGATGACGAGCTTGAAGCGGCAGTTGTTGGCGCGGTGGGCTGCCAGGCAGAGGGAGAAGCTCAGGTCGGACTCGATGTTCCGCTCGTGGAACTCGTCGAAGAACACTGCTCCGTACCCCTCGAGCGTGGGGTTCTGGTGCAGCAGCCGCACTAGCACGCCGTCGGTCACGACCTCTATGCGCGTCCTGTTGCTGACCACTGTGTCGTGCCTGATGCGGTAACCCACGAACTCGCCGAGTGGCTCCCCGGACAGGTAGGCCATCCGCCTGGCGACGCTCATGCAAGTGATCCTGCGCGGCTGCAGCACGAGTATCTTGCCTGCCACGGCGCCGGCCTCCAAGACCGCGAGGGGCACGACCGTCGTCTTGCCCGCGCCGGTCGGCGCGTGCAAAAGCATGGCCGGGTCCTCGCGGACGTGCCTGAGGACTTCTGGCAGGACGTCGTGGATGGGCAGTCTCTCGTTCCTCCATCTCATCTTCGGCAGCCGCTCGTCCACCGCCCGCTGGTCGGCCGGGGCCGTGTTGGGCACGCCCGACCACGCCGCGGCCGGCTTCTGCCCCCGCCTGCCGCTGGCGCTCGGCGGAGACCAGCGGCCCCGCCCGGCGCGGCCCGCTGGGCGGTCCGCCAAGTGCCGCAGGTCTGCGAGGTCCTCCTGGAGCGTGCCGGCTCGCCGCGCGCGGCGCTGCAGCGCCGCCGACGTCGCGGCGAGGGCCAGCAGGCGCGGATCCCCGTGCCTGCAGCCGCCGAAGGCGCCCTGGAACAGCCCCCGCCTCGGGCGCGGCCTGACCGACCCCCTTTTCTGGCGACGACCCCCCTGCGCGACGGGCACCCCTCGGCCCACGGGGCTCCCCCTCCCCCCGCCCGCCCCGCCCTGCCCGTGGCCCTGGAGCGAGGCGAGGGGGCCCTCACCGAAGCGGGCCGGCTTGCGTCGAAGAAGAAAGAACGCCATAAACGTAAACTTTTGGCGCTCCCCGCGGATTTCTTGGATCTGCGCTGGACCCCCTCCCTGGCGCGCGGAGCGCGCCAGGGGCGGCGCCGGAGGCGCCGCCCGAGGGAGCCCGGCGCGGATCCAAAAAGTCTGCGCGGACGTTCATGGCGACCTGTCTTCTTCAACTGCCGAGGGCTCGGTCGTGCCGCCCCGGACCGCCGGCCCGGCGCTGGCGCCGCTGGGGCGGCGGCCGCCCTCCAGGGGCCCGACCGCGCCCGCGCGAGCCGCAGCGTTCGGAGGCCCGCCTGCGACGGGTGCGCGGGCGCCGCAGGCCTCATCCGCCACGGAGAGGCCTGCGCGGGGGCGCCGCAGGCGCCGCCCGGCCGCCGCCCCTGCGGGTGGGGGCGCCGAGGCGCCCCCTGGGGCCGCTGGCCTGAGCCAGAGCGACCTCGAGCCAAGAGGGGCCGTTGACGGCGGAGAAAGACGAAGGCGACAACGCACGGGCGACGGGCGACGAGGACGGCGAGGACGAGGAGGGCGAGGGCGACGAGGGGCGACGAGGACGCAGGCGAGCAGGGATCACCACGTTCGAACACCCCCATGGCGGGCTCGTCGGCGTCCAGCTCCAAAGGGCCGAAAACAGGGGGCACTGGGGCAGCAGGCGGCGCAGCTGCACGGGCAGGGATGCGGCCGCCTGCCTGCACCAGTGGTGGGGACACTGGCGGCCGCCGACGTCCGGCGTCGCCCGCAGAGGCCCGCAGAGACGCGGAGCGCAGAGCCGACCGGCGCAGCGATCACGGCGCCAGCGTGCGAACGAGCGATGCGGCCCGCGAGGCCTCACTCGCCTGCCGAAGCGGCGCCGAGGGCATCGGGAACGTCCACCGCCGACGATGTGGCATGGACCGCGGACTGCTCTCCGCCTGCGGACCGCCAGCGTCCGCCGCCGCGGCCGCCCTCGCAGCAGATCTGGCCCCACCCTGGCCCCGCCCCGCTCCGGCTGCGCCCATACCCTAAACTGCGATAACTTGATACACTCTGCTCGACTCTACTCTACTCGACTCTGATAGCCTCTGCTATCTGCTACTCTATTATACTACCTTCTGCTCTACTCTACTCCTACTCTACTCCTGCTCGGCTCTCCTGCTTCTTCTACTATGCTCTGATCTACTCGACTCTACTAGTACATGTTCTGCTCTACTCTACCATCTACCCTACTCCACTCTACTCTGACCTACTCTTTACTATTCTACCCTTCCCCACCCTACCCTACCTCTCCCCAACCTGCCCTGCTTTACTCCACCCTCTTCCTACTCCATCCCTATGCCTTAGTATATCTCTGGGCCTGGGCTGGCCGACAGTCGCCCCATCCGAGTGGTCCCGTCCCACCGATAAGAGAATACAGAACATCGACGAGCTCGTCCCAGCATGGACCTTGCGTCGCCCGTGCTGCCAGACGCGTGGCGAGGACGGCACGGGGCGCAGACCCCGCGCGACGGGCCGAGACGGCGCCCCTCGCCTCGGCGCCGCGCCCCTCTTCCCGGGGAGTTGCACTCCATCCGGGGGCGCGGCCGCACAGCTCGCGCCCGCCGCTCCGTCGACGCGCGAGCGGGCGAGCATGGAGCCCGCGCCTCGGCGCCGCGCACACTTCGCCTGACGCTGGCGCTCCCGCCCCGACGCGGCGCGGAGTCGCCGCCACGCCCGCCCGGCCTCGAACTTATCCCTGTCCCCAAGGCGGGCGAGCAAAAAGCGAGGGACAAGCTTAGGGATAGGCCCTCAGAAGCTGAGGGAATCCTCAGGATCGGCACCGAGGTGAGGCGATGTCAAGCATAGGGGTAGGGATAGGTTTCCAACTGGTAAGCACGCTTCGTTCGCCAACCGCGCACAGCCGGCGGCGGTGGCGGGGCCGCGCGAGGGCGGGTGAGATGCCGCCCTCGCCCGTGCGCCGCAAAGCTCGGTGGCGAGGGTGGCAGTGCTGCGCCTGCGCGGCGCATGCTTCGACGTCGCCGCGCCCAGCGCAGAGGCTGCCGGCGCCGCTCCTGCGCGGCCCGCGTGTCGTTCCCTTCGCCAGGTCGTCGGAGAAACGGGGCCGCGCGCGGGCGCCTTGTGGGCGAGCAACGACATATGTACATGTACGCCCTCAGCGGTGTTACCTGCACGAACGTCCGCGTTGACACGCACTCCAGGGGAAACTAACCGCGTACGTGTACATATGTTGCTGGCCTCTGACCTTGTCGTTGGCGAGGTGGGAGCGCGTCCCAATCGGAGCATCCGGTTGTGCCGCACGCGACTCTTTATGTTGCCGGAGGGGAGGTGGGAGTAGGCGAGGCCCCCTGACTCGCTCGACCGGGCGGACTCGACTCTAGTACACTCGTACTCTGCTCTGCGCCAACAGATTTTCATCTCCGCAGCTCTGCACTGCTCTGCTCTACTCTTTCCTACCCTAGTATGCCCGACTCTATGATACCGCCTGCCCTACTCTACTCTACTCTACTCTGCTACACTCTACCCTGTCCTACCCTACCCCGCCTTAACATGATACTATACTATACTGTACTCTACTCTGCTCTGCTCTACTCCACTCTAGTTCTATGTAGACTTCCTAATATAATGTGTTCTACTCGACCCTTACATACTAGCAGCGCCCCATTCCACTCTACTCTGATCTACTCTACTCTACACTCTTCAATCATACCCGTCTAACAGATATCCGAATATACTCTAACATGCTCTACTCTACTCCACTCGACACTACTCTACCATCTACCCTACTCTACTCTGCTCTACTCTACCCTACTCTACTATACCATATCCAGCCATACTCTACCCTACATAATCCTACTCTACTCTACTATACTTCTGAGTTTGACGATTGTTGGACGATTGTAGGGACGACATTGGAATTGCCAGAGGGTGCCAATGGAATAGCAGAGGAAGCCATGCGGATACAGAGGAAGCCATTCGGATAGCAGAGGAAGCAAGGCGGATAGCAGAGGAAGCCATACGAATAGCGGAGGAAGCCATGCGAAACTGAGGAAGCGATGCGCATCAGAGAAAGCACAGGAAGCCATGCGCAACAGAGGACGCGTGTAGGGGCAAAATAAAAAGCCGTGCGGATAGCAGAGGATATCATGATAAAGAAAGGAAGCCGTGCGCAACAGAGGATGCGTGAAGAGCAAATTAGGGGGTTCTTTCGCATCGAGCTAACACCCGTATAGGCAAGCACAGCTGGAGAAAACCCAAGTTCTGCACCGCTGAAACGGGCGTAATCGCTCGCCCTATTCGACGCGGCCTCCAAAACGCGTTCAGCCTTGTTTCTCGAAACGAAATGACCTGGTCCACTCTGATCCAGGCCTCCCGCACGCATGCCGTTGGAAACCCCGGCCGCGCGATCTCACAAAAGTCGACCGGCAGAACACAGCAGCGGAGACGACCAGAATCCGCCCGCCGCCTGGGAGCGGAGAAGCGAGGGAGGCGGACGGACGAGAGCAGAGCGCACGCAGTGCTGCTCCAAGAGGCAGACACCCCACGTGCTTCGGCCCTGCAGCCTTTGCCCATGCCCAGAACTCTTCGTTTACCCAAGCGCCCGCTCTGGCAGAAACTTGCGCGAGTGTCGAGGGGGGGGGGGAGGGGGGGTGGGGGGCGGGGGGGGGTGGGGGCAAATTGGAGGGTCACGTTCCCATGACCGTCGGAACAAGGGGAACAAACTGTAAGCCCATGAGCTTTCCAAGCGTGTCTTTCCCACTCTGTTACCTGAGGATGAATCTCCCAAACTGACATTGTGGCACCGGTGCTTGGTCGGCTCGCACAGCACAATAAGAGCACCGTCTATCTGCGCAACAAGCTAACATCTTGCGCAATGTTCCCGGCGACCGCTCCAGGAGCATCCAAGAGACACGCGTATGCACGCGCATCCGCAGCCCCTCCGACGACCCAGCCGTCGCGCTTTATGGGTCCAACGCAATCGTGCCTGACGCAGAATACCACCAGCCCTCTGGGCGGAGATGATATATGGCGCTTCCTCTTCCAACTACCTTATTCCCCTTTGGGAGGGGTCTACTACTCCCTATGGGGATAGGGTTTGCCACTGCTCATTTTTAGTGAACAATCCCTCCCCCACTCGACAGGCGACCGGCCAGGAACAACGCAGACCCCCCAAATCATCCCTGTCAAAAGAAATGAAAAATGCACTGATCTTCAAAATTTGAATTATGTTCGCGCACCCCGCGATCACCCTGCATCGTTGACTGACAGGGAGCGGGGGTGTGATCTGCCCGCTGCGCGCAGTCCCACCATCCCTGTTGGAAAAAACATGCGAAGTGACTACGGTTGCACACACACACACACACACGCACGCACGCACGCACACACACACACACACACACACACACACACACGATTCAGAATGCAGGTAACCCCGCCCTCACTTCTTAATGAATGAGGACAAGGATGGTGGCGGTGGGGTCGACATATTGTCAGATGTTTGCTGTGACGTGCGTTGGCGCACCTGGCGCACACTCAACGCGTGGCACACTGGTCGCCTGTGGAGCACGTGGCGCATCTTGCGCACCAGTCGCGCCTGGTACGTTTGGGCCCATGAGGCACCTGCTGCACCAAATGCGCGTGGCGCACCTGGCACGGGCGGCGCACCTCGCGGGCGTCGCGCACCTGGTAACGTCTGCATTGGACCCCGATGGTTGTCGGCGGCAGCTCCTGCCTATGGTGAGACCCGGGTGCTATGTTTATGCAGTGGGAGAGTAGGCGGGAGAGAGCGCGACAGCTTGCGGCGTTCCCGCTGGGAACTTGACCAATGTTCCCTAGTCACTGTTCCTCGTCCGCCATCGTGCCCTGAGGCACGAGTTGAACTCAGGCTCTCTGCATAATTGTTTCAGCCTCAGTCCTCACTCCTGCGGGCCGGGACTCCGAATTTTGCCAAATCTTTTGGGCCTCCTGGCGTGCCCCCCCGCAGACCTTGTGACTTTTTCGGGGCCAAGAGGCCCAAGGGGGTCCCATGAAGCCACCACGACGGTCCAAGAGGGCCCCGAATTGCCGAACGATCGGTCCAGGACGCCGAAGATGGCCCCAAGTCGGCCGAAAACGCAACCAAGACGCCTCAAGAGGCCTCCAAGAGCACTCCCTAGAGGGACCCAAGAAGCAAAAACCGTCAAATTCCCAAAGATGATCGGACATTGTCTTTATGCACGATGTCTGATCTTTCACAATGCCCAAGACGGCCCAAGACAGCCCAAGAGGCCCCCAGCCCGCCCCAAGACGACACAAGAGGCCCCCGAGAGCGCCCCCAAGACGCCCCGAGAGGCACCCAAGACGGCCCCAAGAGAGCCCCAAGACGGCCCCAAGAGGGGCCCAAGAATGGGAGCCCAAAGCGGCAATTCGAGCATTTCGTCGCAAAATACCCCCAGGAGACCCCAAGAAGCCCCCAAGAGGCCCCAAGAGGTACCGAAGAGACCCCAAAAGACGCCCCAAGAGGCTCCAAAACGGCCCCCAAGACGCTCCAAAACTACCTCCACGAGGCCCCCGACATTCAAACGAACATCCTAGAGGCCTATGAATGACGCACAACCCAGGCACGGCGACTGGATGGGCCGAAGGCCAGTCGATGAACAAACGCCCCCTCCACCACCCGACCAGCGGCAAACCCAGAATACTGCCACCCGCCCCTAATTACCAACATCTCTTGCAAAGAACCATACAGTGCACTGCGCAAAAAAAGATTGGATCATGCGCGGACGCCCCGCCCTCACTTCGCATTGGCTAGTATATCGCCTGTTGTCTTCAATGGCAACCCCCTCCTGCGCCACCCTTTGCCTAAACACAATGCACGATGCACTTCGCACCAAAGTCTGGATGATGCGCGGGCGCCCCGCGATCACTCTGCATTGTCTCTGACAGGTACGGCAAAAGGGATGATGTGCAGTTCCAACACACACACACACACACACACACACGCACACGCACACGCACACGCACACGCACACGCACACGCACACGCACACACGCACACACACACACACACACACACACACACACACACACGCACACACATACACACACACGCACACACACACCACACGCACACACACACACACACACACACACACACACACACACACACACACACACACACGCACGCACAAACCACCCCTTGCGAGAAAGCATACAAAGGCCGTAGTGCCGAAGGCACTCTCGTTTGGCCGACCGAGGTGCCTCTTCCGCGGAGACTGCCGCACCGAGCAATCGGACGCACAATTCAACCAGCGAATGGACACACATTGGGACATCAATATAGATGTTCACCCCAGCCACGTTCCTCTCATGATCGATCGATCGGTACCACTGCCAAATAACGGTCGGGACACCCATCAGGACAACCACCTTGACAACAACCCCAGCGCCGTGGGAACGGCTTCGCCGTGTTCTCAGGCGCCAGAGTGCTGCATTCCGTCATGCTGTTGCGCATCCTACTGCTGGGGCGCGTCGTACCACTAAGTGCGGCACCATCGGGCCTCCCTTCTTCCAGATCGTTCTTCCTCCCTCCTCCTTTCCCTCCCCTTCCTCCACCTCATCCCCTCCTCCCTCCTCCTCCTCCTCCTCCTCCTCCTCCACCTCCTCCGCCATCACTCCTCCTCCTCCTCCTCCTCCTCCTCCTCCTCCTCCCCTCCGCCTCCTCCTCCTCCTCTCCCCCTCCCCCTCCCTCATCCTCCGCAGCTCCTCCGTCCCCTCCTTTCCGTCCATTATACATCGTATGTTCCTCCTCCCTCCCTCCACACCCTCCTCCCTCCTCCGCATTCCTCCCACCCACTCATCAGACTAATTGATA
>CAUYUJ010018768.1:157530-195867 GCA_963575745.1 Prorocentrum cordatum
GATTGCCTTCCCCCCCACTTCCCATAGTTTCCCATATTTTCTGGGGAATCGTCGATGAATTGTGTCTGTGTGTGTTTTTCCCGGAAAGGGCTCAGGCCCAGGGTTCTCTTTTAGTATGTAAACATAGTCCCCCGTGCCCAACTTGAAGGAGGCCGGCGGATTCTTTCCCTGATAAATATCGAGGTCGAAGGAGGCCGGCGGATTCAAAATTGAGGATGTCTCAGGCGAAACGCTTGTTTTTGAAATCCCGATCGATAAATCACAGGGTGCGGGACACCTCAGCACGACCACACCCCAGCACGACCACACCCCAGCACGACCACGCCCCAGCACGACCACACCCCAGCACGACCCACACCCCAGCACGACCCCCACCACGCCCCAGCACGACCACACCCCAGCACGACCACACCCCAGCACGACCACGCCCCAGCACGACCCCACCCCAGCACGACCACACCCCAGCACGACCACACCCCAGCACGACGCCACCCCAGCACGACCCCACCCCAGCAAGACCACACCCCAACACGACCACACCCCAGCACGACCTCACCACAGCACGACCACACCCCAGCACGACACGCCCCAGCACGACCACGCCCCAGCACGACCACGCCCCAGCACGACCCACCCCAGCACGACCACACCCTAGCAAGACCACACCCCAGCACGACCACACCCCAGCACGACCTCACCACAGCACGACCACACCCCAGCACGACCACGCCCCAGCACGACCACGCCCCAGCACGACCACGCCCCAGCACAACCACCCCCCAGCACGACCACCCCCCCAGCACGACCACACCCCAGCACGACCACCCCCCAGCACGACCACACCCCAGCACGACCACTCCCCAGCACGACCACACCGCCTTGGTTGAGTGGTTGCCTGTCGTCGTGGAATGTTTCGTGGGGTGTCTCGTGGAATGTTTCGCGGGGTGTCTCGTGGAATGTTTCGTGAGGTGTCTCGCGGAATGTTTCGTGAGGTGTTCTCGTGGGATGTTTCGTTAGGTGTCTCGTGGGATGTTTCGTGAGGTGTTGCCCCGTTGGGTATCGTGAAAACGTGCCCATGCTCCACATGTCTATATCCCTTTCCGGGTTCGTGGGTCCATCATGTTCCCCTCCTGAATCCTGGAGGCCCGTGACTCGGCCCTGGCCCTCTTGTGACAGGCCCCGCAGCCCGAACACAGCCGACCTCCCCGGGCCGAGCGCCTGCGGCAAAGACAACCCTTCGCGACGCTCTCTGCTGCGCCTCGGGACGTCCGAGAGTCCAAAGTGGGCCCCAGGACCTCCACCTCCTCCTCCTCCTCCTCCTCCTCCTCATCCTCCTCCTCCTCCTCCTCCTCCTCTCCTCCTCCCCTCCTCATCCTCCTCATCCTCCTCCTCCTCCTCCTCCTCCTCCTCATCCTCCTCCTCCTCCTCCCCTCCTCCTCCTCCTCTCCTCCTCCTCCTCCTCCTCCCCCTCCCCCCCCTCCCCCCCCCTCCTCATCTTCCTGCGCGCGCCAACGAGAGAGAGGCTCTCTCGCGGTGCGCCGGCGCTCCTAGCCAAAATGCCAGAGGGCGCGTTCTGGCCAAAAAGGCCAAGGCGCATCCGGCCGTGGGCGACAGAGAACGGTCCCAGGGCGCGCGGGAGAGGGTGCGCAGGGGGCCCGAACACCTGCCTCGCATAGCCTCGATCCTCGAACCTCAAAGGTTCGATGTAGGGGCCTGGCACTTTGTCTGTGGGCAAGCTTCTTCTCCCGACCTGCTGGCCGGGGCCCGCCGTCGTCCCTGCTGAGGAGGAGAACTGGAACTTGACTGAAGGGGAGGGGACGATCCAGGTTTGGCTGCGGCAGGTTCGAGTCGTGACGACTTCGGCATCGCTGTCTGGCAACGCGTAGATCTTTCCATCTCGACCGATCGCGGCCTTCCGACAGCGCAGATCGCTCGATGCCGGCAGGTTCCGGGCCGCTCGCGGCGCTCACGCTTGAGCACCCGCGCTGGGATCGCCGCCGCGCCGACACGACGCGAACCACACCCACGTGGGGCCTCTCCTCTTTGGCCGGGCTGCTCCAGATTTCGTACTAAGATTAGGTCGGGCGTGTCCCCCTACAGGGGGATTTTCGACGAAAAATGAAAAATTCGCCTGGCGAAGAACCCAACCATATGCAGTTGTCAGTACCGCAGCTGCGGGTTTCATCTTCAGTGGAACTCCCCATAGGACCACGGAACGTGTGAGGGGTGTGCCGAGATGGGTGCCACTGGGGCATTCGGTGAAGCTACCTATGGGAACATGAAACACGCGCGGGGCGTGCCGACATGGGTGGCGGAAACGCATGTGAGGGCCGCCACTGGGGCCTCCAGTGGAGCTCCCTATGGGTCCCCGAAACATGATGCTGCTGCGGGGGGGGTGCCGGGATGGGTGGCGGAGACGCATGTAAGCGCCGCTACCGGGGCCTTCGGTGGAGCTCCCTATGGGGCCACGAAGCGCGTGAGGGGTGTACTGGGATGTGTGGCGGGGACGCATGTGAGCGCCGCCACTGCGGCCTTCGGTGCAGCTCCGTATGGGGCCACGAAACGTGTGAGGGGTGTGCCGAATTGGGTGCGGGTGGTGACGCATGCGGGCGGCAGCACTGGGGCCTTCGGTGGAGCTCCCCATGGGGCCACGAAACCTGTTGTTGTGAGGGGCGTGCCGGGATGGGTGGCGGGGACGCATGTGAGCGCGGCCGCTGGGGCCTTCGGTGGAGCTCCCTATGGGGCCACGAAACGTGTGAGGGGTGTGCCGAATTGGGTGGGTGTGGGTGACGCATGTGAGCGCCGCCACTGGGGCCTCCGGTGGATGATGGGGCCACGAAACCTGTCAGGGATGTGCCGAAATGGGTGTGCGGGACGCATGCGCATGTGAGCGCCGCCACTGGGGCCTTCGGTGGAGTTCCCTATGGGGCCACGAAACGTGTGAGGGGTGTGCCGAATTGGGTGTGCGGGACGCATGCGGGCGGCAGCACTGGGACCTTCGGTGGAGCTCCCTATGGGGCCACGAAACGTGTGACGGTGTGCTGAACTGGGTGTGCGGGACGCGTGCGGGCAGCAGCACTGGGGCCTTCGGTGGAGCTTCCTATGGGGCCACGAAACGTGTGAGGGGCGTGCCGAAATGCATGTGCGGGACGCATGCGGGCGGCAGCACTGGGGCCGTCGGTGGAGCTCCCTATGGGGCCACGAAACGTGTGAGGGGCGTGCCGAAATGCATGTGCGGGACGCATGCGGGCGGCAGCACTGGGGCCTTCGGTGGAGCTCCCTATGGGGCCACGAGACGTGTGAGGGGTGTGCCGAAATGAGTGTGCGGGACGCATGCGGGCGGCAGCACTGGGGCCTGTGGTGGAGCTCCCCATGGGGCCACGAAACGTGTAAGGAGTGTGCCGAAATGGGTGTGCAGGACGCATGCGGGCGGGAGCACTGGGGCCTTCGATGGAGCTCCGTATTGGGCCACGAAACGTGTGAGGGGTGTGCCGAAATGGGTGTGCGGGACGCATGCGGGCGGCAGCACTGGGGCCTTCGATGGAGCTCCGATGGGGCCACGAACCTGTGAGGGATGTGCCGAATTGGGTGTGCGGGACGCATGCGCATGTGAGCGCCGCCACTGGGGCCTTCGGTGGAGTTCCCTATGGGGCCACGAAACGGTGAGGGTGTGCCGAATTGGTGTGCAGGACGCTGCGGGCGGCCAGCACTGGGCCTTCGGTGGAGCTCCCTATGGGGCCACGAAACGTGTGAGGAGTGTGCCGAACTGGGTGTGCGGGCCGCATGCGGGCGGCAGCACTCGGGCCTTCGGTGGGGCTCCCTATGTGGCCACGAAACGTGTGAGGGGTGTGCCGAATTGGGTGTGCGGGGAGCATGCGGGCGGCAGCACTCGGGCCGTCGGTGGAGCTCCCTATGGGGCCACGAAACGTGTGAGGGGTGTGCCGAATTGGGTGTGCGTGACGCATGCGGGCGGCAGCACTGGGGCCTTCGGTGGAGCTTCCTATGGGGCCACGAAACGTGTGAGGGGTGTGCCGAATTGCGTGTGCGGGACGCATGCGGGCGGCAGCACTGGGGCCTTCGGTGGAGCTCCCTATGGGGCCACGAAACGTGTGAGGGGTGTGCCGAATTGGGTGTGCGGGACGCATGCGGGCGGCAGCACTGGAGCCTTCGGTAGAGCTCCCTATGGGGCCACGAAACGTGTGAGGGGTGTGCCGAAATGGAGGAGGGAAGGAACGCGGGGCGACGTCTCTTCAAAACGAGGACCCAACACCACAGGATGGTTGGGAAAAACTTCCAAATGCTCCCAAATGGTCCAAAAATACTCCAGAAATAATCCCCAAACTGTTTTTGACTATTTTTCCCGGAAAGGGCATAGGCCCAGGGTTCTCTTTTAGTATGTAAACATGTCCCCGGTGCCCAACTTGAAGGAGGCCGGCGGATTCTTTCCCTGATAAATATCAAGGTCGAAGGAGGCCGGCGGATTAAAATTTGAGGATGTCTCAGGCGAAACGCTTGTTTTTGAAATCCCGATCGATAAATCACAGGGTGCGGGACACCTCAGCACGACCACACCCCCAGCATGACCACACCCCAGCACGACCACGCCCAGCACGACCACGCCCCAGCACGACCACACCCCAGCACGACACACCCCAGCACGACCACACCCCAGCACGACCACACCCCAGCACGACCACACCCCAGCACGACCACACCCCAGCACCAGCACGACCACACCCCAGCACGACCCGATCGATAAATCACAGGGTGCGGACCACCCCAGCACGACCACACCCCAGCACGACCCCACCCCAGCACGACCCCACCCCAGCACGACCACGCCCCAGCACGACCACACCCCAGCACGACCACACCCCAGCACGACCACACCCCAGCACGACCCCACCCCAGCACGACCCCACCCTAGCACGACCACACCCCAGCACGACCACACCCCAGAGCACGACCACACCCCAGACCAGCACGACCCCACCCCAGCACGACCCCACCCCAGCACGACCCCACCCCAGCACGACCACACCCCAGCACGACCACACAGCACGACCACACCCCAGCACGACCACGCCCCAGCACGACCACGCCCCAGCACGACCACGCCCCAGCACGACCACCCCCCAGCACGACCACCCCCCCAGCACGACCACCCCCCAGCACGACCACCCCCCAGCACGACCACACCCCAGCACGACCACTCCCCAGCACGACCACACCGCCTTGGTTGAGTGGTTGCCTGTCGTCGTGGAATGTTTCGTGGGGTGTCTCGTGGAATGTTTCGCGGGGTGTCTCGTGGAATGTTTCGTGAGGTGTCTCGTGGAATGTTTCGTGAGGTGTCTCGTGGGATGTTTCGTGAAGTGTCTCGTGGGATGTTTCGTGAGGTGTTGCCCAGTTGGGTATCGTGAAAACGTGTCCATGCTCCACATGTCTATATCCCTTTCCGGGTTCGTGGGTCCATCATGTTGAATAAACAAAGCGGTCTGGACAGGAGCTCCAGGGCGGTCCCCCGACGTCTGGCCGTTTGGGGGGGTGTCTGGAACGCCTCGTCGGGGAGCGAGGGGTGAGGAACGAACGATCGAACCACCTCTGGGGACAATCGTCCGGACCAGATGGGGGAGGCCATGGCCTTCTGGATCCGGTACGATGGAAAACACGAACGTGCAGCGGAACTGCGAGACACACAAAAAGTTCTGACGGAGGAGAGGGAGGGAGGGGTCGAAGACCTCAGAGAGCGACTTCTGTGCACGCGTCACTGGTACAAAGTCCAACCCGCCCACCCTCTGGAACCAGGACCTCCCACCCCCCACCGAATGAAAAAACTCCCCCCTCCTCTCCCCCCCCCTCCCTGGCGAGAACCCGCCGTCGGCAAAGGACACCGACGACGACAACGACGACGACGAGAAGGCGTCGTCGTCGTTCGTGGCGACGGGCGTCGTCGTCTTGGGCTAGTCAGTCGGGCGAGCGTCCTCGTTCTCGCCCTCGTCCTCGTGCTCGCACTCGTTCTCGTCCTCTTTCTCGTCCTCGTCCTCGTCGTTTGCCAGCGACGCGGGGGGGGAGGGGAGAACGGTAAGGGGGGGTTCAGGATAGGGGGTACATGTCGTCCTGGGCAAGTCGGTCGGGCGGGCCGAACACGTCGTCGTCGTCGTCGTCGTCGTCGTCGTCGTCGTCGTCGTCGTCGTCGTCGTCGTCGTCGTCGTCGTCGTCGTCGTCGTCATCGATGTTGTCGATGTCGTCGTCCTCGTCCTCGTCGTCGTCGTCGTCGCCCTCGTTGTCATCGTCGTCGCCCTCGTCGTCATGGTCGCCCAAATCGTCCCCCTCGTCGTGGTTGTCGTCCTCATCCTCGTCGTCTTCGTCGTCGTCGTCCTCGTCCTCGTCTTTGTCCTCGTCCACGTCCTGGTCGTCGTCGCCGTCCTCGTCCTCGTCCTCGTCCTCGTCCTGGTCGTCGTCGCCCTCGTCGTCATCGCCCTCGTCCTCGCCCTCGTCGTCGTCGTTGTCGGCTTCGTCGTCGTCGTCGACGTCGTCGTACTCGTCGTCGTCGTCGTCGTCGTCGTTCTGGTAATCGTCCTTGTCCTCGTTCTCGTCCTCGTCCTCGTTCTCATCCTCGTCCTCATCTTCGTCTCGTTCTCGTCCTCGTCGTCTGGACTTTCGGGGAGGGGTTCGCAGCCCCCCCCCCGTGACTTCCTCCCAGCGCACACGTTCAGAGAAGACGCTCTCTCGAAGATCTAGGCTTGGGGAGCCACGTTCTTGGACGTTCCTGCAAGTTCGCGGGGCTCTCCCCGGGTCTCCACGCATCTCCGGCGGCCTCCGGGGCACCCCCTGAGGCCTCCGCGGGCACGGCGGAGGACGCGCAGGGAAGAGGAGGGCGAGAGCAGACCCAGGGCGCCTCGGCGATGCTGCGACACGCCCGCGAATGCTCAAGACGAGTGTGCGCGGAGCTGGAGCAAAAAGCCACGGGTTGAAAGTCAGCCGCCTTCCCTCCGCGTAGTTATGGAAACTGCAAGTCTTCAGGGTCATACAGAAACGTGGGGACATGTAAGGCGAAACGCCTGGCCCTCCCTGCCGACACGTGTCGTGCTGCCACGAGAGGGAGTTGCCCATGAGGAAGAGGGATGAAGGAGGATGAGGAAGAAGAGGAGGGGGAGGATGGGGAGCTGGGGTGATCCCCCACCTTGCTCTGAAATTTCACGCCGCGCAGTGCCACGAGCAATTGCTTGTAAGGAAGGGGGATGGAGGAGGACGATGAGGACGTGGAGGAGGAGGAGGAGGAGGAGGAAGAGGAGAAGCAGGAGGGGGATGCGTCTCGGGGGACGGCAACTGACCAGAGGAGGAGGAGGAGGAGGAGGAGGAGGAGGAGGAGGAGGAGAAGCAGGAGGGGGATGCGTCTCGGGGGACGGCAGCTGACCAGCCTACCGATCCTGGGCCCAGGATCCGCCTTGCCAGGATCTGTGGGGAAGTCCATGGGCGTTCCCTGAAGGTTGCAGCGAAATCCGCCGGAATCTTTGCTACGAAATCTTTGGTGTGGCGACCCCCCTCTTTGCTGCGAAACCCGCAGGAGAGGTTGCAGCCCCCCGACCTGCCATGAAGCCTCGCCGAGAGCAGCCTCCCGGCGCGCGAGTCACGGGTGGTCCTGCGCAGGGCGCGGCCCCGGACGGCCCCCCTGCGACCTCCTGCCTGCCGCCGCCGCCGCCGCCGCCGCCGCCGCCGCCGCCGCCGCCGCCGCCGCCTCCTCCTCCTCCTCCTCCTCCTCCTCCTCCTCCTCCTCCTCCTCCTCCTGCTTCTCCTCCTCCTCCTCCCTCCTCCTCCTCCTCCTCCGCCTCTCCTCCTCCTCCTCCCTCCTCCTCCTCCTCTCCTCCTCCTCCTCCTCTCCTCCTGCCCGCCCGCCTCCTGCGTAGCCCTTTGGGCTCGAGGTGCGCCGTGCCTCGGCCCTGGATCGGTGGCGCCCGCGGCGGGGCGCCTGGCGCGGCGGTCGCGAGACGTGTGCCCGGCGGCCGAGCGCTCGGCACGGAGCGGCCTCGGCCACGGCGCCCACGGTGGCGGGCGCCGCGGAGCTCACGCGCAAGAGCTCCGGATGGCCTCGGTGGCGGCGACGACGCCTGCCGCCGTGGACGACACGGAAGCCCTCCAGGAGGGGAAAAACCACACAGACGCAATTACTCGTCGATTCCCGGGAAAATATTAGAAAATATGGGAAGTGGGGGGGAAGACACAAACCCAGAAAATATGCGAAAAGATGGGGAATCTCGTTATTTGTATATTTATTTGTGTCTTTGGACCCCTTGAGCCCTGGCGGAGACGGGTGCGTTCCACCCGCACCTTGGCGCCAGTGCTCAGCGCTTGAGCGGCGGTGGCGCCGAGCTGGTTGCCGCCCTCGGCGAGGGCGCACTGGCGAAGGGCCCGGAGAAGCTCCGCTGCCGAGGGCGGAAGGTGCCCCCGCACCTCGAGCGAGCGTGGAGGGGGCTGGACACTGCCGCCAGTCTCCTCCGCTACCCCGGCCTCGCGAGAAGACGCTCGAGCAGGCGCTGCGATGGCTGGGAGCGGGTGGCTCGGAGGAGAAGGGCGTCGAGAAGCCCGTCGGCGACGACGTCAAGCAGGTGACCACTGGGGGCGGCTTGGACGCCAGCGCTGGGTCCGAGGCCCGCTCGGAGGCCACCACGGTTGGGCCTGACTCCTACGCTGGTGACTGGTTGGAGGCGTTGGAGGCAAAGCTGCCTGGATCACGCGTGGGGCTCAGGCGCGCGACCCGCGCCGGTGACGCACGCGCGACTGGGATGGTGCAATTGGTTCGCGCGGGTGCGAAAAGGTCAGTACGGAGCAACACATGAATAGGGCACGCGGTGCTCTCGTCCGCGCTGCGGCCCATTAGTCGGCAGTCGCTGTCGCACTTGCACTGGTGGTCGCCGCTCGATCAATCGCGTCGATATTTCTTATCGTCATTATAATTATTCATGTTGCTCTTGTGCAAATTCGAATCGAACTTGTCGGGCTGACGAACAGTCCGGGGTAAAGTGCGCCGGGCGCTCGCAAGAAAAGCAGCTGGGCTGTTCAAGGGCTCGCCAGCCAAAGGTTCAAACTGAGCAGCCACAGCAGCTTCGTCCAATCCAAAGTTGCACACAAGTTGCACGTGGAGTTCCAGCAGCACTCCTGATTTCCTTCGCTGAGCCTGTAAGCGCGCTGCTGTCGGCCTGCGCTGCTCGCGTCGCGGGACAACGGCGTCCTGGCCAGGTAGTGAAGTCCAGCGAGCTGGTGCACCGTGACACGGGGGCACGAGTGCTCTGGGCTGTCACCGTGCACTAGTGGCGCGACGATCTGGAACGCCGTCTTGGGCGCCGCCTTGGGAGGCATCGCAATGCCTCCGTGGTCTGGAACCTCCCTGCACTGGGCCTTCTGTCTCCCCCGCGACGGTGCACTCACAGGGGCACTTGCTGTCTCTCGGTTGTCTCATCGCGCCTGCGGGTGCGTTGGGCCAAGTCCCCGAGAGGATGCAGAACAGCCACACGCACAAGCTGCTCAGGGCACGGAGGCTGGTACCGAGGCGGAGGGCGAGAGACATGCGGATGTGCGTCCGCATCCACATCCATCGTGGATCGCGATCTGGGATCGCTCCCAGCTTTCTACCAACTAAAATGAAGGGGCCCTCGGACACACAAATAAATACACACAAATAAAAGGACTCCCCATATTTTCTCATACTTTCTAGGTTTTCGTCTTCCCCGCCACTTCCCATATGTTCCCATATTTCCTGGGGATCGACGATTAATTGTGTCTGTGTGTTTTTCCCGGAAAGGGCTCGAGCCCAGGGTTCTCTTTTAGATGGTCTTCCCCCCGGTTTTTACTTGAAGGGGGCCGGCGGAATTCTTGTGCGATAAATTACGAGGTCGAAGGGGGCCGGCGGATTTCAATTGTGAGGACGAAGGCCATTTTTCGCCACCCCTCACGCAGATCGTGCTCTTGGAATTTTACTGCCTTTAAGGAAACCTCGATATTTCACAGGTGAAGTCAACTTTTTTCCGACATCGACTTTAAACGATAAAAAACTAAGTAAACGCGTTCGCTCGATAAATAACGAGGTACCGCGGCCTCCGGAACGGCGCTGGGAACGGAGTTTTGGATTCTTGAAGTTGCATAAGTTCGGAAATAACAGAAATCCCCTGTGTTTTTTAACCCGGACCCCGCCGATCTGCGTGAGGTGTGGCACGGAATACCAGAAATGTGTCAAATCCCATGTGTTTTTGGACCCTGACCCCACCGATCTGCGTGAGGGGTGGCGCGGAATTCCAGAAATGTGGCAAATCCCATGTGTTTTTGGACCCTGACCCCGCCGATCTGCGTGAGGGGTGGCACGGAATTCCAGAAATGTGGCAAATCCCATGTGTTTTCGGATCCTGACCCCGCCGACCTGCGTCAGGGGTGGCACCGAATTTCAGAAATGTGGCAAGTCCCATGTGTTTTCGGACCTTGACTTCGCCCAGGAGGGCCCAGGAGGCTCCAGGAGAGGCCCAAGAGGTCCAAGGAAGACCCAGGAGGGCCCAGGAGCCCTTACGAGGGATCGTGGCCCTGGGAGCGCTGACATAGCGCAATTCATAATTTGTTGAGGATGGCTCGAGCGAAACGCTGGTTTTGCAAAATTTGAGCAGGGGCTTCGTGGGGGGCCAGAATTCAGAGGATGTATCAGGCGAAATGCTTCTTTTCGTGTCCCGCTCACAGGAATTCCAAGGATGTCTCGCGCGGGCCGCGTCCCGCGCGCAGGAATTTCGAGGATGTCTCGACTAATTCGCTTGCTTTGTCCGGATTTCTTAGAATTTGGGCAGGATGTCTCGAGCGAAACGCTTGTTTTCATAATTGTCTGAGGATGTCTCGAGCGAAACGCTGGTTTTGCAAAATGTAGGGGATGTCTCGAGCGGGGGCTTCGTGGGGGGCCAGAATTCAGAGGATGTCTCAGGCGAAATGCTTCTTTTCGTGTCCCGCTCGCAGGAATTCCAAGGATGTCTCGCGCGGGCCGCGTCCCGCGCGCAGGAATTTTGAGGATGTCTCGACTAATTCGCTTGTTCCCCATATCCTAAGATGGGGTTCTTGTTATTATTTGGACGCCTCCTACTGCCTCTTCCTCCTCCTCTTTCCTCCTCACCTCCTCATACTCAGACTTACTCATACTCAGACTTACTCCTACTCAGACCTACTCATACTCAGACTTACTCACACTCAGACATACTCATACACAGACTTACTCATACACAGACTTACTCACACCCAGACGTACTCATACACAGACTTACTCATACCAGACTTACTCATACACAGTATTACTCATACTCAGACTTACTCATACCCAGATGTACGCATACACAGACTTTCTCATACACAGACCTACTCATACCCAGACTTACTCATACACAGACTTACTCATACACAGACTTACTCATACTCAGGCATAACAATACTCAGACCTACTCATACTCAGACTTTCTCAACACATCAGATTTGGAGGATGTCTCAAGCGGGGCGCTGGTTTCAGCACCCCTAAGGGGAGCCGCCAGGGGTGGTTGCACGGGCTCGTTCGCGGGCATGTTGTGGGGATGTCTCAGGCGGTTTGCCTGTTTCTGGGCTCAACATCCTTCGCTTGGAGAGCAGATTGTGAGGATGTCTCAGGCGGGGCGCTGGTTTCAGCACCCCTAAGGGGAGCCGCCAGGGGTGGTTGCACGGGCTCGTTCGCGGCCATTTTGTGGGGATGTCTCAGGCGGTTTGCTTGTTTCTGGGCTCAACATCCTTCGCTTGGAGAGCAGATTGTGAGGATGTCTCAGGCGGGGCGCTGGTTTCAGCACCCCTAAGGGGAGCCGCCAGGGGTGGTTGCACGGGCTCGTTCGCGGCCATTTTGTGGGGATGTCTCAGGCGGTTTGCTTGTTTCTGGGCCCAACATCCTTCGCTTTCGGAGCAGATTTGGAGGATGTCTCGAGCGAGGCGCTCATTTTCACCCCCCAGGTGGGCCAGATTTTGAGGATGTCTCGATCGGTTTGCTTGTTTTGGTGGCCAGGCTCGTGGGCGCAGATTCTTCTCAGGATGCCACAGGAGGCTCCAACAGGCTCCAGGAGGCCCCAGGAGACCACATGAGGTCCCAGGAGGCATCAGGAGGCCACAGAAAGACTCAAGAGGCCACAGGATGTCCCAAGAGGCTCCAGGAGGCCCCAGGAAGCTCCAGAAGGCCTCAGGAAACCACAGGAGGCCCCAGGAGGCAACAGGAAGCGCCAGGAGGCCTCGGAAGGCAACAGGAGGCCCCGAGAGGCCCCAGGAGCAGGAGGCCTCAGAAGGCAACAGGAGTGGCTCCAATCCCATGTGTTTTACGTATGCTCCTATCGATTGGGCCTCACCTGGAGCACGATTCTTTGATGTTCTACGTATGTTTCTATAGATGGTCCTTCTCCTGTGTACACATTCCTAAATGTTTTACTCATGTTCCTATGTATTGGGCCTCTCCTGGGGCACGAGTCCTTGGTGTTTTACGCGTGTTCCTATAGATTGCCCTTCTCCTGTGGCTCTAATCCGCAATGTTTTATGTACGTCTGTTGCTATAGATTGCGCCTCTCCTGGGGCACGAAACCTTCCTAGGAGGTCCCAGGAGGTCCCAAGAGGCTCCTTGAGACCCCAGGAAGCCCCAGTAGGTTTCAGGAGGCCCCAGGAGGCCCCAGGCTCATGCACAGAGACGCGCTCGTACTACTGAGGCTCATTCACACTCCAATCCATTCGCAGTTAGATTGATGTCCAGACCGTCACAACTGAAGCCCGTTAATATTCGAAAGCTCTTGCGCCTAGACATTCACGGCGGACAGGTCCATGCGAGTAGATGCACATATGGGGAGCTCCACGCAGTGAATAATGTTGTCAGGATTTCTTAAAATTTTGGCAGGATGTCTCGAGCGAAACGCTTGTTTCTCATAATGTGTGGAGGATGTCTCGAGCAAAACGCTGGTTTTGTAAACTTGGGGATGTCTCGAGCGGGGGCCTCGTGGGGGGCCAGAATTCAGAGGATGTCTCAGGCGAAACGCTTGTTTTCGTGTCCCGCTCGCAGGAATTTCAAGGATGTCTCGCGCGTGCTGCGTCCCGCGCGCAGAAATTTTGAGGATGCCCCGTAGCGCGTCCCCTTGGCACGTCCTACGGTGCGACCCCATGGCACGTCCCTTGGCACGTCGCCTGGCGCGTCCCTTGGGACGTTTCGCGACGCGTCCTCCTGGCATGTTCCCCTGTCAATTAGCTCTGGGGCAGCTACTATGTGTTTAGGCAGCTCGAGCTTCAGATCCAGATCAGTTCGGTCAGGACTCGGATGCAAAGGAAGACTCGATCCACGACGCTATAGAGCACAACCGCGGCATGGCACATCGCAATTCAGCACGGTGCAGCACAGTACAGCCCTCGGCACGGTACATCAAGATCGATACAATCAGCATTGCACTTGCCCGTCACCCAATCAGGTGTCTTTGAAAACGTTGCCATGCGTTGCATTTCTATGTTCCTTTCCGGGTTCGTGGGTCGATCACGTTTCCCCTCCTGATAAAACTGCGGGGGTTGGATCCGGTGAGACAAGTGGCACGCCGGCAATGCAATGTGCGGACCCTCTCTCCTCTTCAAAGGGGACGCTGTGGCGCCAGCGCTGGAGCCCCAACGGCAACCAGGCATCCTGCTCGAGTTGTAAGAAAGGCAGGAGGGAAGAGAGAGGAGAGAGGAGAAAGGAGGAAGGGGGAGAGGAGGAGAAGGAGGAGGAGGAGGAGGAGGAGGAGGAGGAGAGGAGGGCCGAGAAGGAGAAGAGGGAGAGGAGAGAGCAGGAGGGGGGAGAAGAAAGCGGGGACGGGGGGGCCAGAGGGGGAGGGAGGACGGTGAGCAGCAGCAGCAGCAGCAGCAGCAGCAGCCGGTGGTGCCTCGGCGCCCCCCGACGGCCATGTCTCGACAGACTGAGGCATTCTTTTTCTTCCCTCCGAAACACCTGTCTGCCACGACGTGGCGCAACGCGGCAGCGCACTCCGCATCGGGAAGAGGCTGCGCCCGCGCACCGGCAGCAGCTTGGGCGCTGATCGAAGTGGCCCTGGCCCACCGTGTCCTGCAGGGCTGCCGGTGAGGTCCTACAGCGGCCCCCTCCAAGTCGCCAGGGCGAGCCCCGGAGGGGGCGGCCACGGGTTCCCAAACTTGTGCACGCGTGCGCGTTCCCCAAACAGCGCCTGCACTCTAAGGTTGTTGGTCGGCTTTCAAAGGCCTGGATGCGCAGACCGCGGTGAGCAATTCCCGCTCGGTGCCCTGTGATTGGTGCCCCATGGTCCCCGGTGGGCCGCAGTCGACCGTCGCTCAATGGCCTGCGGCTTGAATCCTATAAAAATCTGTCTCGAATTCCGTGTGGGCCAGAGTCGATCGTTCCCGCTCTGCTCCCCGCGCTTGCTACCATATTACGATTAATGATACTAGTCGACTCTTCTTCTTCTACTACTACCTACTACTACTACTACTACTACTACTACCACCACCACCACCACCACCACCACCACCACCACCACTACTACTACTACTACTACTACTACTACTACTACTACTACTAATAATACTACTACTAATACTACCACCACCACCACCACCACCACCACCACCACCACCACCACCACTACTACTACTACTACTACTACTACTACTACTACTACTACTACTACTACAACTACTACTACTACTACTACTACTACTACTTAATACTACCCACTACTACTTTTAGATACTTAATACGACTAATACGACTACTACTACTATCAGACTACCAACCTCTACTCTGCGCTGTGCTGCTTTGGCTGATGCTGCTGCTGTGCCTAGCTGCTGCTGTGCTTTTTTTTTTTTACTGCATGCTGCTTATACTACTACCTAATACTACTACTACTACTACATTCTAATCTACCACCACTACTATACTATACTACTACTACACTACACTATACCACAATTACTAATACTACTACTACTACTACTACTACTACACTACTACTACTACTACCCTACTACCACTACGGCCTACTACTACCACTACGACTACGACTACGCCTACGACTACGACTACGACTACGAATACGACAACGAACTACTACTACTACTTACTACTACTACTGATACTGCTACTACTACTATCTACACTACTACTAAGACTCTATTACTACTACTTTCTACTTCTACTTCTACTTCTAATTCTACTTCTACTTCTACTTTCTACTACTATACTACTACTACTACTACTACTACTACTACTACTACTACTACTACTACGACTACTACTACTACTACTACTACTACTACTACTACTACTACTACTACTACTACTACTACTACTACTACTACTACTACTACTACTACTACTACTACTACTACTACTACTACTACTACTACTACTACTACTACTACTACTACTACTACTACTACTGGCGCTGTGTTGCACGCGGCTGCTGTGGTGTACGCGGTGTGGTGTACACAGGCGCTGTGGTGCACGCAGGCACCGTCGTGTACACAGGCGTTGTGGTGCAGATCGCCACCGACATACTGGTGCTACCCGTCCACGGTCATTCCTAAGCATTCCCAGACGCCGCTGGCGCGAAACGTGACGTCATCGGCCCCCTCCAGCCCCCCAAATGATTGCCGTCATCGGCCCGGAATAAAATTATCCTGGCGAAGGACCCAACCATATGCAACTGTGAATAGCGCAGTTGTGAAAACCGTATTTGGTGGAGCTCCGTATGGGGCCACGAAACGTGTGAGGGTGGGCCACAACGGGGGCGACGCCCACATGTGAGCACTGCCATTGGGGCATTAGGTGGAGCCCCCTATGGGGCCACGAAACACGTCCAGGGTGTGCCGAAACGGGGGTGATGCCCACATCTGAGCACTGCCATTGGCGCCTTCGGTGGTGGAGCTCCTTATGAGGCCACGAAACGTGTGAGGGGTGTACCGACAAGGGGGTGACGCACACTTGCGAATTGCACGACAGGGGCATTTAGGTGGAGCTCCCTATGCGGCCACGAAACGTGTGAGGGGTTTGCCAAAATGTGGCGGCGGCGCCATGCGAGCTGCGCCACTGGGACCTTAGGTGGAGCTCCCTATGGGGCCACGAAGCGTGTGAGGGGTGTGCCAAAATGGGGCGGCGGCGCCATGCGAGCTGCGCCACTGGGACCTTAGGTGGAGCTCCCTATGGGGCCACGAAGCGTGTGAGGGGTGTGCCAAAATGGGGCGGCGGAGCCATGCGAGCTGCGCCACTGGGGCCTCACGTGGAGCTCCCTACGGGGCCACGAAGATGTGAGGGGTGTGCCAAAATGGGGCGGCGGCGCCATGCGAGCTGCGCCACTGGGGCCTCACGTGAAGCTCCCTGCGGGGCCACGAAAATGTGAGGGGTGTGCCAAAATGTGGCGGCGGCGCCATGCGAGCTGCGCCGTTGGGGCCTTAGGTGGAGCTTCCTATAGGGCCACGAAACGTGTGCGGGGTGTGTTAAAACAGAGACATGATGAAGGCAGGGGCAAGGACTGGGAGAAGGGAGGAGGGGGAGGAGGGAGGAGGAGGAGGGAGGAGGAGCAGAAGGAGGAGGCGGGAGGGAGGGAGGGACGCGGAGCGCTGTCTCTTCAAAACGAGGACCCAACACCACAGGATGGTTGGGAAAAACCGGCTCCCGCTGCGTCCGCGCGCACGACGACGATGAGCGACGACCAACGAAGGACGAGCGACAACGACGACGACGACGACGACGACGACGACGACGACGACGACGGCGGCGACGACGACGACGACGACGACGACGACGACGAGTGCGGGCCAGACTCCAATGCGGACACCTATGCGGATCACGATGCGCACGGCGCCCGGAACGCGCTGGCTGGGGAGGGAGCGTTACGTCATAAAGGGAGGGGGCCGGGGCCAAGACGCCCGTCATGCCCCAAGCAATAAAGAAACGCGTTCCAAGAAGTACCGAGCGGGAACGCCGTTGTTGTAACATGGTGGGTCGTTTGCGGCGCCGAGGCAACAGCGCCGATCCTGCGTAACAGGCGACGAAGTATCGAGCCGGAGCGCTGATGTGGTCGGAAAGCGAGCTTTCGGCGCCGAGGCGAGACCGCCGATCCTGCGTAAAAGGCGAAGATGTATCGAGCCAGAGCGTTGGTTTGGTGGTAAGGCTGGCTATATGCGGCGAGCAAGAGCACCAGGCCTGAGTAAAACAGGAGGAAGTATCGAGCCAGAGCGTTGTTGTTGTTGCTGTTGTTGGGGAGCCGGTTTGGCGAAACCCCGAAACGCCTGAGCGTGAGCGCCGATTTCATAGGAAATGCAGCCGGCGTCTAGGCGAGAGCGCCAGGGCAGATCTAAGGAGTCCAACAATAACACGTGTTCAATAATTAAGGGTCAGCAGCAGCAACAACAACAACAGCAACAACGAAAACCAGAATAACGGCAACAACAAGAACAAGAGCAAGAACAAGAACAAGAACAAGAACCAGAACAGCAACAACAACAACAACAACAATCACTTTACCCGAACGCTCAGTGTTCTCACCAGTGCCAGGGTTCTCATGCGACGCCAGCCAATACCCCCACTTTGTGGGGGGGCAGTGCAAGCTCTACCAAATATCCACACGACTCTTCGCCACCACCCACACCCAGCTTCCCGCCCTATGACGTTCGGACACTTCACTTCGTGGCCTGCGGACGACCGTGGCTACTACACTGGCGTGGAGTACACACCCACAGAAGTTGTTAAGCCTACGTTCGTACACCCACAGAAGTTCTTAAGCCTTGTTAACCCACAGAAGTTGTTAAGCCTTCCACAGAACATCCGAGGGCGCAACCTATGGCGCAACCGCAAGGGATTGTGGCCCCTGGCAGGCGCGCGAACCCCGTTGCAAGAGCGTGCGAAAGTAGCTCGCGCGAGCTCATGTAACATAAATGTTGGAAAACCATTGGTTTTTTTTTAGGATTCGGACAGCGCGCGCGGGTAGAAATTTTGAAAAGTCGTGCAGGTGTTTTTCGAGGACCTACGGTGCGATTCGTGTGATTTTATGATGCGCGGTGCTAAAATTCTTAAGAAGCCCAATGGTTTTTGGAGATTTCGGCGTGCGCGCGCGAAGAAAAAACGAATGTGTCCCGCATGGTATTATTTGACAGGGATGATGGCCCTGGCAGGTGCGCAACCGTTGTCGCAGAAGTTCGAAAAAGTTGCTCGCAAAAGCCCGTTTGACAGAAATGTTTAAAAAGTGTTGGGTTTCCTACGAATCCGCAAGAGCGCGCGGGATGAGATTTTGACATTTTTTTGTTGAAAAACCATTGGTTTTTTGATGTTTTTATGTTAAAATCGCTCCGAACACTAAGCTTTTGGAAGGATTTCGTCTTGCGCGCGCGAATGTCCACTTTACCTTATTTTTTGCAAGGGATTCTTGAAATTTGATTATATTAGAACAAGAAATGTCATTTTATAGTGTTTTTTGCAAGGGAAAGCGGGGGGGAACAAAACAACCGGATCTTGATCACATCGAATTACCTGAGGCTTCCTCACGAAAATGATGAAAATGTAGCTGCGGCCTAGGCGGCGCAGGGGGGCCGTGCACCAGGGGTCCCAACAATAATTATTCTTTAGAATTAATAATGTTCAACAACAACAACAACAACAACAACAACAACAACAACAACAACAACAACAACAACAACAACAACAATTACTAGCACGTGGGGACACTCCGTTCTCACCAGTGCCAGGGTTTTCATAGGAGGCGGGCAATACCCCCACTTTGTGGGGGGGCCGGTTCAAGCTCTACCAAATTTCCAAACGACTCTTCGCCACCACCCACACCCAGCTTCCCGCCCTATGACGTTCGGACACTTCACTTCGTGGCATGCGGACGACCGTGGCTACTACACTGGCGCATGGTTTCAATGACTTCTTGTGGTAACATCTTGTGGAAACTAGCTTAGTATACGACGACGACGATTTGAAGGGCCTACGGTGCGAAAAATGATTTTATGTTGCGCGGTGCTAAAATTCCTACGAAACCCAATGGTTTTTGAAGATTTCGGCGTGCGCACGGAAAGAAAAAACGAATGTGTCCCGCATGGTATTATTTGACAGGGATGATGGCCCTGGCAGGTGCGCAACCGTTGTTGGAGAAGTTCGAAGCACGTGAAGAAGTTGATCGCAAAAGCCCGTTTGACAGAAATGTTTAAAAAAGTTGGGTTTCCTGCAAATCCGCAAGAGCGCGCGGGATGAAATTGTGACACTTTTTTAAAAAAAACCATTGGTTTTTTGATGTTTTTATGTTGAAATCGCTACGAACACTAAGGTTTTGGAAGGATTTCGTCTTGCGCGCGCGAATGTCCACTTTACCTTATTTTTTGCAAGGGATTCTTGAAGTTTGGTTATTTTAGAACAAGAAATTTCATTTTATAGTGTTTTTTGCAAGGGACAGCGGGGGGGAACAAAACAACCGGATCTTGATGACATCGTATTACCTGAGGCTTCCTCACGAAAATGATGAAAATGTAGCTGCGGCCTAGGCGCGGCGAGGGGGTCGCGCACCAGGGGCCCCAACAATAATTATTCTTTAGAATAAATAATGTTCAACAACAACAACCACAACAACAACAACAACAACAATATGTTTAAGACCGTTCGCCCTCATATGCTCGAGTGTCCAATAACGCGTATTCCCCCAACCCTCGATACCCGCCCTCTTCGTCTTCGATCGAACCCCTTTTGGGGGGTATACCTTTCTTCCCTGCAGGCCGGGCCCTGGCAAGCGGCGGGGCGGCCGCGGACCGTCGGCCTGGCCAGCGGCAGCGCTGATCGGCGGGGCGGCCGCGGACCGTCGACCCGACCCCAAAAGGGATGGACAAGGGACCGACCACGACGACAACGACGACGACGACGACGACGACGACGACGACGACTACGACGACGTCGAAGAGGACGGCGACGACGACGACGGCGACGACGAGCGAAAGCGAGAGCGAGAGAGAACGACAGCAGGGCCACGAAGGGCACGAAGTAGGCCACGAAGGGCGACAGCGGGGACACGAAGGGAATGCGTATGGGGCCACGAAGAGCGCGAACGAGCGGGGGCCACGAAGTGCAGATAATGCGGGGCCACAGAAGGCAACTAGGGGGCCACTGAGGGTAGCAACTGGGCCACGTAGGACAGTGAGGGGGACACAAATGGCGACAGCGGGGCCACGAAGGGCATGCACATGGGGCCACAACGGGCGCGACTCCTGGGTGCCTGGGTGTCGGGGGCGCGGCGCTTGGGCAAATTGCAGGACATTCCAACGCAAGGCCATTTTCAGTAAGTTGCAAGCAAGTTTCCAGCGAGAGCGCGACTCCAGAGCGCCGGGAGAGCGATTCCTGTATACATTCTACGGAAGTCCCAAGCGAGAGCGCGATTCCTAAATACAATGCGAGGAAGTCTCGGGCGGGAGCGGGGGTCCTGGCTAAATTGTAAGGAAGTCTCAAGCGGGAGCCGTTGTTGTTGTAACCCCGGGGCCAGGGGCCCAGTTTGAGCAGGAGGACTTTCCCTATCATAAAACAGGGCGCGAGCGTCGAGAGGCACATTTTGATTGAGAAAAAGCAGTATGCACAGGTGGGGGGGACCAACAATAATTGTTCTTCCGAAATGAGAACTCCACAACAACAACAACAACAACAGCAGCAGCAACAACAACAACAACAACAACAACAACAACAACAACAACAATCATTATAAGACTGTTCGCTCTTATTTGCCCGTGTGTCATTCAAAACGAGTTCCCCACACCCTCGATACCCGCCATTTTTGTCTTCGATCACACCCCCTTTGGGGGGATGTTTTCTTTTTGCGGGGGGCAGCGGGCTTAGACAGGCAGGCAAACCTGAACAGGCGAACCTGAACGGGCGGACGCACATGTGCCCGCCAATGGACTTGGTGTGGGCCCTGCAAAAACACGAGGGGGAGAACGAGGGAGAGCGGGAGGAAGGGAGGGGAGGGACGAAGGATGAGGGAAAACGCCAGGAGAGAAAGAGCGAAGAGGGGGGCGGTTGATTAGAGGCACAGAGAGAGAGAGAGAAGAAAAAAAAAAAAAAGAGGAAGAGAAAGAGAGAAAGAGAGAGGGGAGAGAGGGAAAGAAAGAGGGAGAGAAGAGGCAGGAGAGGGGAGAGAGAAGGGAGGAGGGAGAGGAGGGAGAGGGGATAGGGCAGAGAGGCATAAGGATGAGGGAAGAGAGGAGGGAGAGAGAAAGGAGGAGAGGAGGGAGGAGGGAGGGAGAGGGAGGATGAGCAGGAAGGCAAGAGCGTGAACGTTCGAGGAAGTCCTAGGCGAAAGCGCCGTTCCTGAAGGAAGTCTCGGGCGGGAGCCCACGACGGGCGGGCGATCCCCTGACCGGCGGGTCGGGCGGGTGGGACATTCAAGCGGGATCCCTGAGTATGGCGAGAGCGCGATTCCTAAGTAAACTGTGACGGCGTCCTTGGCGCAGCGTGTTTCCTGAGCGTCGAAAGCGCGATTTCTGCATAAATTGCATGGAAGTCAAAGGCGAGAGCGCAATTCCTGAATAAAATGTGAAAGGTTCTCTGGCGGGAGCGGGGGTCTTGATTAAATTGCGAGGAAGTCTTGATTCAATTGCGAAGAAGTCTCAAGCGGGAGCGGCGTTCCTGAGTAAATTGCGAGGAAGTCTCAGATGGGAGCGGGGGTCCTGATTAAATTGCGAGGAAGTCACAGGCGGGAGCACCGATCCTGAGTATATTGTGAGGAAGTCTCGGGCGGGAACGGGGGTCCTGAGTAAATTTGGAGGAAGCCTCAAGCGGGAGCCGTTGTGGTTGTTGTTGTAAACTGGGGGGCCAGGTGGCCAGTTCAAGCAGGAAGACTTTCCCTGTCAAAAAACAGGGTGCGAACGTCGAGGGGCACACTTTGATTGAGAAAAACAGAATGCACCGGTGAGGAGTGGTCAACAATATTTTTTCTTCGAGAATGAGAATTCAACCAAATTAACAACAGCAGCAGCAGCAACAACAACAACAGCAAAAACAACAGCAACAACAGCAACACATAATACACGGCGCCTCCAAGTCCAGAGCATGCGAGGGCGCCCCACGACCACTTTGCGCACATGGCATGCGTAGCGCTCCTGGGCGACCTGCTGAAACTCGGGTGGTACTTATCGAAACGGCTTATGGGCTGAGTGGGTAGCTTGACCCCTCCCCCTACCCCCGACCCCTGGATCTGGACGGGGCCCCCCGCGCTTATTTGGAGCATGCATCTTGGCATCGGCTAGAATGCAAAAATCATTGATTTCACTTCGATTCCAGGCTTTGCTCATAGTTTGGCCTCCGTGAGCGGCAAGGCTAATCGATACCTCTACTTCTTTGACCGATCTCCTCCCAGATGGCCCCAAGATGGTCCACAAGGATCCCAACAGTGGCCCAAGAGGGCCCCGAGAGGCGCCCAGAAGGCCCCAAGAGGCCCCAAGAGGCCCCCAAGGGGCCCCCAAGAGGCTTCAAAGAGAACCACGAGAGGCCCCAAGGGGCTCCCCCGAGGCACCCAAGACGCTCCAAGAGGCTCCCGTTGCCGCCAAGAGGCCCCCAAGACGCCCCAAGACGCCCCCATGACGCTCTCAAGAGACATCCGAATAGACTCCGAGAGGCATCCAAGAGGCCTCTGATCATTCTGCTCGCCCTCTCCTCCAACTCTTCCTCTTCTTCACCCGCCTGTTCCTCTTCCTCCCTCCTCCCGTCACTCCCTCCCCCTCCCCCTCCTCCTCCTCCTCCTCCTCCTCCTCCTCCTCCTCCTCCTCCTCCTTCCTCCTCCTCCTCCTCATCCTCTCCTCCTCCTCCTCCTCCTCCCTCCTCCTCCTCCTCCACCTTCTCCTCCGCCTCCTCCTCCCCCTCCGCCTCCTCCTCCTCCACCCACCTCTCCTCCTCCTCCTCCTCCTCCTCGTCATCATCATCAGCATCACCACCACCACACCATCATCATCCATCATCATCATCATCATCATCATCATCATCATCATCATCATCATCATCATCATCATCATCATCATCATCATCATCATCATCATCATCATCATCATCACCATCATCATCATCATCCATCATATCATTATCAGCATCATCATCATCATCATCATATCATCATCAGCAGCAGCATCATCAACATCATCATCAGCATCATCAGCAGCAGCAGCATCAGCATCAGCATCAGCAGCAGCAGCATCATCATCATCAGCATCATCATCATCATCAGCATCATCATCATCATCATCATCATCATCATCATCAGCATCATCATCATCATCATCATCATCGTCGTCAAGATCAACATCATCATCATCATCATCATCATCAGCAGCATCAGGATCATCATCATCATCATCAGCATCATCATCATCATCGTCAAGATCAACATCATCATCATCATCAGCAGCAGCAGCATCAGGATCATCATCCTCATCATCATCATCAGCAGCAGCAGCATCAGCATCAGCATCAGCATCAGCATCATCATCATCATCATCATCAAGATCAACAGCATCCTCATCATTATCAACAGCATCAGGATCATAATCCTCATCATCAGCATCATCATCAGCAGCATCATCAGCATCAGCATCAGCATCATCAGCAGCATCAGCATCAGCAGCATCATCACCATAGTCAGAATCATCATCATCATCATCATCATCATCATCAGCATCATCATCATCAGCATCATCATCATCAGCAGCAGCATCAGCAGCAGCATCATCATCCGATTCTTCATCCAGCCTACTGCAGGATTGCCGCGCTGGCATCTTTTCCCGGAAAAGGCGCGGGCCCAGGGTTCTCTATTAGTAGGTTTACCCCCGGAATCGACTTGAGGTGGGTCGGCGAATTTCTTCTGCGATAAATGACAAGGGATGCAGCATCAGCATCAGCATCAGCATCATCATAATCAGCATCAGCATCATCATCACCATAGTCAGAATCATCATCAGCATCATCATCATCATCAGCAGCAGCATCATCAGCAGCAGCATCGTCATCATCGTCATCATCGTCATCATTATCATCCTCCTCATCATCAGCATCATCATCCGATTCCTCCTCCAGCCTTCCCCTCTTAGGGTATGACGGCTTCCCCAGCCCTTTATTGCACTGCATGCTCGTCCACATCCCTAATTAAGGCAACTCGCCTTGGCATCGTTTCTGGATGGGCGGCTGGGGTTCCGCGAAGCGTCTGGAAGAGCCTACTGCTTGGATTCCACGTTGACTGCTGGCTTAGATAGTACACTCGCAGAATTAAGAACACTGGTAATCGTACCTTGCACGCTGGGGTGCAATAACCTACTGCAGGATTGCCGCGCTGGCATCTTTTCCCGGAAAAGGCGCGGGCCCAGGGTTCTCTATTAGTAGGTTTACCCCCGGAATCGACTTGAGGTGGGTCGGCGAATTTCTTCTGCGATAAATGACAAGGATCATCATCAGCATCATCATCATCATCAGCAGCAGCAGCATCATCAGCAGCAGCATCGTCATCATCGTCATCATCGTCATCATTATCATCCTCCTCATCATCAGCATCATCATCCGATTCCTCCTCCAGCCTTCCCCTCTTAGGGTATGACGGCTTCCCCAGCCCTTTATTACACTGCATGCTCGTCCACATCCCTAATTAAGGCAACTCGACTGGGCATCGTATCTGGATGGGCGGCTGGGGTTCCGCGAAGCGTCTGGAAGAGCCTACTGCTTGGATTCCACGTTGACTGCTGGCTCAGATAGTACACTCACAGAATTAAGAACACTGGTAATCGTACCTTGCACGCTGGGGTGCAATAACCTACTGCGGGATTGACGCGCTGGCATCGTTTCCCGGAAAAGGCGCGGGCCCAGGGTTCTCTATTAGTAGGTTTACCCCCGGAATCGACTTGAGGTGGGTCGGCGAATTTCTGTTGCGATAAATAACAAGGGAAGGGTGGGCCGAAGAATTCAAAGATTGAGGATGTCCAGAGCGAAACGCTTGTTTCGATGAAACTGTTGAGGATGTCTCGAGCGAAACGCTTGTTTTGTGTTATAGTTTGTCCTCTCCTGGGGACCAGAATTCAGAGGATCCCTCAAGTGAAATGCTTGTTTTCACGTGCCCAGATCTTGAGGATGTCTCGACGCTTGGTTTCACGCGTCCAGGTTGCCCAGGCAAATGTCTAGCATGAGGACTTGTTGAGGATGTCTCGAGCGAGACGCTTGTCTTCACGCGTCCAGGTCGCCCAGGCGGATGTCTAGCATGAGGATGTGTTGAGGAAGTCTCGATCAAGACGCTTGTTTGCACGTGTCCAGGTTGCCGAGGCGAATGTCTAGCATGAGGATTTGTTGAGAATGTATTGAGCGAAACGCTTGTTGTCACGTGTCCAGGTCGCCCAGGCGCAGCACAGCCCTCGGCACGGTACATCAAGATCGATACACTCAGCATTGCAACCTGGCACGTTCCCTGGCACGTTCCGTGGCGCGTCCCGTGGCGAGTCCCCATGGCACGTCGCGCGGCGCGTCCCCCGGCACGTCCCGTGGCACGTGCATTGGCATGTTCCGTAGCGCGTCCCCTTGGCACCTCCCGCGGTGCGTCCCCATGGCACGTCCCCTGGCGCGTCGCCTGGCGCGTCCCTTGGGACGTTCCGCGGCGCGTCCTCCTGGCATGTCCCCCTGTCAAGCAGCTCTGGGGCAGCTAATTACGATGTGCTTAGGCAGCTCGAGCTTAAGATCCAGATCAGTTCGGTCAGGACTCGGATGCAAAGGAGGACTCGATCGACAACGCTATAAAGAACAATCGCGGCATGGCACATCGCAATTCAGCACGGCGCAGCACAGCACAGCCCTCGGCACGGTACATCAAGATCGATACACTCAGCATTGCATTTGCCCGTCGCCCAATCTGGTGTTTTTGAAACGCTGCCATGCCTTACATTTCTAGTCCTTTCCAGGTTCGTGGGTAGATCATGTTTCCAAAGTTTGCAATGGTTGATTTGGCCTGGTGACTGGCGGCCCTAGGCTCCAGAACGGTCCAATAGTTGGGGGCACCTTGAGACCAGGGGCACTTCTGTCAGCACCCGAGCAGCACGACTGCCGTGAACTGGTGTATCACATGAACTGGGCGCGTGCTACATCAACATTGCCTGCGGATGAAGAAAACCAGGAACGACGGCATACTGCAATGACCCTTTGGGCGCCCCATCTCTATCTTAGACTGACAGAGCTGCCAAGTTCATCGAATCAAATGGGACTCCATCACGCGGCACCTGTGCCAGACCTGTTGGCAACGGCTGCAGATCTCACCAACCTTGCGAATCTTGTCCATCGGTCCAGGCCCTCTGGAAATTGCTGCTCCGCCACTGCAGAGCCCTGGCTCATCTTGCGAATCTCCATCAGCAGAGCAAAGTAGTTCTGCTCCAGCATCACCTCCAGCTGCTTCGCCATCCCGCCAACTCCGTGCTGCATGCCATCGAAGCTCGAGGTCCTGTCGGCGGCGGTTCTCGACGAATGGTTCGTCCACTGCGCTGGCGACCAGTCGGCATTCTCCTCCACGACCTCCGCTTGCCCAGACCCGCCTGGCGTCGGCGGCAATGCGGACGCTATGGTAGAAATGGCATCCAGCATCTGGCTGCAGTCCACCTGCACCTTGCAGTCTTCCATGCTCCTGCGGATGGAAGCATCGAGCTCGGCAGAAAACTCCCACGATTGCTGGCAGAATGATGTCATCTGCTCGCGCAGCTGCTCACTGCCCTCTGCGAAGGCTTCAATCCTGGAGAACAGCTCGTCAAGGTGGTCAAATTTTGACAGGAGCTGCGCTTTCACGGCACTCATCTCCTCGTGATTATGGCATTTGGCAACGGCCTCCGCCAACTGGGTGGAATCAATACCTACAGTGCAATCCTCGATACTCTTGCAAATTGAGTGGTTGAGCTGGACCAATTGCTCCGTTGACTGGCACACGAGTGCCTCACCCACCTGGGCGAAGCCCTCGCGGATCTTTGCCCCTTCTTCGCGGAGGTCCCGCTGAAACCGAGCCACGAGGGACTGCGACATGGTCGACAGCGACCTCTGCATCTCGGCCGCCACTTCCTGCACAACGGTGGTCACAACCGTACTCCTGCGGGAGGACGCCAGCCATGCGCCAACACCAGTCCTGGCCCTGGCTTGTGCTGTTCCCATCGTACTTAAGGACCACATCCCGGCAATAATTTCGAGCACCCAGAGAAGTATCGAAACAGTGTCGAACGGGTATCGCCTCCCAGGGCCCGACACGTGAAAGCCCTCCAGTTTCGGTACTCTCTTGGTGCTCGCAACTCTGTCTGGTGATCAAGGCTAAGGTTAAGTCGGGCGTGTCCCCCTACAGGGAGATTTTCGACGAAAAACAAAAGAATATTCAAAAAATGCTCCAAGATGGTCGCAAAGACTCTAAACATAGTCCCCAAACTATTTTTTGACTATTTTTGAATTTTCCTCCTGTATAGGGACAGGCCCGACTTAAGGCTAACGTAGGCTCGGGAGCGGCCCAGAGGGGGGTGTCCAAGAGGGGGGGGTGCAGATCATGGCCAGGGACACGTGCGCGGCCCAGCGGGGGGGCCAGGGACGTGATGAAACAAGAAGAGGCGCCATGAAATCTGGGGAAATATCATGGCCTACGCCATGATATTCACCCCCCCCTATCGGGTTGGGCGAAAGGGGGGGATAGCAAAGGGGGGGTGTTTGAGAATCAGCTCACGTAGCTGATTTTCCCAGCGCCCACCGGCGCCGGAGGCGGCTATGTATCGAGGAATGGGCCCCTCGGTGAGGCCGAAACCAGCTGCATGCAGCAAATTTCGTAACCCCCCCTTTCCCAATCCCCCCCTTTCGCCCGGCCCGACCCTAGTCATCACCCCCCTCTTTTCCGCCCCCGATAGGCTGGAGCATCCTAAGCCCCAGCCCGGGCCCAGGATCGGTGCGGCACGCCACCCCTGCGCGGGCCCACGGGAAATCGGGGCCGGTGCGCCCTCCCGGCCCCCCGGCCAGGAGGGCGCCGGGAAGCCTGGCCAGGACGGGTGGTGCACGGGAGGCCTCCTGGATGGGGTCCGAGCAGATTCGGGGTAGGGTTAAGTCGGGCCTGTCCTCCCACAGGGGAAATGTTCGAAAAGAATCAAAAAATAGTCTGGGAACGATGTTTTGACAATTTGTTGGGGTATTTTGGTGCATTTTTGGACTATTTTCTATTCTTCGTCCAAAATCCCCCTGTAGGGGGACAGGCCCGACTGAAGGGTAGGGGTAGAGGGGAAGGCTTCTTAGAAGGGGGCTGCTTCTTAGAAGGCGCCGGCCTTGCGTCTGTAGACGAGGCTCGCGCCTGCTAAGGAGCAGGAGTGCTTCGAAGAAGCCTTTCCCCCCTCCCCGTACCTCGGGGATGGACAGACCCCCCTTTAGTAAAACGTGGTTTAGTGAAAACGACCTGAAGCCCAAACCTGGTGGGCGCAAGCCTGAAAAATAACGGCCACGGCGCCCTCTCGAGAACCGAAAACGGACAATTCACTAATCGACGTGTCACTGTTGGGGGTTCTGTCCACCCCCGAGTACCACCCTCCGCGCGTGCCCGACCCTAGATGGGGTCCGAGCAGATGGGATCGGAGGCTCGCGCCGCACCGCCACTGCAGTGGCGATGCATCGCCGATGCATCAGCGGTGCAGAGGAGGAGGAGGAGGAGGAGGAGGAGGAGGAGGAGGAGGAGGAGGAGGAGGAGGAGGAGGAGGAGGAGGAGGGGAGGGAGGGAGGGAGGTCGGCGACTTCGGCGCTGCGTCAGCGACGCTGGCGTGGAGAAGATCGGGCTCCACCTCGGGCCGCATCGCCGGTGCACCGCCGCTGCGGCGCGACCCTCCGGCCCCGTCTGCTCGGGCCCCGCCCAGGAGGCCCAGCGTCGGAGGCTTGGACATGGGCACCAACACCAACACAGGGGGGCTGCCTCCACAAGGGGAAAATGGTCCTGGATTCTGGTGTTGGCAGTAGTCTGGCCGGGACCGTCCCGGGGCCCTGGCGTCACCTCTCCCCCGCCTGGAGGGCGCCCGCGCGCCAGCCCGAACGAACAGCTCGGGCCCTCAAACCCGAAACGCCCCGAGCCTGGCCGCACCAGGCAGTAATCTTCCGGCCACCTAGGAAACCACCGTAGGGGTATAAACTTTCCAGCCGCCCAGGGACAGGCGCCCCCGACAGCGAAAAAGTTTATTTTACACCTTTCTTCGCCCGTTAAATCACCGAGGTGGGGATCATCCTCCCTCAGTGGAGGCACGCCGCCGATGCTGGTGCCGGTGTCCACCTTAAGGGCGCTCTGGCAGGTGCACGGCGGGCGCCCTGAGAGCTCCTGACCTCGGCCCTCACCTCCGCCACCATGGCGGCCGCGACATCGCCCGCCACCCGGGCCTGCTCGGGGATCCTCCTGACCCGGGTCACTCCAGACCCGGGTCAGCAGGGAACCAAACAGCTGCAACGCAGAAAAAAAAAAAAAAAAAAAAAAAAAAAAAAAAAAAAAAAAAAAAAAAAAAACCATCGCAGGTCTTCGCAAACCCGGGTCAGCCAGTGTGCGCGGCCGCCTCGCGGCCACGAACGGCTCGCTGACCCAGGTCAGCCTCAGAGGGGGTCCTCGCAGGATCCTGCAGGATCCAGCGCCCTGGCTGACCCCCGTTTGCACCGACCCCCGTCTCTCGGCTACACGCAAGAGTGACCCTGGGTAAGAGGGACCTTTGGTGCGCGGCTTTTTGGGGGCCGCGGGGGGACCAAACCCGGGCGCGCAAGCCGCTGCTCCTGCTTCGCTTCCAGCCATCTGGGGACCCATCCGTGCCCGCACCAAATGTCACTCCGGCGAAAGCTCGCTCTTACGTCTAGTCGAGTGTCTGAGGCCCCGACCTGCAGGGGCCAGCGCCACTCCAGGAGGAGGAGGAGGAGGAGGAGGAGGAGGAGGAGGAGGAGGAGGAGGAGGAGGAGGCCCCGACCTGCAGGGGCCAGCGCCCCTCCGGCGCCGCGCGGCCGCGGCAGCCGCCGCCGCCCGCCGACGCCGGCCGCCAGGGCAGGCCGCGCCGCTCCGCGAGCGAGGCGCCCGACATCCCCGGGGGGCGGCCGCCGCGGGCGGATCCGCGGGCGGCCGCGGGCCGCCGAGGGCCCGTGGCCCTACAGGTGGGCCGTTGACCTAAGGAACCCTAATTTTTGTTTTCCCCCTCAAGGGGGCTATACCTCAAGGGGGCTATACCTCAAGGGGCTATACCTCAAGGGTGCTATACCGCTTCCCCTCAAGGGGGCTATACCGCTTCCCCTCAAGGGGGCTATACCCGTGCGGCAAGGCACCTAAGGAGCCCTAAAGAAGGAACGAGGCCCCTTTTTTTCCATAGGTTGAACTTCGATTTCCGATCGAAGACATAATCAGAAGGACAGCCTGAGGCAGGCTGCGAAACAATCAAGGAACGCGGAGCCCCTCCCCAACGAAAAGGGTTCCTTGTGTAGCGCCCCGACTGTAGACCGATGACCCTCAGAACATGTGCTGGCATCAAGTCGGGCCTGTCCCCCTACAGGCCGATCTTGGACGACACATTAGAACACCCACAAAAAAAGATCCTAAAAATGCTCCAAAACGGTTTAAAGATAGTCCCTGGACCATTTTCACTATTTTTGAGCATGCTCCATGTAGAGGGGCAGGCCCGACTCAATGCTAGCCCCAACGTGTCTTTGTCCACTGAGGCCCTCCAATACGACGCCGTCGGCTCCACGAGGGCCGACGCAGGCTGCTCGCCCTCGGCGGAGACGAGCCGGGTGGGCACACGCTTGTCGGGTCGGGCGAAAGGGGGGGATAGCAAAGGGGGGGGTTGAGAATCAGCTCACGTAGCTGATTTTCCCGGCGCCTCCCGGCGCCGGAGGCGGCTATGTATCGAGGAATGGGCCCCTCGGTGAGGCCGAAACCAGCTGCATGCAGCAAATTTCGTACCCCCCCCTTTTCCAATCCCCCCCCTTCGCCCGGCCCGACACGAGGGCCGACGCAGGCTGCTCGCCATCGGCGGCGACGAGCCGCGTGGGCACACGCTTCGGCCGTGGACAAACCTCCCTTTAGTAGACCTCCCCTTAGTGAAAACGGCCTGGGACCGAAACCGACGGACCTGGACCCGCAAAAATGACGGCCGCGACGTTCTGTCGCGAACCGAACACGGCCAATGCCTTAATCGACGTGTCAGGGTAGGAGGTCTGTCCACCCCTGGACGCTTGGGGCCCAGCGCACGCCCTGAGGATCCTCGACGGGAGGCCCCCCGACCTGCGCCCCCCAACGGGGCGGGGGCGCCGGCGGCGGGAGGCCCCGGGCTCGGCCCCGAGGGCTGCGGCGGCTGCGGCGCGGCACTGAAAGAGTCCCCGCGGGGGAAAAAAACAAACAAAAACAAAAAAAAAAAAAAGGCCACGAATCCTACTGCAGCAGCAGGGGTGAAGAGGCGAGGCAGGGGCGAGGGCAGCGGGGCCGGGGGCGAGAGAGCGCGACCAGGAGCGAGCGTGTGTGCGCCTCGGTGCGTCTTTTACCAGAAGTCGTGGCTGTCGGGACCAGGCACGCAGCTGGCCTTGAGGAACAGCACGGCCAAGGGCACCTTAGCCAGTTCTTGGCATGTGATCGTGGCCGCCTGGACCAAACGTGCAGCACGCATTGAAGCGATGAATTATGAGGGAGTCTCAGGCGAAACGGCTACTGGAGCAAACGTGCTAGGGCTCCCTGTCCCCCATGTGGCACTCTTCTGTGGTCTTGTTTCGCCACTATCAGAGACCTCTAGCGAAACGCTACTCTATAATACAATTCTCGGACGGGGGGAGGCTTGCCGGCCCCGAGACCGTCAAGAAAGGACCCGGGATGAAAAGCCACTCTCCGGGACCGGGAAGGGGCCCGGACCTCTGGGGAAGCACGCTGCGGAAAAACTGCGACGCCGGATGTCTGGGCAAGAGGAGGAAGAGCTGGAGCGTGAGAGAGGAGGTGGTGGACGGAGGGAAAGCGTCGAGGCGGACAGGGAACTCCGAACGGCACCGGGCGCAACCAGGGGCTGGATGGACTTCCAGGCACCCAGGCGCTGCCTGTCCCGTGGTGCGGCCGCGTGCTGCTTTGGGGCTCAGAGCCCGAGACGGAGAGATGCGCTGGCTGGGAGACATCCACTAGAGAGCAGAAAATCCGCCCTCGTAACCAATCACCCCGGCACGCGAAGTCGCTTCGTGAGCGCACCAGAAAAAGGCATGGAACAGGGCAGAGCTGTCTGGCCAACCGCCCAGGGCCGTGCAGCAAACGCCCAGGGTCGGGCGCGGGCGATCCACGGCTGATCAACAGCCGATCAGCAGCAGCCCGCGACGGAGAAACGCACTGGCCGGGAGGCACCCGCAGCGGCCCCCGCACGCAAAGGTGGCTCCACGGCGCCGGGCGGCGCCTCGCCCGCTGGCCGTGGCGCAGCACTCGCGGCTCCGGCCACAGCCCGTGGCGCACCGCGCCCCGCGGGGGGGCGGCCGCCGCCGCAGGGCGCGGAGGCGCCCTTGGCCTCGGGCCGCCCCGCGGGGGGGGCGAGGCGCGCCGCAGAGGTGGGCCCCGCCTCGACGAGCGCGCCGCCCACTCGGGCCCCTCCTCCTCCTCCTCCTCCTCCTCCTCCTCCTCCTCCTCCTCCTCCTCCTCCTCCTCCTCCTACTCCCTGCGCGCCGCCTCGGACCGCGGGACGTGCGACGTTATGTTGTATCTTGGGGGGGCCTGGTCTGCCCCGTCGCGGCCCTATCCGCGTCGAATACGTGTCGAATCCATGTCAGGCTCGTCGGATCCGTGTCGGATCCGTGTCGAATCCGCGCCGAGTTCACGCCGGATCCGCGTCGAGTCCGCATCGGGCCCGCGTCGAGTCCGCATCGGGCCCGCGTCGGGCACAAGAAAGGACACCGATTTGGGGGACGGTCTCGGCCAGAACTGTCCTGAGAGCATTCCGTGCAGACCGCAACAAGTTCTTAGAACATTCTCTGGTGGGCCCTCAGGCGAGCCAGGACGCCTCGCCAGTGCTCGACGGAAGGTGGGCCGCGGGACGCGCGGCGGGCCGGACGCGCGGCTCCGGTCGGGGGCAGCGCGGCACGCCTCGGTACGGCCCGCCCCCGACGAGGGCGGCGACCGCGCGCCCCGTCAGCCAGGCTCACCCGAAGACCGAGCATGAGCATGAGTATGGCCACTTGACGGGGTCAGAGCATGCCCACACCACGTGACGAACTACACACGAAGTCAGATTGCAAACGACCTCTACTACGCTTCTCAGCTGAAAACCTTGGGCCACTCTCCGCGGGAAATCCCGTCGAGACATTCAGCCCGAGTCGGAGTGCTCGTCGACGGGCCGCCACGCTTGGAACAGCCTGGAACGCCGTGAGCACCTGCCCCCGCAGCTCGTCGACGGGCCGCCACGCGAGGGACAGCCTCCACGGCCAAGAGGCTGCTGGTCAATTCGCGACCTCAGAGGGTGAAGCATGTAGCCTCGCAGACCCCCGAGCGAAGCTACCGAGCAGCGCTGGGAGAACAGCATGACCTCACAGCGCCTCCGCTGCTCGTCCACCAAGACTCCCCCTGCCCCCTCCAACGCCCCGCCGATGCTTGCTGGTGTGAGAAGCAGGGCCGAGGTCGGATCCCCCGCCGCCTGCCGTGGGCGAGCTCGCTGCTTCAGCACCGCTGCGCCGCCGAGGCAGACCTGCCCTGCCGTCGGCGTGATCTGCGCGCGGACCAGGAGACGTTGACGCAAGCCTGAACCACAGTGACCTGCGACCACGACGTGGGGGTCCTGCTGCCGGCCTCTGCGCCGCTACCACGACGCAAAGCCCAACGCCATGCAGAGGGCAAGCGATCCCGCAGCGCACGCCCGACGCCACGAGGAGGCGCCGCATGTACTGGGCGTGACGCATGTCAGGGCTGGGCAGGCCCACGAGGCGGGACGCATGGACCGGGCGCGCCTTCAAGGCTCAGGAGACGCCGCTGCACTCTGGGTGGGACGCGTGCGCTGGGCGGGCCCACGAGGTCTTGGCCATCGGCCCCGCGCGCAGGACCCGCGCCTGCCGGAGACCCAGGGCGAGAGTCGTTGGAGGCTTGGAAATGGGCACCAACACGGGGGCTGCGTCCACCAGCGGAGGATGATCTCAGATTTTGGTGCTGGTGGTAATTTTTCGGCCACCTAGAAATCTCAAATATTACCACCATCACCGGCATTAGGATCATCTTCCCTCGGTCGCGGCACACCGCCAGTATTGGTTTTGGTGCCAATCTCTAGGCCTCCGAAAGTCTGAGCGGGCCAGCACTCCTGGCGGCTGAGGAGCCTCGCAAGGGCCCCGTTCTTCGCTGGGCGGAGTCGGGCCCAATGCTCGCCGCAGGGGGCCCGCGGAGCCGCACCGACGCAGCCACGAAGCTGCTGCTCGCCGCGCCCTGCAGCTCAGCGATGGCTTCTGACCGAGAGCGGCGCGAGGCTTCTCGCCGATTCGTGCAGCTGATCGCAGCTTCTCGCCGATAGCGGCGCGGAAGCTGTTTGAGTGGTAGGTGAGCTCGCCCTCAGTCAGAAGACGCGCGCTGGGCGTCGAGCGAAGTCGGCAGGCTTTTGCACCGGCTCCTCGTGGGAAGCACTCATCTTGGGCTCATGGAGAACGTGACTCGAGCCAGCGTGGCCATGCAAGGGGGATGGGAGGGAGAGGAAGGGGTGGAGGAGGAGGAGGAGGAGGCGGAGGAAGACGAAGAAGAAGAAGGAGAAGAAGAAGAAGGAGAAGAAGAAGAAGAAGTTGAGGAGTAGCAGGGGGGGCAGCAGGAGCAGGGATGCGCCGACGGACCGTTGGAGGAACCATGACAAGATTGACAGGGCAGGCGAGAAAGGACAGGGCAATGGCCTGACAGGACGAGCAGAATGGACAGGTTGTGCAAGATGGACTGGACGGGCAGAAGGGTTAAGACAAAGAAGGCTTCAACGACAGACGAGACAGACAAGACCGACAGAAGGAACAGGGCAGGCAGACCGTGCAGAACAGACAGGACGTCCAGAACAAACAGAACTGTCAGGAGGGACAGGACTGACACGGACAACGGCAGAACAAACAGAACAGCCAGAGCGGATATGACAGACAAAGCAACACGGCAATAGGCCAGACTGGATCAGACACAAGGAGACGAGGCGAGCGGCATGCGGAAAACCCGCGACCGTGCATAGTTTCCGTTAGATTTTGAATCCGCCACCGTACCCGCTGGCACGTTGAGGCGTGGTAGAATAGCACGGGCTGTCTGGTAGGGCTTCCGTATAGGGAATCGAACTCTATACACCGACGCTTCTTCCAGCCTTGAATTGGAAATTGCACTGGAGATCGGATCCTGGTGTGTGCGGGACCCTGGTGTATATATATATATATATATATATATATATTAATATGATAATTCAATATATATTTGTCGCCTGCCTTCCCACGGCCCGATCTATCGACGGCCGAAAACAAGTATACACCACACCACCCCGGCGTCGTCCTCGACCCTCAAGAAGTCCTGGGATTCAAAAAAACAGCCCGCCACTGGTAATGGATGTGTTCCAACTTCCGATCCGTAACCTTCCAAAAGATCCCCCCCTCGAGTAGCGTACCCTCCCGTGAATCCCCCCTCCCTTCCAGAAAATACGATCCCTTGCACAAAAAAAACGGGTCCGCGCTCCGGAGGCCACGATCCCTCGTAGAAAACGACGGGCCTGCGTCCGAGTTCTCCGAGACGCCACAGGCAGGCAGCCAAAGCAGCCAAGATGGCCCAAGATGCCTCGAAAATGGCCCAAGATGGCATTAAGACGGCCCAGCATGGATTCAAGACGGTCTCAAGACGGCCCCTGATGCCTCCAAGAGGGCCTAAAAGTAGCACCCCCAACAGGGTCCGAAGGCGCCACAATCATTGAGTTCTTCATGGCTTTACAACAAAATGAGCATGCTCCCCTTTTCGGCGTCCGTCAGCTCAAGACGGTCCAGGAAGCCTCCAAGATGGCACCAAGACTGCCCCTTCAGAGGGTCCCAAAGTGCATCCAAGACGGCACAAGAGGGAGTCCGGAGGGACCCAAGACGGCCTCAAAAGGCCCTTCGACGCCCCAAAACGGCGCCAAGACGGCCCCACGACAGGCCCCCGACACGCCCCGTACGGCCAAGAGGGCCCGAAGACGGGGCAAGAGATCCCCAAGACAACCTAAGAGGGCCCCAAGACGGCTTAAGAGGGCCCCAAGAGGGCCCCAAGGGACCCCTAAGACTGCCCCGCAGGAGGCCAAGACAGCTCCGAGACGACCCACATGAGTTCCATGAGAGCTCCTCGAGAAGTGAATACGAAAGGTGTCAGGTGTCACGGCCTCCCTGTTCCTCCTCCTCATCCTCCTCCTCCTCCTGCTCCTCCTCCTGCTCCTCCTGCTCCTGCTCCTCCTCCTCCTCCTCCTCCTCCTCCTCCTTTTCCTCCTCCTGCTCCTCCTCCTCCTGCTCCTCCTCCTGCTTATCCTGCTCCTGCTCCTGCGCCTCCTCCGCCTCATCCTCCTCTTCCTCCTCCTCCTCCTCCTCCTCCTCCTCCTCCTTCTCCTCCTTCTCCTCCTCCTCCTCCTTCTCCTCCTCCTACTGCTCCTGCTCCTGCTACTGCTCCTGCTCCTGCTCCTGCTCATCCTCCTCCTCATCATCATCATCACCATCATCCGCAGCATCATCAGCAGCATCATCAGCAGCAGCATCGTCATCCTCACAATCCTTATCATCCTCATCATCCTCATCGCGGCTCTCCAGAGCCTTGAGATACGAGGTGTCTCACCTGACGGCCTCCCGTGCCACCTCGAGCAGTCGCCACCCAGAATGCTTGGCTGGAATGGTGGCGGGACTTGCCGGAGGCGGCTGGATACTGACACTCACAGGCAAGCATAGAGATTCGGAGGCGCCGACACAAGGACCCTACTAGACAAGAGAGACGGCTGTCACAGGGACGCTGACAGTTACAAGCGGTTGCACGCATACAGCAGACAGCGACGGGGAGGGCGACGGAAGCTCTCAAAGATGGAGAAACGGAGGCAGACGCGGCCAGCCTGGGCCGGAGCATCCTTCGCGCTTGACCACCATGTCGGTGAGGCCCACACCCCCGATGGCTGCCCAAGGCCGCCGTGTTAGCACCAAAAGAAGAAGGCAGACCACACCGGGATGGCCCTACGGGGGCCGTGGTTTTGCCAAGACTGCCCGTGCCACCATCCACCCCAAGGTTGCTGGTGCCTCATGCCTCTTCTTCATCCCGCCCGACAGCCCTCCGCTGTCATCGGGTCTCATTATTCTTCGTGCCACGTTCACCCTGCCGTCTCCTCCTCCAGCACCTCCTTTCCCCGTTACTCCTGATTCACATTGTCCCCCTCCTGCTCCTCGCCCGCCTGGAAATCCAGTTTCCCATCCTCCCTCTCTTGGACACCGATGGGGGTACCGCGTCGCGCTGACGGCACATGCAACGAGGGAAGACGTGACCACGAATGGGCAGCACCCAGGGCAAAGTTATCCCACTGGCGCTGCTCATGCAAGGGTTCGACGGACATCCAGAATCCAAACAACTCCTCGGACGGTTCTGGGAAGCCCTGATCGCCACCAACCTGGTACCTGCACATACTGACCGCTACCGCATTGGCCAACAGCTTGCCCAACACAGCGAATACAACACCGATAAATTGGCGGTTAGTTCTGTATACGTTGACACTGTCGTTTGCTACACCAACCGAGGAAAGAACAACAGGCAAGATCGTGAGCGAACGGACACCCCCAAATAGTTATTGGACGTCCTCCACCCGTCGCTGGCCACAGACGAAATGGAACAAATGGCGCGTGGCCGTCGTGAGCCTCGTGATCTCGGACGAGGGTCCAGGCCCGTCAAAACAAAAGTGGCGCGACACTTGTGGCGCTAGCTCGCTCGATTGTTTCATCACACACAATCGCACACGCACACCCTGGCACTGGGCCAATGAGACGGAAAGAAAGTTTCTGCGTGCGCGCTTGGCGCTTTTCGCGAATCTGGAGGTCTTTGACATCACCAGCATCACCCGCACGCAGGGCCAAGACTTTCTCAAGACGCATGGGAGGCCAAATGCTTATGAAGCCTGCTGAGACAACCCACAGCCCCAAACCTTAGGCGGTTGAGCAAGCGGGGGCGGGCGCGCCATTCGTAACAACGGGCCTAGCACTGGCTCCCCAGAACGAGGCGTCCCGCAAGGCCGAATTGGGGATGTACTACTGCACGGCGTTTGGACCACGCTGCGTGCGTCTTAGAGAATCGACAGGGGCATGACAGGTCAGGGTCTGTCGTCCTGACACTC
>CAUYUJ010018769.1:0-40000 GCA_963575745.1 Prorocentrum cordatum
TCCTCCTCCTCCTCCTCCTCCTCCTCCACCGGCCCCTCTGGCGGCGTGTCCGGCGCCGCCTTTAGCGCGCTCCGCGCGCCAGGGAAGAGGGTCCAGCGCCGATCCGACAGGTTCCGCGCGGACCTCCGAGTTTCTGTGTTTACACCATTGTTTGTTCCCCTATGGAAGGCCCGACCCTTTCTCTAGGGCCGGTTGTTTGTCGCATCGCCGGCAGCACGAGAGTTGTCTAATGTATCACGGGGTGATTTCCAGACGCTCCCGGAGGGAAAGACGACAGTGAAGTCATGCTTTTCCGCAAGGGTTTCGCCCCCTGTTGCAGGCCCCCTCTGTCGGATAATGGGGCATGCAAGAGCTATGTTTTGAGGTCTGGGCGCCCTCGTGAAGCAGCGTCGGAACTCCGAACGGGAGCCACTGGAGATATGAGCGATCTATCAAACACGTAATGCAATCGTAGATGCTGGCCTCTTGGGCCTCTCCTGGGGGTGCTCTTGGAGCGCTCTTGGGGGCCTCTTGGGGGCGTCTTGGGCCGTCTTGGGATCATCTTGGGCGCCTTGGAGCACTCTTGGGCCGTCTCGGAGGTCTGTTGTACCATCTTGGGGGCCTTTTATGAAGGATTGTGTTTTCGAAAGCGCAAATGCTGCGTACTTTAACAGGGTTTGTGATTTCGGGGGCGCGAGGAACGCGTGATTTACGAAGGATCGTGGCATCCGGGGCGCAAGTATTGCGTAATAGCTTAATTTGCAAGGGTTTGTGACCTCAGGGACGCGAGTGTGGTGTAATTTACAAGGGATTATGCCCTCGGGGGCGCGAGTATGGTGTAATTTACAAAGGGAATGTTGTTTCGGGAGCGCGTTTCTGAAGTATTTATTCGTGTCCCAGGACCTCCCCAATTCACAGTATGAGGCAGAAAGCAGGACTATAACATCGGAGACTGGAAACCGGAACTAGCGCAGGGAGCAGCAGGCCTAATCCACGGATCTTGGTGGCCCCACAAGGGGGCCGGGCCACCGGATTTATATACTTTACGCTGGGATGTGCTGGCATGCGCAGCCAGTTTCTCATCCTAAGCCGTTTTCTGACGGTCTTGGGGCCCGGCGAGGGCCTCCAGGGGCCGAAACCGACGAACAATTCAGTCTCGTTTTTTCCAGCCTTCCTATCTTTGGCCTTCCCCCCCTCCCTCGTCACTTTCGTCTCCTCCCCTTCCCCTTGCCTCTCTTCGGGCACCTGCGTGCGTCAGGCGAGCGCCAGGGATGCGCCAATGTCTTCTGGAAGGCGCCCCCCCTGCTGCCTTCATGCCGAGGGGGAGATTCAGGGTAGGTCCCCGGGCCTCAGTCTCGTCGTTCGGAGAGGAGCGAAGTATTGCAGCAGGGGCCCATTGCAGTACATGTCCTGGGATATGACGGAGATGAAGCGAGAGTTGCTGGAAGAGAGGAAGTGCAAATTCGAGGGATAGCACCCATCTCCTTTTTCCTGCTACTCCTCCTGCATTTCATCCTCCTCCGCCTCTTCATCGTCATCATCCTCATATCCATCATTATCATCATAGCTCTCCCAAACCTAGATATACGAGGTATCACACGTGACAGCCTTCCGTGCCCCCGCGAACAATCGCCACACATGATGCTCGACTGGCACGGTGACAGGACTTGCCGCCAGCAGCTGGATATGTAGATCTCTCTTTTATTGTCTCTCTTTCTCTCTCTATCTCTTTCCCCGCCCCCCCTCGCGTTGGTGGTGGTGCCGCTCTGAAAGGGGGGGGGCATTGGGCTCAGGCCGTGAAACCTCGATCCCTAATCGCCCCGGGGGCCTTCCCTGGTTCCCCCAGGAGACTCCAGGAGCTGTGCAGAAGTTTTACGAGGGCTCCCAGACGGCCCCCAGGCTTCCCCAGGAAGCTTCCAGCAGTACCAAGAGTGGCCCAGGAGGGCGCCAGAGTGCCCACACAGGGCTTGTAAGCGGACCACATCAGTCAAAGAACAATGAGGAATCCCAACAGGTTTCCTTTCTTTTCCGGACTTCGACTTGTTCAGAAAGTGTGGTTCCAAGATGGCCTCAGCGGCAGAAATGGTCTCGAAGAGAGTTGCAATATTGCCCAAGGATGGCACAGGACTGCCGCGAATACCAAGCCTCAGTGCGACTTCAGACTCCAACGCGTGGGCTTCCAAGCCAAATATCCGATGATCCGGACATGGCCTCTCTGGCGCGCTATGCGCTTGGCTCCATGGGAAGTAGAATTCAAGCCCGCGCGAAGCGCGCGCGATGGTTGTAGTTTTACATATTCATACTCGCACACACAGGCATATATACATATATATATATACATACATATATATATAGATATGTGCGCATCCGCCGACGCGTGCCATATCGGGCCTGGAACTTTCCGAATGGCCCGAGTGTGCTATGCGGAAGCTGCAAATGGTGGAAGGAGGTTTTAGTGGAGTGAGCGCGGGGGGGCAGGGGATGGGATGGGGGAAGGACTACGTCACCCGCGTCGGCGCGAAGATAATCGCGCGTCGCGGGCCAGAGCGGTTGGCCTCCTCCAAGGGGGCGGCGCGGGGGCGCGAGCACGCGAAGATAGGCGCGCGTCGCGCATCGCGCATTGCGGGGGGCGATGCACGACATCAGGTGATGGGGACGTGAAAAGCGGAGGGAGGATTGAGCAGGGAGGAAAGGATTGAAGGGAGAGAAGAGGGTGGAAGGTGGAGGATGCAGGCACGCTGCCATCACGCTCCCATGACGCTGCCATCTTGGCCCAGGCAGGAGTGTCATCTGCTATCGCGTACGCCATCGTAAGCAGGGGCTGAATGGACGAAGGGTGTCAGAGTGTCTTGTTTCCTCTCGCATCGCCCGTCCAGCGTGTCAGCCGCTGGAGGGTGTCGAGGCTTGGCTGTCGCTGGTGGGCGGATAACGGGCTAGGTAATCGTGGGTTTTGACGAGGAAGCTTCCCAATAGTCGACAAGCAGCAGTGAGTTGGCATACATCGAGACAGAGGTCCAATCAGGGGGTCAGTCTGCAGTCTCCAAGCTCTCGTCGACCTCTGGCCATCTGCGTGGGCATGTGGGCATGCCACGTTACCGGGAAGAAACAGCATCAGGGCAAAGGGGGCGGTCTCCTCATCTCACGCTTTCGGCAAGAACGCGGTCAGGGCGAGAGCCCTGGGATAGGGTGGCCAGGTCAGTGGCCAAGAGCTGGGGACAATTCGGCAGGTGGTTTCCAGGTGGCTTCGGCTTGCCCCCCGTTGGCTTGGGCTCTCTTTGGGTGACCCCCGTCGAGAATCTCGAGGCGTTCCTTCTGCCGTGACCCCATCTGTGGGGATCAGAACTGTACCACTCGGATGCGCAGATGCGACGGGTAAGTGGGTTGGTGGGTGTGACCCCTTCAATCGAGAGTCATAACTTAGAGGCGCTTTCTCTCCCTCTCTTTTTCTCTCACTCTCGTTCTATATCTCTCTCTCTCACTCTCTCTGTCTCTCTCTCTCTCTCTCTCTCCCTCTCTCTTCCACCTCCTCCTCTCTGCAGCCCAGGCCTTCCCGCTTCCCCCTCCCACCCCCGCTGCCTGGCCACCTCCTTCCCTTCTCCTCCCCCCCCTGCCCCTCCTTTCCTCCTCCTTCCCTTGCCTCCCCTTCCACGCACCCGCCCCCCTCCTCGTGCTCTCCCTCTTCCTCTTCCCGCCGCCCCCCCCCGCGCCTCCCGGGTCTCCCAGGCCCCCCCCCCCAGGGACGCGAAGCGAACCGCGCCTCGCGCGCCGCGGTCCGGGCCAGGGCGGCTGCCCTTCTCCATAGCGTCGGCGCGAGGGCGCGAAGACGACCCCCGCCTCGCGCGCCGCGGGGCGCGGCGCGCGAAGCTGGGCGACCCCGGCCTTCCGCTCCCTACGGGAGCGGCCAAGAGGGGGGGTGATGACAAGGGGGCGGGGATAGCACGGCCCATGGCCAGGGCCACGATGCCTCCCCGGATCTCGTGGCGCCTCTTCCTGCCTCGGTGCGGCCCTCGGCCCACCCCCCTGGGCCACGCGCACGTGCCTCCGGCCGTGCTCTGCGAACCCCCCCTCGTGGACGCCCCCTCCCGGAGGAGGAGGAGGAGGAGGAGGAGGAGGAGGAGGAGGAGGAGGAGGAGGAGGAGGAGGAGGAGGAGGAGGAGGAGGAGGAGGAGGAGGAGGAGGGAGGAGGAGGAGGAGGAGGAGGAGGAGGACCTCCGCCCCCGGCGCCCCTCGCTCGCTCGGCCCCCGCCGCGCTCTGCCGACCCCCGCCGCCGAGCCGCCCGCCGCGATGGCCCGCTCGTCTTCCGCCCTCGCCTCCACGGCAGCCGGGGCGGGGGGGGGCAGACCTCCTCCTCCTCCTCCTCCTCCTCCTCCTCCTCCTCCTCCTCCTCCTCTACCTCCTCCACCTGCGACCGCGAGCCCGGGATACCCTTGCCCAGACGTTTCCCCCCAGGGCGTGATGAGGAGATGCTCAGGCAGCAGTTGGGAAGGAGCCGAGGAGGCCCCATCTTCCTTCTCTGGTCGCTGCTAGCGCCCGTTTGCAGTGGTCGTCGTTCCAGGAAGTCCGAGGTGCGCTGACGGGCCACAGAGTTATTCCGCGAGCCGCGCCGATCGAAGTCCTTGCCGAGATTGCCCCGCCAGCAACAACCCAGGGCCCTTGACAGCGAGTGAATCTGGGATGCCGTCGCCCCGATGCCCGCCCGATCTGAATCCCGAAGGCCCCAAGGCACAGGCACCGCGATCGACGCTGGGGTACTCGACGCCCCCGTTTGGGCTTCGGCTGGCTTCAGACGTCCTTCCAATTCCGGGCCCCAGCCAGGTTTTTGCTCAGAATTCCGGCTACCCAGGAGCGCGCCCTCCGCCCGCGCCGGGCCCCCGCGGGGCGGCGTCCGGCCCTGTCCCGCGCTCCGCGTCCCCGCGTCTTCGGGCCGCCTGTCCTCGGGAGGGCGTAGAGGGAGGGAGGGAGGGGTGGGGCAACGGCAAGGGGGGATGTGCTCAAGGGGGAATGCATCGACCCCCAATCGCCCATTCGTCGCCTGCAGGGGCCGGACGGCCCCGCTTGCCCAGGACCGTGCGGTTCCTCTGTCGGGGGCCTGTCGCCGATCCATCGGCGATGTGTCGCCGATTCAATGAGCCGGTCCCCGCCATCGTCCCCCTGAAGGCTGGGGCGGGAGGGGGGCCAGGGAGGTCTGCCGTTCTCTCGGCTCTCTCTCTCTCTCTCTTTCTCTCTCTCTCTCTTTCTCTCTCTCTCTCTTTGTTGCCCTTGTCCTCCGTGCCTCCGTGCTCCCTGACCGCCTCTTAGCGGAGCCTTCTCCCTCTATCGCTCTCGTCCTCGTCATTGCCGCCAACTCTCCGTCCCCCTTGCGCCTGCGTCTCCCCTCACCCTCTCCCGCCTCGCCGCGCTCCGCTCCCTGCTCCTCCTCTCCGATGGCATGCGGCGTTCCAGGCGCCTCTTCGCCCGGCGCCTGCTTCGCCCCCCGACCCACGACGACCCACGACGACCCCCCGACTGCCGCCCGTGCCCCCCGGCCCCACCCCGCCCCTCGCCCGCCCCCGACGTGCGTGCTTGCCTGCTGCTGCCCTTGCCTCCCCCCTCTCCTGCTCGTTGGCCCCCGCTCGCCGTGGTTTCCCTCTTCCCCCTCCCTCCTCCTCCTCCTCCTCCTCCTCCTCCTCCTCCTCCTCCTCCTCCTCCTCCTCCTCCTCCTCCTCCTCCTCTTCCTGGCCCCCCTCCATGCATGGCGCGGGCGCGCGCGCCTAACGGCGGGGTCTGGTGCGGCCGCGTCTTCGCCCCGTGCGCTCTCGCCGCGCGTTGTGCGCAGCGGTCGTTTCCCCCTTCGTCTTCGTCTCCTTCCACCTCCTTCCCCTGTGTTCTAGTCTCCTCTCTGCCGCCGCCTTGCGCGCGTCCGCCCGCGAAGGCGGCCGGGCGCGGCCAGCAGAGGCTTGTTTTCCTCCAGCCTGGGTCATGGGCTGCGGCTCGCAGGCCGATAGTGGATTAGCTTCTGCACGACATGCATTTTCCAGCTAGAGGCCAATGCTACCATCTTCTGGGCCTCGTCCCACGTCAAACCAGGTCGGCCGTGTCTCCACCAGCGCTGGTCCCTCTTGGTAGCTGCCGTATCCCTCCTCCGTTCTGCCGCGGGGGGTGCCCTTTTCTGAGGCTGCCAGAGTTTCGCGCAGCTGTTCGCCCGCTTGCCCACTCGCAGTATGGGTGTGGTGGTGGTTTTGGGTCCGGTTCCGGTTCCGGTTCTGGTTCTGGTTCCAGTTTTGGTTTTGGTTTTGGTTTTGGTTTTGGTTCTGGTTTTGGTTTCGGTTTCGGTTTAGGTTTTGGTTATGCTTCCTGTTTTCTTCTTCTTCGGGTCCTGAAGAAGATCCCTCTAGTCACGGTTCTGATTCCAGTTCCGGTGTCGGTTTTTTGTTTTAAAAGACCCACCAGGTAGCGGTTTCGGTTTTGGTTTTGGTTCCGGTTCCGGTTTCTTTCTTCTTCCAGCCTCGAAAAGAGACCTCCCAGGTCTCGGTTCTCGTTCTGGTTCCGGTTCTGGTTCCGGTTCCGGTTTCTTTCTTTTTACAGCTTCGAAGAAGACCCCCTTGGTCACGGTTTTGGTTCCGGTTTTAGTTCGGGTTCTTATTTCTCCCAGCCCCGAACAAAACCTTGATCAAGGTTCTGGTTCGGGTTCCGGTTTTGGTTACGGTTTCTTTTTTCTTCCGGCCCCAGAGAAACCCCCCCAGGTCACGATTTTGGTTTTGGTTGTGGTTTTGGTTTCAGTTTTCTTTTTCTTCCAGCCCGGAAGAAGACCCCCCAGATCACCGTTCTGGTTCCAGTTCTGGTTTTGGTTCCGGTTTCGGTTTCCTTCTTCTTCCAGCCCGGGACTCCAAGGTCACCGTTCTGGTTCTGGTTCCGGTTTTGGCTCCGGTTTCGGATTCTTATTCTTCCAGCCTCGAAAAAGATCCACCTTGTCACGGTTTTGGTTCCGGTTTTGGTTTGGCCCCGAAGAAGACCCCTCTGGTCACGGTTTTGGTTCCGGTTCCGGTTCTGGTTCCTGTTTTCTTTTTCTTCTGGCCCAGAAAAAGACCTTTTGGTCACGGTTCCAGTTATGGTTTTCTTTCCGGTTCCGGTTTCTCTTTTCTTCCAGCCCAGAAGAAGACTGCGAAGGCCTTACGGCCGGTGCCGCCGACCCTGGAGGGCGACCCATGCGTTCTCGTATGTGGCGGGGGGGGCCTCTTGGGGCTTCCTGGGGGCGGGGGGGGCGTCGTATCTGAGTGGCGCCCCCCCCCCGGGACCCCCCCCCGGGACCCCCCCGCTACCCCCCCCCCCCCTCCCGGCGGGGGAGGGATCAAAGGGAAGGGGCTTCCCTTCGACTCAAATACGACGTTGCTGAAGTTCATTTGGGCTGGCGCGCTTGAGCAGGGGCCCCTGCTGGGAAAGAGGACGGGAGTGGCGACGGGCCCACGGAAAGGGAGGCGCAAGGAAGGGGGACGACAGAGACGACGACCAACGAACAACGGGGATGACGTCTCGAACGGAAAAGCCCCTCACACACGCCGACAGGGTCGGCGGATTTCCAGGTCACGGTTTTGGTTATGGTTTTGGTTTTGGTTCCGGTTCTGGCTCCGTTTTTTATATTTTTTATTTTTGTTGTTTTTTTGATGTTTTTTTTTTTTTCGGGGGGGGGGGGGGGTTCTTCTTTGTCACGCCTCGAAAAAGATTTCCCTTTGGTCACGGTTTTGGTTCCAGTTCCTGTTGCGCTGAAGGTTTTTTTCTTGTCGTTTTTTCTTCTGGCCTGGGAAAAAACTCCCCAAGTCACGGTTCCGGTTCTGGTTTTGGTTCCAGTTCCGGTCTTGTTTTTGTTTTCTTCTTCCAGCTGGAAGAACCCCCATCTCACGGTTCCAGTTCCGGTTCTGGTTCCAGTTTTCTTTTTTTCCATCTTCGACCCAGCTGGTGACATTTCTATCGGCCCTGAAGAAGCCCCCTAGGTTACGGTTTTGGTTTCAGTTTCTGTTTTCATTTTGTTTGACAGACCCCCCGGGTCGCAGTTCTTATTTTGGATCGGGCTTCCTCTCTCTCTCCAGCGTCGAAGAAGTGTTTGGTCACGGTTCCTGTTTCCGTTCTGGTGCCGGACTTTTTTTGTCCTCCAGCTTTTGGTCTCGGTCTTGGTTCCTGTTCTGGTTCTGGTTTTTTGTTAGGTCCACTTTCGAGCATGCCCTTCGTCATGGCGCCAGTTCTGGTTCCCAGCCTCAAAGAAACCCCCTCTGGTCAAGGTCCCGGTTCACGTTCTGGTTCCGGTCTTTTTTTCCCCAAGCAGTGTTTGCATTTAGGGAGAATGAGGCCTGGCTGTCGGTCTGGCACCTCCGTACTCGCCGTCGCCGCCCCTTCGCCGCCTCGTCGATCCCCGTGGCCTGGGCCTGGCTGTGTGTGGCGGCTACGTGCTCGTCGTCGCTGCCCCTTCGCCGCCTCGTCGATCCTCGCGGGGTCTGGGCGCGGCTGGGCGGTTTGGCTGTTGCGTGCTCGCCGTCGCCGCCCATTGCTTTACATCGTTTTGCACTGCATTGCTCCGCATTGCTGTGCATGCCGCTGCATCGAGTTGCATTGCTGCGCTGCGTTTAGCATTGGTTTGCTCTGCACTCACTCTCCCTCCTCCCTGTGGCGCTGCGTTGCCGCGCATTGCTTTGCATTGTTCTCGACGATTTGAGTTGCTTGCGTCGCTTCGCAATGTTGTCGTGGCGTTTCGCTGCTTTGCGTGGCTTCGCGTTGCTTCGCATTGTTTCGCGTTACTTTGCGACGCTACTACAACGCCTAGCAAGGCAAGGCGCATTCCAAGGCAAAACCAAAGGGAATGCAAAGCAATGCCGAGAAATGCCAAACAACGAGAGAAGGAGGAGAAGGAGGAGGAGGAGGAGGAGGAGGAGGAGTAAAGAAGGATGAAGAGGATGAAAAGAAAGAGGAGGGGAAGGGAGATACGCCACGGCCAACGGGGAGGAACAAAATCAACGTCGACGACGACTACGACGACGACGACGGAGGCGACGACGACGACGCCGACGACGACGGCCACGACGACGACGACGACAGGAGCATACTTGAGAGGCCTCTGCGGATCTTCGCTCTGGGAGCCTGGCGCGCGCCTCCTGGAGCCGCGTGGGAGCCGCGCTGCACGCCCTCCTCGGCAAGGGGATTCGCATCCGGGTTGCATCGGGCCTGGCTGTCGATCTGGCGGCTCCGTGTTCGCCGTCGCCGCCCCTCTGCCGCCTCGTCGACCCCCGTGGTCTGGGCCCGGCCGGCAGTCTGACGGCCGCGTGCTCGCCGTCGCCGCCCACTGCTTTGCATGGTTTTGCATGGCATTGCTCCGCATTGCTCCGCATTGTGTCGCACTGCTCTGCGTTGCTTCGCCGTGTTTCGCATTGCTTTGCTCTGCGCTCAGCCCCCCTTCTCCCTCCGACTTTGCGTTGCTGCGCATTGCCTTTCATTGATATCGTGGTTTTGCGTCGCTTGCGTTTTTGCTTTGCGTGTCTTTGCGTTGTTTTGAATTGATTCGCGTCGCCTCGTGAAGTCACTGCAATTCCTTGCAAGGCCAAGCGCAACATTCCGTCGCATTGCATTTCTCCGCATTGCTTTGCATTGCCACGCCGCGCTTAGCACTGCTTTGCTCTGCTCTCCCGGCCGCCTTCTCCCTCCTGCGTCGCGTGGCTGCACGTTGTGTTGCATTGTTATCGTAGCATTGCGCTATGTTGTGTTGATTCGCGTGGCTTCGCGTTGCATTGCGTTGCTTCGCGTTGCTTTGCGACGCCACTGCAAGGCCTAGCAAGCATGGCGCATTCCAAGGCAAAGCCATGGACAATGCAAAGCAATGCCCGACAATGCCGAACAACGAGAGGAGGAGTAGTAGTAGGAGGAGGAGGAGAAGGACGAAGAGGAGAGAAGGACGAAACCGTGGGGGAAAAGGAAGATGAGGGGAAGGAAGATAATGAGGAAGACGAGGCGAACAAGGAGGAACAAAAACCAACGTCGACGGCTACGACGACGACGACGGCCAAGACGACAACGACGGCCACGACGACGACGACGACGACAGGAGTCTGCTTGAAAGGCCTCTGCGGATCTTCGCTCTGGGAGCCTAACGCGCGCCTCTTGGAGCCATGTTGGAGGGCATTTGGGAGGCCACTGGACTTCTCGAGGGGCGACGTGCCTGGCGCATTCTTCACTCGAGCCTCCAGGGAGCCCGCCGCCGCCCCCGCGCCACACTGCGCGCCCTCCTCGGCAGGGCAGTCGCACTGGCTCCCTTGCGAGAGCACGCGCCGCTGCATGGCCCACGCGCGGCCCAACACCGCACCCGATACTCAACAGGCTCCCTTCCCACGCCTAGCTTGAAACAATCCTTCTACTCAACTCCCTCCGTGCACGACACCACGTCAAGGTACTCCACGGCGTTCCTGTGCCACGCGCCACCCGATGCTCAACAAACTCCCCCCAGCCCTAATCTGAAACAGTTCTTCTACCCGACCCTATCTGTGTACAACACCACGCCCAAGTACTTCACAGCCTTCATGTGCAATGCGCCACCCGATACGCAATAGACTCCGTGTCCTGCACGGCACCCATGTACACCACAGTCATGGTGTACAACGCACCACCCGATACTCAATAGGCCCCTCTCCCAAGCCTAGCTTGAACAAGTCCCTCCAGTCAACGCCCTCCGTGTATAACGCAACACCCTGGTATTCCACAGCCATCGTGTACAATGCACCACCCGATACTCAACAGGCTCCGTCCCCAAGCCTAATTTGAAACAGTCCTCCTAGTCACCCTCCCATGCACAACACGACACCCGGGTACCTCACACTCTTCGTGCACAACACCACCCAAGACTCAATAGGCCCCTTCCCCAAGCCTATTTCAAACAGTTCTTCTACTCAGCTCCCTCCATGTCCAACAAATCACCTTGCTACCCCACAGCTCTCGTGTACAATGCACCACCCGATACTAAATAGGCTCTCTGCCCAAGCCTAACTTGAAACAATCCTCTTGCTCAACACCATCCGTGCCCAAAACGACACCCAAGTACCCCATAGTGTTCGTATACAACAACACCCGGCACCCAACAGGCTCTATCCCCAAGCCTTCTACTCAACTCCATCCGTGTCCAGCGCAACACGCAGTTATTCCACAGCCTTCCTGTACAACACAACGCCAGATACTCAACATGCTCCCTCCCCAAGCCGACCTCGGAAAATACCTTCTACTCAAATCCTTCCGTGCCCAACGCAACACCGAAGTACTCCACAGCTTTCGTGTCCAGCACCGCACCCAATACTCAATAAGTTCCCTCCTCAAGCCTAAGGTCAAGCAGTCCTTCTACTCAGCTACCTGTGTGTCCAACACAGCACCCAAGTATTCCACAGCGTTCGTGTGCAACACACCGCCCGATATTCGAAAATTTGAAAAATCATTATACTCAATTCATTCGTGTTCAACACACCACCCAGGTACCTCACACACTTCGTGAACAACAGACCACCCGATACTCAACAGGCTCTCTCCCCAAGCCTAACCTGAAACAGTCCTTACACCCGACTCCCTCCGTGTCTAACACGACGCCCAGGTACTCCACAGCCTTCGTGTGCAACGCACCACCCGATACCCAACACGTTCCCGCTCAATGCCTTAATGGAACCATTTTTTCTACCCAATTGCCTCCGTGTGCTAACTCACCCGGGCACTCCACAGCCTTCGTGTACAATGTACCACCCGATTATTAAGAAGCTTCCTCCCCAAGCCGAACTTGAAACAGTCCTGCTACTCAGTTCCCTCCGTGTCCAACACAACACCCATGGACTCCCCAGCCTTTCTTTACAAAGCACCACCCGATATTCAACAGGCTCTCCTCCCAAAGCCAAATTTGAGACAGTCCTCCTGTTCAACCCCTCGCGTATCCAACGCACCACCAAGGTACTCCACAGCCTTCGTGTCAAACACTGCAGCCAATAGTCAACTGGCCCCCTCCCCAAGCGTAAGTTTAACCAAACCCCCTAGTCAACTCCCCCCGTGTCGAACGCAACACTAAATTACTCCACAGCCTTCGTGTCCAACACTGCAGCCACTACTCAACAGGCCCCCTTCCCTCGCCTAGAAACAGTCCTTCTACTCAACGCCCTCCGTGTCCAACACAACACCAAGATACTCCACAGCACTCCTGTACAACGCACCACCCGATACTTCACAGGCTCTCTTCCCAAGCTAATTTGACAGTCTGTCTATTCAAACACCACCATGTCCAACACGACACCCACGTTCTCCACAGCTTTCGCGTACAACACCGCTCCCGATGCTCAACAGATTCCCTCCCCAAGCCTAACCGGTAGAAAAACATGTATTCACAGCTCCCTCCGTGTCCAACACAAAAAACGGGTACTCTACAGTTTTCTTGTATTACGCCCCACCGAATTCTTGGCCGCGTGGGGGCAAAGGGAAGAGGAGGAGGACGAAGAGGAGGAAGAGGAATCTAAGGAGTGTGACCCCGGTGGAGGTGCTGGTGCTGCGGCTGGTGCCCTGGAAGGCCTGTTGGGGCCATCTAGGAGAGCATCGATCAAAAGATGGGGGGTCCTCGATTTCGGCCTCTTCCCAGGAGCCTTCAAAATCGCCTCTTGGAGCTCTCCTGGGGCTCTGTGGCAGTGTATTGGAGCTCTCTTGGGGCTCTTTTAGGGGTCTTGGAGCCTCTTGGGGCCCTCTTGGGGCTCTCTTGGGGCCCTCTTGGGAGCCCTGGAAGGCCTCTAGGGGCCATCTTGAAGGCTATCGATCAAAGGAGGAGATGGTATAATGTTCAGCCCCCCCCCAAAGAGGCCAAAATGGGGCCACAATCCTAGTAAAACTGATGATTTTGGCTTCCTCGCTGAGGCCTTTTTGGACGCTCTGACACCTCGCGAAATCCCCAAACAAGTCCAGGGGAGGGGGTTGGGGGAGGGGTAAACCCCTCCCCGTAGGGGAAGAGGTTTTTTTGGAAGAGGGAAGAGGAATCTTGTTAGACCACTTGCGCCCAGAGGGCTGGTGGGATTCATCACAGGCTGCATTCCCAAACCTCATTTGGGAAAAGCGCATCATACTTAATTTCCTCCGTGTCCAACACTGCACCCAGGTAGTCCACAGCTTTCGTGTACAACGCACTATCCGATAATGAGCAGACTCCCTCCCCAAACCTAACCTGAAACAGTTTGCATACTCAGCAATTCCTCTTTCGACTCAACACAAAGACAGTCCACCTTCTCGTGCACAACGCCTCACAAGATACTCAGCAGGGCTCTCCCCGAACCTAGCTTGAAGCAGTCCTTCTACTCAACTCTCTCCGTGTACAAGACAACACCCAGGTATTCCACAGCCTTCGTGTCCACCACCGCACCCAATTTTTGACAGACTCCCTCTGCAAGCCTGACTTGATACAGTCCATCTACTCAACCCCCTCCGTGTACGACACAACACCCAAACTCTCCACAGGTTTCGTGTACAACGCACCACCCCATAATCAGCAGGCCCACCCCCCACGCCTAAGTTAAAGTACATTCTACTGAACTCACTCCGAATCCAACACAACGCTTAAGTACTCCACAGCACCACCCGATACTCAACAGGCTCCCTCCCAAGCCCAACCTAAACACATATTCCCTACCTAGGCTCTGCCTAGAAGGGTTCTTACTCTCTATCTTAAAGGGGCCGGGCAATGGGAACCGGCCCGGGCGTTCCCCCGGTATCCGCCCCGCGGTTCCCCCAGTTACATCCCCTTAGCTTAGCGTTGCTTATCTCATCTTAGCTTAGCTTATTTCATCTTAGCTTAGCTTAGCTTCATCTTAGCTCAGGTTTTTCTTAGCTTAGCTTACCTGCATCTTAGCTTCGCTGAGCTTTAGCATGGCAGATCACAGCATATCATAGCATAGCGTAGCATAGCATAGCGCAGCACAGCATATCATAGCATAGCCCAGCATAGCATAGCATAGCGCAGCATCGCATAGCATAGCATAGCATAGCGCAGCACAACACAGCACAGCATAGCACAGCGCAGCATAGCATAGCATAGCATAGCATAGCGCAGCATAGCATGGCATAGCATAGCATAGCATAGCATAGCAACTAATGCTGCTTTCCTAGGGGCTCCAACTTCTAGGTAGGGTCGCACTGGGGTAATGTATTCTCAATTTCTCCGTGTACAACACAGCACCCAGGTACTGCACAGCCGTCGTGTACAGCGCACCACACGATACTCAACAGTGTTGCCCCCACAACTTACATGACAACGTCCTTATACTCAACTCCCCCATGTCCAACACAGATCCCAGGTACTCAACAGCCTTCGTGTACATCACACCACCCTATGCTCGACATGCCCCCTCCCCAAACCTAGTTAGAAGAACATGTCCACCCAGCTCCCTCCGTGTCCAATACAACACCCAGGTAACGCACAACGCTCGTGAGCAACACAACACCCGTTACTCAACAGGCTCCCGCCCCAAGTCTAATTTGAAACAGTCCTTATATTCATTCCTTTCGAGTGCAAGACAACACCCAGGTACTCCACAGCCTTAGTGTTAAACACACCATGCGATATTCAACAGGCCCCCTCCCCCACCAAACTTGGAAAGTCCTTCGATTCAACTCCTTCCGTGTCCAATACAACGCGCACGTACTCCACAGCCTTCGTTTACAGCACAGCACCCGACATGCAACAGGCTCCCTCCCCAAGCCTAACGAGTTTGACGAAAAGGCCCTTCTACTCCACTCCCTCTGTGTCCAACACAACACCCAGCCACTCCACAGCCTTCGTGTACAACGCACCACCTGATTCTCAACAGGGTCTCTCCCCAAGCGTAAGTTGAAACAGGCCTTCTACGCAACTCCACCCATGTCCAACACAACACCTATGTACCCCACAGCCTCCGTATACAACACGCCACCCGAGATTCAGCATGGTTCTTCTCAACACTTGACTGAATCAAACCATTATACCGAAGTCCCTCCGTGTCCAACACAACACCCAGGTATTCCACAGCCGCCATGTCCAACACCGCAACCGATACTCAACAGGCCCTCACCCCACGTCTAACTTGAAACAGTCGTTCTACTCAACTCCCGCCGTGTCCAACTCAACACCCAGGTACTCGACAACACTTCTGTACAACACACCACACCCGATGCTCAACAGACCCCATCCCCAAACGTAACGAGAAAAACAAGCCTACTCAACTCCATTTGCGTCCAGCACAACACCCGGGTACTCCACAGCCGTCGTGTCCAACACCGCACCCGATGCTCAGCAGGCTTCCTCCCCAAGACGACTTTGAACAATGGTGTTCAACTACTTCCGTGTCCAACACAACACCCAGGTACTCCACAACCTTCGTGTCGAACACCGCGCCCGATAGTCAACAGACTCCCTCCCCAACACTAAATTAGAACGTCCGTCTACTCAGCCCCCACCTTGTCCAACACCGCACCCACGTACTACTCCGCAGCTTCTGTGTACAACACTACCCGGTATTCCACAGGCTCCAGCACAAAGCGTAATTTGACATATCAGTAAATTCATCTCCTTCTGTTTCCAACACGCCCAAGTAGTCCAAAGTTTCCGTGTGCAACACACCACCCAGTACACAACAGGCTCCATCCTCAAACTTAATTTGGAAAAACACATTATGCACTTTCCTCCGTGTGCAACACTACACCCAGGTACTCCACAGCCTTCGTGTACACCACACCGCCCGATACTGAACAGGCTCCCTCCCCACGCCTAATTTGAAACAGTCCTTCTATTCAACTCCCTCCATGTCCAACAGAACACCCAGGTACTCCACAGCATTCCTGTATAATACACCACCCGACACTGAACAGGCCCCATCCCCAAACACTGAACAGGCTCCACCCAACATTGTACTCAACTCCCTCCGTGTCCAACACAACACCCTGCAACACAGCACTCGATACTCAACAAGCTCCGTCCCCACGCTGATCGTGACACATCATTATACTCAACGCCCTGCGTGTCCAACACGACACCCAGGTACTCTACAGCGTTCGTGCACGACACTCCACCCGAGATGCATCAGGTGCCCTCCCAATGCCCAATTTGAACCCACTTTGGACAATGCCTTTCTGTTCTACTATCTCCGTGTCCAACACAACACCCAGAAGGTCCATAGCCTTGTGTACAAGGCACACCCGATACTCAACAAGTTCCGTCGCCAAGTCTAGCTCGAAGTATCTCACAGCCTTCGTGTACAACGCACTACCCGATACTCAAGATCTGCCCTCCCGTAGCCTAACCTGTAAACTTCCTTACGCTCCACTCCCTCCGCGACCGCGACTCACACAACACCCCGGTGTTCGACAGCCTTTGTGTACAAAGCACCACCCGATACGCAACAGGATCCATCTCCAAGTCTGACTCGAAAATAGCATTCTACTCAGCTCTCTCCGTGTCCAGCACAACACCCAAATACACCACAACTTCTGGATACAACACACCACCCGATACTCAACAGGCTTCTTTCCCAAGCCTAACTTGAAATAGTCGTATTATTCAAACCCCTCCGTGTACAACACACCACTTAATTACTCCACAAGTTTCGTGAACAACGCGCCACCTGGTACTCAACAAGCTCCCTCCCAAAGCTTAGTTTGAAACGCATCAAGCATAACACCCAGGTACTCCACAGCTTCGTGTCGAACACCGCACGCGATACTCAACTGGCTCCCTCCCCACGCCTAACTCGGAACAGTTCGTTTTACTCCACCCCCGTCTCCAACACAACACCCAATAATCGGCAGCCTTCGTGTACAACGCACCATCGGATACTCAACCGGCCCCTTCCCCAAGCTTAATTTCATAAAGTCCTCTTACTCAACTCCCTTCGTGTCCAACACAACACCCAGGTACTCCACAGCCTTCGGTTTACAATACGCCACCCGATACTCAGAAGGCTTCCGCTCCATGCTTAAACTGAAACAGTCCTTCTACTCACCCCCCCCGTGTCCAACACAACACCCTGGTTTTCGACAGCCTTCGTGTACAACACACCACCCGATGCTCAACAGCTGCCCCTCCCCAAGCATAGCTTGAAACAGATCCTTCTACTCAGTTCTCTCCGTGTCCAAAACATCACCCAGGTACTCCACAGCCTTCGCGTGCAATATACCAGCCGATATTCAGCAGGTTCCATCGCTCAGCCGAACTTGAAAAGATCTTTGCACTTCACTCCCTCCGTATCCAACACAACATCCCATAATTCACAGCCTTCGTGTACAACGCACCACATGCTATTCAACAAGTCCCCTCATCGAACCTACCTTGGACAGCACAGCACAACACCGTCCCAGCACAGCACCCAAGTCCCCTTCATCTTTCTTGTGCAAGACACCACCCGGTACTCAACAAGCTCCCTCCCAGAGCCTGTTTTCCAAATTTTGTTTGTTCAAGTGCACCCGCGTCCAACACAACACCCAAAAACTTCACAACCTTCGTGTCGCAAACCGCACCCGATAATCAACTGGCTCCGTCCCCAAGCCTAACTCGAAGAGAGGATCTACTCAACTCCGTCTGTGTCCAACAAACACAGCACCTGCATACCCCAGAGCCTTCGTGTACTACGCACCACGAAATTCGGGCCGGGCGAAAGGGGGGGATTGGGAAAGGGGGGGTTACGAAATTTGCTGCATGCAGCTGATTTCGGCCTCACCGAGGGGCCCATTCCTCGATACATAGCGCCTCCGGCGCCGGGAGGCGCCGGGAAAATCAGCTACGCGAGCTGATTCTCAAACCCCCCCTTTGCTATCCCCCCCTTTCGCCCGACCCGAGAAATACTCTCCTCCTCGAGCCTAAGTTGAAAAGTCTTTCTACTCGACTCCCTCCGTGTCAAGCACAACACCGAGGTATTCCGCAGCCTTCGTGTACAACACACCGCCTGATGTTCAACATGCTCCATCCCAAACACCCTTATATCAAACTCCTTCCATGTACAACACAACGCGCAGGTACTCCACAACCTCGTGTATAGCACACCACCTGTTAGTCAACAGGCCCCCTCCCAAGACCCAATTTGGAAACATCTTTCTCTCAACCCCCTCCGCGTCCAACACAACACCGGAGTACTCCATAGCCTTCGTGTACAACATACCACCCGATACTCAACGGTCACGGTTCTGGTTCTGGTTCCAGAATCGTTTTTTTGGTTCCGGGATCGGCAAAAACAACAGGGGTCACGGTGTTGGTTCAGGTTCAGGTTCCGGTTTGGATTTTTTCTTCTGCCCCCGAAGGAGACCTTTTGGTCACGGTTTTGGTTTCTTCTTCTTCCCACCTGGAAGACGACCCCCAGGTCACAGCTTTGGTTCTGGCTTTGGTTCAGGTTTAGGTTTCCTTTTTCTTCTGGCCCTGAAGAAGGCCCACAGGTCACGATTTTGGCTTTGGTTCTGGTTCCGGTTTAGGGTTCCTTCTTCTTCTTCTTCCAGCCTCGAGAAGATCCCCAGTTCGGTTCCCGTTCCGGTTCCGTTTTTCTTCTTCTGGCCCAGAAGAAGACCCCCAAGGTCACGGTTTTGGTTGCGGTTTTGGTTTCAGTTCGGTTTTTTTCTTTTTCTTCCAGCCTCGCAGAAGACTCCTTGGTCCCTGTTTTGGTTCCGGTTCCAGTTCCGGTTCCAGTTTCTTGCTTCTCCCAGTTCGAAAGAAGACCCCCCACGTCACGGTTTTGGTTCTGGTTTTGATTCCGGTTTTGGTTCTTTTCTTCTTCCAACCTCGAAGAAGACCCCCCCATGTCACGGTTCTGGTTCTGGTTTTGGTTCGGGTTCGGGTTCCTTCTTCTTTAGGATGCGAACAAATACCCCCCAGGTCTTGGTTTTGGTTTTGGTTCTGGTTTTTGTTCAGGTCTCCTTCTTCTTTTGGCCTGGAAGAAGACCCCCCAATTCACAGTTTTGGTTCCTGTTCCGGCCTCTGTTCCCCAATCAGAGCTTGCCTCTGTAGGGGTCCTAGCGGATTTAAAGGTAGGTGAGGTGTGCCGCCGATTCGGTGGCCGGGCCCAGGTGCCCGGGTGCCCGGGTGCCCGGGTGCCCGGGTGACGGGTGCCCGGGTTCGCCGCCGATTCGGTGGCCGGGCCCGGATGCCCGGGTGGCCAGGTGCCCGGGTGCCCGGGTTCGCCGCCGATTTGGTGGCCGGGCCCGGCTGCCCGGATGTCCGGGTGCCCGGGTGCCCGGGTGACGGGTGCCCGGTGCCCGGTTGGGTGCCTGGGTGCCGGGTGCCGGGTGCCCGGGTGCCCGGTGCCCTGCAGCCTTATAGCCTTATAGTCATATATCCCTATCGCCCTATCGCCCTATAGCCCTATAGCCCGATAACCCATGTAGCCATGTAGCCCATATAGCGCCCAGGAGCCCATATAGCCCTGTAGCCCTATAGCCCTACAGCCCTAAAAAGATTATGATTGGGTTTTTCTCTGGTATCATGGATTCATATGGTTGGGTGAGGTTCGTCGCCGATTTCGGTGGCCGGCCCGGGTGCCCGGGTGCCCAGGGGTGCCCGGGTGCCCGGGTGCCCAGGTGCCCGGGTGCCCGGGTGCTCAGGTGGTCAGGTGCTTGGGTGCCAGGTAGCATTATAGCCCTATAGCCTTACAGCCTTATAGCCCTCTAGCCCTATAGCCCTCTAGCCCTATAGCCGTATAGCCCTATAGCCATATTGTCCCTATAGCCCTGTAGCCTAATAGCCGTATAGCCCTACTAGCCCTATAGCCTGATAGCCTTATAACCCTATAGCCCTATAGCCCTATAGCCCCATATCCATGTAGCCCTATAACCCCATGGCCTCATAGCCTTATAGCCCGAAAAAGATTATGATTGGGCTTTTCCTCGAGTATCATTTCGTTCTTTTTCGGTGTGCGGACAGAAGAAAGCCCAGGTCACGGTTTGGGTTCCGGTTCCGGTTCCGGTTTCGATTTATTTCTTCTTCCAGCCTCGCAGAATATTGATCGGTCACGATTCTGGTTCTGATTCTGGTTCTGGTTCAGGTTTGGATTTTTCTCCAGCCTCGCAGAAGACCCCCCAGGTCACGGTTTTGGTTCCGGTTCTGGTTTTCTTCTTTTTTGGGTTGCGGGAAAAAGCCAGGTCACAGTTCAGGTTTTGGTTTTGGTTATGGTTTCGGTTTTTTCTTCTTCTTGCAGTCTCGCATAAGACTCTTTGGTCACGGTTCCGGTTCCGCTTTTGGTCCTGGTTTCGGTTTGTTCTTCTTCTTGTGGCCTGGAAGAAGTAACGGTTCTGGTTCTGGGTCCCGTTCAGGTTTTGGTTTTCTCCGTCATCCAGCTTCGAAGAAGACCCCCCAGGTCACGGTTCTGGTTCCCGTTCTGGTTCGGGTTTTGGTTTCCTTCTCCTTCGGTGTACGGAAAAAGACCCCTCAGGACTCGGTTTTGGTTCTGGTTCCGGTTTCGAGTTCGGTTTCTTTCTTCTAGCCTCGCAGAAGACTGCTTGGTCACGGTTCTGGTTCTGGATCTGGTTCCAGATTCGGTTACTTTCTTCTTCTTCTGCTGGCCCAGAAGAAGACCCCACAGGTCACGGTTCTCATTTCGGTTCTGGTTCCGGTTTGGGTTTCTTGTTTCTTCCAGCTTCGAAGAAGACCCCCCAGGTCGCGGTCCTGGTTCTGGTTCTGGTTGCAGTTCCGGTTTCCTTCTTCTTCATCGGGGCGTGGAAAAAGACCCCCCAGTCACGGTTTTTGTTATGCTTCCTGTTTCGGGTTTGGTGCCGGTTTTGGTCTTTTTCTTCTGTTTCGGTCGGTCACAGTCGGCCAGGCTTTGGTTTCGGTTATGTTTTTGGTCCCGGTTTTCTTTTTTTCTTCCAGCCCATAAAGAAGACCCCCCAGGTCACGGTTTTGGTTCCGGTTCTGGTTTTGGTTCCGGTTTCCTTCTTCTTCCGGCCCGGGAGAAGATCCCCCAGGTCACGTTTCTGGTTCTGGTTCTGGTTCCGGTTTTGGTTCCGGTTTCTTTTTTTTTCTCAGGTGCCATGAGTTCTCGCGGTTTTGGTTCTGGTTCTGGTTCCAGTTCGTGTTCTTCTTCTTTGGGCGCTCTTTGATTCGGATTTTGGTTCCAGTTTTGGTTCCAGTTCTGGTTCCGGTAGCGGTTCCAGTTTTTGGTTCCAGTTCTGGTTTGGTTCTGGTTCCAGTTTTGGTTCCAGCTCTGGTTCCAGAGCCTGCAGGTCTGCAGCGGCCGCTCCGGGGCACGAGGCCGCGGCCGATGCGGAGGAGCGCGGGCGCACGCCCTCCGGGAGGGCAGCGGGGGCCCTCGGGGCCTGCGGCGGCGGCGGTCGAGGCGGCGCTGGTGGTGAGCGGCGGCGGCGACGTCGGCCGTGGCGGCAAAGGTCGAGGCGGTGGCGGTGATGAGCGGCGGCGGCGGCGTCGGCCGTGGCAGCGGAAGTCGAGGCGGCGCTGGTGGTGAGCGGCGGCGGCGGCGGCGTTGGCGGCCGTGGCCTCCAAGGTCGTGTGCGCGGCCGCTCTGCTCCTGTTCGCCCCAGCCTTCGTGCCGGGGCCCGTGGCCGGCGAGAGCCCGGCACTGCGCGGGGGCGCGCCGGTGGCCGCGGCGGCAGTGCGCGGGGCTCTGCGCGTGCGGCGCTGCGCGGCAGTCAACGATCGGCCGTGCACGCGGAAGCTTGCTCGCGTGCGCGTACGTGCGCCGCGAATGCGTAGCTCGCCGCCTGATCATCATGACGAGTCCGTGTGCGTGTCAGTCAGGCGCAAACGCGCGATTCCAGCGTGGGCGTGTGCAGGCCGTGCGGTGTAATGTTTGCGGTGCCATCGGTGTTGCTCAAATTTTCACACCTACACTTTGCATATGGAGAGATCGTAGTCGGGCAATGCTGCTTGTCCTGATCGCCGGTGCCAGACGCGGCTCGGGAACTTAGTCAAGCATTGATCTGGACCATCGGAGACCGATGTTGAGTGGACTTGGCGGCATGGACAGTTGTTGTTGTTGTCGTTGTCGTTGTTGTTGTCGTTGTCGCTGTTCTTCTTCTTGTTGTTGTTGTTGTTGTTGAACATTATTACTTCTAAAGAATAATTATTGTTGGGACCCCTGGTGCATGGCCCCCCCGCCGCGCCTAGGCCGCAGCCACGTTTTCATCATTTTCGTGAGGAAGTCTCAGGTAAAACGATGTCATCCAGATCCGGTTGTGTTGTTACGATCGGTTTTCCCTTGCAAAAAATAAGCAAAAGTGGACATTTCTTGTTCTAACATATCCAAACTTCAAGAATCCCTTGCAAAAAATAAGGTAAAATTGACATTCGCGCACGCAAGACGGAATCCTTCCAAAACTTAGTTTTCGACATAAAAACATCAAAAAACCAATGGTTTTTCAAACAAAAATTGTCAACATTTCATCCCGCGCGCTCTTGCGGATTCGTAGGAAACCCAACACTTTTTAATCATTTCTGTCAAACGGGCTTTTGCGAGCAACTTTTTCGAACTTCTGCAACAACGGTTGCGCACCTGCCAGGGCCATCATCCCTGTCAAATAATACCATGCGGGACACATTCGTTTTTTCTTCGCGCGCGCACGCCGTCGTCGTCGGCCGCGGGGGCCCTGAATAGTAGCCACGGTCGTCCGCATGCCACGAAGTGAAGTGTCCGAACGTCATAGGGCGGGAAGCTGGGTGTGGGTGGTGGCGAAGAGTCGTTTGGAAATTTGGTAGAGCTTGAACCGGCCCCCCCACAAAGTGGGGGTATTGCCCGCCTCCTATGAAAACCCTGGCACTGGTGAGAACGGTGTGTCCCCACGTGCTAGTAATTGTTGTTGTTGTTGTTGTTGTTGTTGTTGTTGTTGTTGTTGTTGTTGTTGTTGTTGTTGTTGTTGTTGTTGTTGTTTTTTGTTGTTGTCGTTGTCGTCGTCGTTGTTGTTAATGTTGTCGTTATTGCTGCTGCTGTTGTTGTTGTTGTTCTTGTTGTTGTTGCTGCTGACGCTGTCGTTGTTGTTGGTGTTGTTGTTGTTGTTGTCGTCGTCGTCGTCGTCGTCGTCGTTGTTGTTGTTGTTGTTGTTGTTGTTGTTGTTGTTGTCGTTGTCGTTGTTGTTGTTATACTGGTTGTTGCTGCTGCTGCTGTTGTTGTTGTTTTTGTTGTTGTTGCTGCTGCTGCTGTTGTCGTTGTCGTTGTTGTTGTCGTTGTCGTTGTTGCTAATGTTGTCGTTATTGCTCCTGCTGAAGCTGCTGCTGTTGTTGTTGCTGCTGCTGCTGTTGGTGTTGGTGTTGGTGTTGGTGTTGGTGTTGTTGTTGAATATTATTCCTTCTAAAGAATTATTATTGTTGGGACCCCTGGTGCGCGACCTCTGCGCCGCGCCTAGGCCGCAGCTACATTTTCATCATTTTTTCGCGAAAGCTTCAGAAAAGTGGATTATGTCCGGATCCGGTTGTTTTGTTCCCCCGTTTTCCCTTGCAAAAAAACAATAGAAAATGAAAATTCTTGTTTTACTTGATCAAATTTGCAAGAATCCCTTGCAAAAAATAAGGTAAAGTGGACATTCGCGCGCGCAAGACGAAATCCTTCCAAAACCTTAGGTTTCGTAACGATTTTAACATAAAAACATCAAAAACCCAATGGTTTTTTAAGAAAAAATTGTCAAAATGTCCTTCCGCGCGCGCTGTCCGAATCCCACAAAACCAATGGTTTTTCAACATTTATGTTACATGAGCTCGCGCGAGCTACTTTTTCTTGTTCTAACATAATCAAATTTCAATAATCCCTTGCAAAAAATAAGGTAAAGTGGACATTCGCGCGCGCAAGACGAAATCCTTCCAGAACCTTAGGTTTCGTAACGATTTCAACATAAAAACATCAAAAAACCCACTGGTTTTTCAAAAAAAAAATGTCCAAATTTCATTCCGCGCGCGCTGTCCGACTCTGGTTTTTCAACATTTATGTTACATGAGCTCGCGCGAGCTACTTTTTCTTGTTCTAACATAATCAAATTTCAATACTCCCTTGCAAAAAAAAAGTAAAGTGGACATTCGCGCGCGCAAGACCAACAAAAAACACGACGATCTCAGGAACTTGCCCCAAAAATGTGACCAACTCCGCTCTCTCTGTCTCTCTCTCTGTCTGCTCTCTGTCTCTCTCTCTGTCTGTCTGTGTCATGTATTGTATGTCACAATTGCAGGATGCTGGGCACACGCGCGCCCCGAATAAGTGACCAAGTTCTGTGGGTGTGTACCCCACGCCAGTGTAGTAGCCACGGTCGTCCGCACGCCACGAAGTGAAGTGTCCCAACGTCATAGGGCGGGAAGCTGGGTTTGGGTGGTCGCGAAGAGTCGTTTGGATATTTGGTAGAGCTTGAACTGCCCCCCCACGAAGTGGGGGTAGTGTCTCGCGTCGCATGAAAACCCTGGCACTGGTGAGAACACTGAGCGTTCGGGTAAAATGATTGTTGTTGTTGTTGTTGTTGTTGTTGTTGTTGTTGTTGTTGTTGTTGTTGTGGTAGTAGTTGTTGCTGTTATTGAACTCTCACTGCTGAATTCTGATAATTGTTGATGCCTCCCCTCTGGTGACCAATGTATTTTTCAATTGAAATGCTCTCCCGCAGGGCTCGCACCCTGTTTCTTATCAGGGAAGTCACGGGGCGCAAACTGCGGTGTTTGCCCCCACTTAACAACAACAACGGCTCCCGCTGGACTTTTTCTCAACGTATTCCAATCGCGCTAACGCGCGGGACTTCCTCACAGTTTATTCAGATGATGCGCCCTCTGTGCTCAGGAATCGCGCTTTCGCTCTTGCTTCTCACGATTCACTTGGGAATCGCGCAATCGCTCGAGATTTCCTCGCGATTCATGCAGGACCCACGGCTTCAGCAACCCGCCTGCTCGACCTGGTCGCCTGGGCCCGCCTTCTCGACCTGCCCGCTATCGGTCTGCCCACCCGATCTGCCCGTCTGGTTCTACCACTTGTGTTCTGCTCCTTGCCCCCCTCTTGCTAATTTCTCTCGTGCTCCATTATTCTCCCTCCCCCTTCCACCCGTGTTCTCTTCCCTTGCTGTAGGGGCTGCGCTACGTGCACGTGGCAGATAAGGGAGCTATACCCCCAAGGGGGTACGATCGAAGACGACGAGGGCGGGTACCGAGGGTTCGGGATATGCGTATTGATTAGCACGTGAGCAGATAGGAGCGAACAGACTTAAAATGCTTGTTGTTGTTGTCTTTGCCGCTGTCGTTGTCGTTGTCGTTGTCGTTGTTGTTGTTGTTGTTGTTGTTGTTGTTGTTGTTGTTGTTCTCGTTGCTGCTGCTGCTGTTGTTGTGGTTGTCGTTGTCGTTGTCGTTGTCGTTGTTGTTGTCGTCGTCGTCGTCGTCGTCGTCGCTGTTGTTGTTGTTGTTGTTGTTGTTGTTGTTGTTGTTGTTGTTGTTGTTGTTGTTGTTGTTGTTGTTGAACTCTCACCATGGAATAATTATTGTTGATCGCCCCCCTCAGGTGGCCACCGCACTTTTTCAATTGAAGTGCTTCCCCCGAGCCTCGCACCTTTGGTTTCTCAGGGAAAGTCACCGGGCTCAAACTGTGCCGTTGGCACCCGGTTTACAACAACAGCGGCTCTCGGGAGTTTTTTCTCACAATTTATTCCCAAATCGTGCTCTAGCGTGGGACTTCCTCACAAGTTGTATACGAATCGCGCTCTCACGTAGGACTTCCTCGCAGGTTATTCAGACGATGCGCCATCGGCGATCAGGAATCACGCTCTCGCTTTTTGGTTTTCTCACGAATTACTTGGGAATCGCGCTATCGCTCGAGACTTCCTCGCGATTCATGCAGGACCCACGCTTCAGCAACCCGCCTGCTCGACCTGGTCGCCTGGGCCCGCCTTCGTGACCTACCCGCTATGGGTCTGCCCACCCGATCTGCCCATTTGGTTCTACCTCTTGTTTTCTGTTCCTTGCCCCCCCTCATGTTAATTTCTTTCGTGCTTCATTATTCTCCCTCCCCCTTCCGCCTGTCTTCTCTTCCCTTGTTTTAGGGGCTGCACTAAATGCACGTGGCAGGTAGGGGGATGTACCCCCAAGGGGGTATGATCGAAGACGACGAGGGCGGTTACCGAGGGTTTGGGATATATGTATTGATTGGCACGTGAGCAGATAGGAGCGGAGCAGTCTTAACATGCTTGTTGTTGTTGAGCACTCATTTTTGAAGAATAATTTTTGTTGATCCCCCCCACCGCTGCATACTGTTTTTTTCTCATTCCCTACCTAGGCTCTGCCTAGAAGGGTTCTTACTCTGTAGCTTAAAGGGGCCGGGCAGTGTAACCCGCCCCAGGCGGTTCCCCCAGTCCCCTGGGAGCCAAGCAAAAGCAACAGCAAAGGTAAAAGCAAACGCGCGGTTCCCCCAGTTGCGCTCCCTGGGTGCCAAGCAAAAGCAAAAGCAAAGGCAAAAGTGAAGGCAAAAGCGAAGGCAAAGCAAACACATAGCATAGCATAGCATAGCATAGCATAGCATGGCGCAGCATAGCATAGCGCATCATAGCATAGCATAGCATAGCATAGCATAGCATAACCTAGCCTAGCCTAGCCTAGCCCAGCATAGCATTGCGCAGCATAGCATAGCATAGCATAGCATAACCCTGGGTTTTGCTGTTGCCGTGGCGTCGGCGGTTCTGGCGCTACTACTACTACTACTACTACTACTACTACTACTACTACTACTACTACTACTACTACTACTACTTCTACTAGTACTAGTACTAGTACTACTACTACTACTACTACTACTGCTGCTGCTGCTGCTGCTACTACTACTACTACTACTACTACTACGACGACGACGACGACGACGACGACGACGACGACGACGACGACGACGACGACGACGACGACGACGACGACGACGACGACGACGACGACGACGACGACGACGACGACGACGACGACGACGACGACGACGACTACTACTACTACTACTACTACTACTACTACTACTACTACTACTAACTACTACTACTACTACTACTACTACTACTACTACTACTACTACTACTACTACTACTACTACTACTACTACTACTACTACTAACTACTACTACTACTACTACTACTACTACTACTACTACTACTACTACTACTACTACTACTACTACTACTACTACTACTACTACTACTACTACTACTACTACTACTACTACTACTACTACTACTACTACTACTACTACTACTACTACTACTACTACTACTACTACTACTACTACTACTACTGCTACTACTGCTACTACTGCTACTACTGCTACTACTGCTACTACTGCTACTACTGCTACTGTTGCTGCTGCTGCTACTACTGCTGCTGCTGCTACTACTACTACTGCTGCAACTACGACGATGAGGAGAAGGAGGAGGACGGCGTTTACAGCTCCTACTAATGTTGCTTTCCTAGAGGCTCCAACTCCTAGGTAGGGTCGCACTGGGATAATTCAAGGTGTGCCCCTCGACGCTCGTATTCTTTGTTTTGACAAGGAAAGTCTTGATGCTCAAACTGGGCCCCTGGCCCCCGGGTTACAACAACAACGGCTCCCGCCTGAGACTTCCTCGCGATTTAGCCAGGATCCCCGCTCCCGCCCGAGACTTCCTGTCATTTTACTCAGGAATTGCGCTCTCGCTTGGGACTTCCTTGCAATTTGTTCAGGAATCGCTCTCCCGGCGTTCTGGAGTCGCGCTCTCGCTGGAGACTTGCTTGCCATTTGTTGAAGAATAGCGCCCTTGCGTTGGAATTTCCTGCAATTTGCTCAAGCGGCGCGCTCCCGACACCCAGGCACCCAGGAGTCGCGCCCGTTGTGGCCCCATGTGCATGCCCTTCGTGGCCCCGCTGTCGCCGTTTGTGGCCCCCTCACTGTCCTACGTGGCCCAGTTGCTACCCTCAGTGGCCCCATAGTTGCCTTCTGTGGCCCCGCATTATCTGCCCTTCGTGGCCCCCGCTCGTTCGCGCTCTTCGTGGCCCCATACGCATTCCCTTCGTGTCCGCGCTGTCGCCCTTCGTGGCCTACTTCGTGTCCTTCGTGGCCCTGCTGTCGTTCTCTCTCGCTCTCGCTTTCGCTCGTCGTCGCCGTCGTCGTCGTCGTCGTCGTCGTCGTCGTCGTCGCCGTCGTCGTCGACGTCGTCGTCGTCGTCGTGGTTGGTCCCCTGTCCGTCCCTCTTGGGGTCGGGTCGACGGTCCGCGGCCGTCCCGCCGATCAGCGCTGCCGCTGGCCGGGCCGACGGTCCGCGGCCGCCCCGCCGCTTGCCGGGGCCCGGCCTGCAGGGAAGAAAGGTATACCCCCCAAAAGGCGTTCGATGGAAGACGAAGAGGGCGGGTATGGAGGGTTTGGGAAATTCGCGTTATTGGACACTCGAGCAGATAAGGGCGAACAGGCTTAAAATGATTATTGCTGTTGTTGTTTGTGTTGAACTCTTACTTCTGAAGAATATTTATTGTTGATCCCCCCCGTCCGGTGCACATTGTTTTTTCTGATTGAAGTGCCCTTCCTGGGGCTCGCACCTGGTTTTTTACCAGGGAAATTCTTGAGGGTCAAACTGTGTTGTTGGCCCCCGGTTTACAACAACAGCGGCTCCCACTTGAGACGTCCTCACAATTTAGCCAGGACCCCCGCTCCCGCCCGAGACTTCCTCGCGTTTTATTCAGGAATCGCACTCTCGCTCAGGACTTCCTTACAATTTATTATCCCGGCGCTCTGGTGTCGCGCTCTCGCTAGAGACTTGCTTGCAATTTACTGAAGAATAGCGCCCTTGCGTTGGAATTTTTTACAATTTACTCAAGCGCCGCGCTCCCGACCCCCAGGCACCCAGGAGTCGCGCTCACGCGTAGGGACTCCCTCACAGATTACATAGAAATCGGGATCTCGCTGCCCTTCGTGGCCCCGTTGCAGTCCTTCGTGGCCCCATCGCTTTGTTTCGTGGTCCCGTTGCAGCCCTTCGTGGCCCCTTCGCTGCCCTTCGTGGCCCCTTTGCAGCCCCCCGTGGCCTCCTCGCTGCCCTTCGTGGCCCCGTTGCAGTCCTTCGTGGCCCCCTCGCTTTGTTCCGTGGCCCCGTTGCAGCCATTCGTGGCCCCCTCGCTTTGTTCCGTGGCCCCGTCGCAGCCCTTCGTGGCCCCGGTGCAGCCCTTCGTGGCCCCCTTGCTGCCCTTCGTGGCCCCCTTGCATCCCTTCGTGGCCCACTCGCTGCCCGTCGTGGCCCCATATATGTATGCCCTTCGTGGCCCCCACTCGTTCGCGCCCGTGGTGGCCCCATATGCATCTGTCCTACGTGGCCCAGTTGCTACCCTCAGTGGCCCCATAGTTGCCTTCTGTGGCCCCGCATTATCTGCCCTTCGTGGCCCCCGCTCGTTCGCGCTCTTCGTGGCCCCATACGCATGCCTTTCGTGTCCCCGCTGTTGCCATTCGTGGCCTACTTCGTGTCCTTGTGGCCCTGCTGTCGTTCTCTTTCGCTCTCGCTTTCGCTCGTCGTCGTCGTCGCCGTCGTCGTCGTGGTAGGTCCCTTGTCCGTCCCTCTTGGGATCGGGTCGACGGTCCGCGGCCGCCCCGCCGATCAGCGCTGCCGCTGGCCAGGCCGACGGTCCGTGGCCGCCCCGCCGCTTGCTGGGGCCCGGTCTGCAGGGAAGAAAGGTATACCCCCCAAAAAGGGTCCGATCAAAGACGAAGAGGGCGGGTATCGAGGGTTTGGGAAATCGGCATTCTTTGACACTCGAGCATGTTGTTGTTGTGGTTGTGGTTGTGGTTGTGGTTGTCGTTGTCGTTGTCGTGGTCGTTGTCGTTGTCGTTGTCGTTGTCGTTGTCGTTGTTGTTGTTCTTGTTGTTGTTGTTGTTGTTGTTGTTGTTGTTGTTGTTGTTGTTGTTGTTGTTGTTGTTGTTGTTGTTATTGTCGTTATCGTTTTTGTTGTTGTTGTTGTTGTTGTTGTTGTTGTTGTTGTTGTTGTTGTTGTTGTTGTTGTTGTTGTTGTTGTTGTTGTTGTTGTTGTTGTTGTTGTTGTTGCTGTTGTTGTTGTTGTCGTTGTTGCTGTTGTTGTTGTCGTTATAGTTTTTGTTTTTGTTTTTGTTGTTGTTGTTGTTGTTGCTGTTGTTGTTGTCGTTGTTGCTGTTGTTGTTGTTCTTGTTGTTGAATCCTCATTTCTGAAGAATAATTATGGTTGATCCCCCCACACCCACATCGGTGCATATTGTTTTTCTCAATCAAAGTGTGCCCCTGGACGCTCGCACCTTGTTTTTGACAGGGAAAATCTTGACGCTCAAACTGGGCCCATGGCCCCCGGGTTACAACAACAATGGCTCCCGCCTGAGACTTCCTCGCAATTAGGCCAGGACCCCCGCTCCCGCCGGAGACTTCCTCGCATTTTATTCAGGAATCGCGCTCTCGCTTGGGACTTCCTTACAATTTATTCAAGAATCGCTTTCCCGGCGCTCTGGAGTCGCGCTCTCGCTGGAGACTTGCAATTTACTGAAGAATGGCCTTGCGCTGGAATTTCCTGCAATTTGCCCAAGCGCCGCGTTCCCGCCACCCAGGCACCCAGGAATCGCGGCCGTTGTGGCCCCATGTGCATGCCCTTCGTGGCCCCGCTGTCGCCATTTGTGTCCCCCTCAGTTTCCTACGTGGCCCAGTTGCTACCCTCAGTGGCCCCATAGTTGCCTTCTGTGGCCCCGCATTATCTGCCCTCCGTGGCCCCCGCTCGTTCGCGCTCTTCGTGGCCCCATACGCATTCCCTTCGTGTCCGCGCTGTCGCCCTTCGTGGCCTACTTCGTGCCCTTCGTGGCCCTGCTGTCGTTCTCTCTCGCTCTCGCTTTCGCTCGTCGTCGTCGTCGTCGTCGCCGTCGTCTTCGACGTCGTGGTCGTCGTCGTCGTCGTCGTCGTCGTCGTCGTCGTCGTGGTCGGTCCGCTGTCCGTCCCTCTTGGGGTCGGGTCGACGGTCCGCGGCCGCCCCGCCGATCGGCGCTGCCGCTGGCCAGGCCGACGGTCCGCGGCCGCCCCGCCGCTTGCCGGGGCTCGGCCTGCAGGGAAGAAAGGTATACCCCCCCAAAGGGGATCGATCGAAGACGAAGAGGGCGGGTATCGAGGGTTTGTGACATTCGCGTTATTGGACACTCCAGCATATCAGGGCGAACAGTCTTGAAATTATTATTATTGTTGTTGTTGTTGTAGTTGTTGTTGTTGTTGTTGTTGTTGTTGCCCTTCGGGAGGCGCGCCCGAGTAAGGAGTCAGTAAAGACTTGGAGGGCGAGGGCGGGAAGACAGGGGGTTTGAGACGGGTGAGGTGACTGAAGACTTGGTAACAGGGAGGACTGCGAGGCGGCACTGCGGTTTGCGCGCGGCACCAGATCGCCCACGTGGCCTTTCTAAACTGAATTGAGCGTTGCTTAACCTGGCCTAGCCCAGCTCAGCCCACCTAGGTCGGCTTAGCTTAGCTGGACCTGGTTTGGTTTGGACCTGCGAAGCGTAGCGTGGCTTATCCGAGCAGTGTTTCTTCTCTGCTCTGAACGCAGCTTATCTATAGCTCTATAGCTCCTCCTTTGCCGTCTTGGACACCGGATCGCCTCTCGACCTTGCTAGTCCGGACCTGCAGGGGAGGGGTATGGGAAAGACGGGGTTTCTTCAAGGGCAGATGACAGGTTCGATTTGCTCTGGTGCTGAACTCCTGTTCAAACAGTCTGCTTTAACACAACGGTTTTCGGAGGGGGGGAAGCGGGAAAAGTCCCATCAACACGGGTTGCACGTTTCGACCTGCTCATGCGTAGCTGCATCCGACAGCGTCGGGGTTGGGCCAGGGGCATAAAGCGTAGCGTGGTTGCATTGGGCAGGTCGCCCTTGTCTGATAGCGTGCTCCTGGCTCGCTCATTCGGTCGCAACCCACTTGCCGCATACTTCTATCGTGCCTAAGCGTGACCTGCTCGTTGAGCTGTCGGCAGCTGGTGCTTCATGGTCACGGAACCAAGGGGCCAGGCAGGGAGGGGAGGGGAGGGGAGGGTGGCGGACGGGGAACGCAATTTCCCCCCCCCTCCCCCTGCTGTGCGCAACCTCCGCCGTCCGCCTCCCCCCACCGTGTCGATCCCTCTTCGAGACTCGCCCTCCCTCGCCACCCTGCGGTGACTCGTCGGGGAGAGGCCCCGAGGCAGTCAAAAGATGTCAAAGTCAGAGGGAGACACCCGTGCGAGCGGGAAAGCCGACTCGGGTGAGCTGGCCCGACGGCGCCTCGAAGTGCACCACGACTGGAGTCGAAGCCGAAGCTGAAGTGCAAGCAACGGCGACGGCGACGGCGACGGCGACGGCGAAGGCGAAGGCGACAGCGACTGACGACAGCGACGGCGACGGCGACAGCAACGACGACGATGATGACGACGACGACGACGCCGACGACCGACGACCGACGACCGACGACCGACGACCGACGATCGACGACCGACGACCGACGACCGACGACCGACGACCGACGACCGACGACCGACGACCGACGACCGACGACCGACGACGACGTCGACGACCGACGACGGATGACCGACGACGACGACATCGACAACATCGACGACCGACGACCGACGACCGACGACCGACGACCGACGACCGACGACCGACGACGACAATTACGACGACGACGGACGACCGACGACGAACGACCGATTGCCGACGACCGACGACGACGACGACGACACCGACGACCGACGACAGAAAACCGACGACGGACGACGACGACGACGACGACGGACGACCTACCGACGACGACGACGACGACCGACGACACCGACGACCGACGACCGACGACCTACGACGACCGCGTCGACGACCGACGACCGACGACCGACGACCGACGACCGACGACCGACGACGACGACCGACGACCGACGACGACGACGGACGACGGACGACGGACGACCGACGTCCGACGACCGACGACGACCGACGACCGACGATTGACGACCGACGACCGACGACCGACGACGACCGACGACGACGACCGACGTCCGACAGCGACGACGGCGACCGAAGACAGACGACCGACGACGACGACCGATGGCCGACGACCGACGACCGAGGACGACGGACGACGGACGACGGACCGACGACGACGACGGACGACGGACGACCGACGACCGACGACCGAGGACCGAGGACCGAGGACCGAAGACCGAAGACGACGACGACGACGACGACCGACGACCGACGACGACCGACGACCGATGACCGACCGACGACCGACGACCGACGACCAACGATCGACGACGACGACAACCGACGACGACGACGACGACGACAACCGACGAACGACGACCGACGACCGCCGACCGACGACCGACGACAACGACGACGACGGACGACGGACGACGGACGACGGACGCCTGACGCCCGACGACGACGACGACCGACCACTGACGATCGACCGACGACCGACGACCGACGACGACGACGACGACCGACGACTGACGACGACGACGACGACGACCGATGACGACGACGACGACGAAGACGATAACGACGGCGACGACGACGACGGACGACGGACGACGGACGACGGACGACCGACGACCGACGACCGACGACCGACGACCGACGACGACGACGACGACCGACGACCGACGACTGATGACCGACGACGGCGACGACGACGACGACCGCGACGACGAGGACCGACGACCGACGACCGACGACTGACGATCGACGACGACCACGACAACGACGGACGACGGACGACGGACGGCGGACGACGGACGACCGACGACGACGACGACCGACGACGGACGACCGACGACCGACGACCGACGACCGACGACCGACGACCGTCGACGATGACGACGACCGACGACCGATGACCGACGACGACGACCGACGACCGACTACGACGACGACCGACGACCGACGACCGACGACGACGACGACCGACGACGACGACGACGACCGACGACCGACGACGACCGACGACTGACGACCGATGGCCGACGACCGACGACGACGACGGACGACGACGATGACGGACGACGGACGACGGATGCCGGACGACCGACGACGACGACGACCGACGACCGACGACCGACGACCGACGACGGACCTCCGCCGATCGACGACCGACGACGACCACGACCGACGACGACGACGACCGACGACGGACGACCGACGACCGACGACGGACGATTGACGACCGACGACGACGGACGACGACTACGACCGACGACGACGACCGACGACTGACGACCGACGACCGACGACGACGACGACGACGACCGACGATGGAAGACGGACGACGGACGACTGACGATGGACGATCGACGACGACGACGACGACCGACGACCGCCGACGACAACGACGACGACCGACGACGACGACGAACGAGGTCTGACGATCGATCACTGACCCCCGACGACGACGACGATCGACGACCGACGACTGACGACCGACGACGACGACAGAAGACGGACGACGGACGATGGGCGACGGACGATCGACGAAGACGACAACCCACGACCGACGACCGACGACCGACGACCGACGTTCGACGGCTGACGACCGACGACCGACGATGACGACGACGACCGACGACCGACGACCGACGACCGACGACCGACGGCCGACGACGACCGACGACCGACGACGACGACGTCGACGACGACCCCGACGACGACGACGACCGACGACCGACGACCGACGAGAACGACGGACGATCGACGATCGACGACCGACGACGACAACGACGACCGACGACGACGACCGACGACCGACGACCGACGACCGACAACCGACGACGACGACCGACGACGACGACGACGACGACCAACCGACGACCGACGACGACGACCAACGACCGACAACCGACGACCGACGACGGACGATCGACGATCCACGACGACGACGACGGACGACCGACGACCGACGAAGACGACGACCGACCACCGACGACCGATGACCGGCGGCGACGACGATGACGACGACGGAAGATGGACGACGGACGACGGACGACGGACGACCGGCGACCGACGACGACGACGACCGACGACCGACGACCGACGACGGACGACGACGATGATGAAGACGATGGGAAACGGACGGCGGACGACGGGCGACGAACGATCGACGTCCGACGACGACGACGACCGACGACCGACGACCGACGACCGACGACCGACGACCGACGACGACGACCGACGACGACGACGACGACGACCGACGACCGACGACAACGACCGACGACGACGACGATAACCGACGACCGACGACCGACGACGACGACGACGACGGACGACGGCCAATGACGACGACGACGTCGACCGACGACGACTACCGACGACGACGACGACCGACGACGACGACGACGACGACGACGACGGACGACGGACGACGGACCATTGGCCACAGACCACGGACGACCGACGACGACGACCGACGATTGACGACCGACGTCCGCTGGCGACGACGGCGACGACGACAGCGACGACGACGATCGACGACCGACGACCGACGACCGACGACTGACGACCGACGACGACGACGACGGCGACGACGACGACGACGACGACGGCCGACGGACGACAGACGACGGACGACCGACGACCGACGACGACGACGACCGACGACCGACGACCGACCACCAACGACCGACGACCGACGACGACGATCGACGACCGACGACGACGACCGCGACGACGACGGCCGACGTCCGACTGACGACTGGCGAACGACGACGATGACGACCACCGACGACGACGACGACGACTACTGACGACGACGACGACGACCGAAGACCGACGACCGACGACCGACGACGACGACGTCGACGACGACGACGAGGGACGACGGACGACAGAAGACGGACGACGGACGACGACGACGGACGACGGATGCCGACCGACGACCGACGTCCGACGACGGACGACCGACGACGGACGACGGACGACGGACGACGACGACGACGACCGACGACCGACGACGACGACCGACGACCGTCGACCGACGACCGACGACGGACGACGGACGACCTGCGACCGACGACGACGGCGACGACGACGGCGACCGACAACCGACGATGACCGATTACCGACGACCGGCGACGACGAAGAAGACGATTACCGATTACCGGCGACCGACGACGACGACGAAGACCGACGATCGATCATCGACGACCGACGACCGACGACCGAAGACCGACGACCGACGACGACGACCGACGACGACGACGACGACGACCGACGACGACGCTGACGACCAGAGACTGACGACCGACGACCTACGTTGACGACGACGACGATGACGTCGACGACAACGACGGCCGACGACCGAGGACCGACGACGAACGACGGACGATCGATGACCGCCGACGACGACGACCGACGACCGACGACGACGACCGACGACCGACGACGACGACCGACGACAGACGACCGACGACCGACGACCGTCGACCGACGACGCCGACGACGACGACCGACGACGACGACGATGACCATCGACCGACGACCGACAACGCACGACGACGACAACGTCGACGACCACGGTGACGACGACGGACGACGACGACGGACGACGGCAGCCGGACCACGGACGAAGACGACGATCGACGACGATGACGACCGACGACCGACGACCGAAGACCGACGAGCGACGACGATGTCGATGACGACAACGACGACCGACGACTGACGGCGACGACGACCGACGACCGACGACCGACGACGACGACGACCGACGACCGACGACCGAAGACCGACGAGCGACGACGATGTCGATGACGACAACGACGACCGACGACTGACGGCGACGACGACCGACGACCGACGACCGACGACGACGACGACCGACGACCGACGACCGAAGACCGACGAGCGACGACGATGTCGATGACGACAACGACGACCGACGACTGACGGCGACGACGACCGACGACCGACGACCGACGACGACGACGAGGACGACCGTCGACGACCGACGACGAAGACCGACGACCGACGACCGACAACGCACGACGATGACGATGACGACGACGACGACGACCGTCGACTGACGACGGACGATGGACGACGGACGACGGACGACTGATGGTGACGACGACCGACGACCGACGACCGACGACCGACGACGACGACGACCGCGACGACGACGACCGACGACCGACGACCGACGACGACGACCGACGACGACGACGACGACGACCGACGACTGACGACCGACGATGGACGACGAACGACGGACAATCGACGACGGACGGTGGACGACGAACGACGGACGATCGACGACGGACGTCGACGACGACCGACGACCGACGACCGACGACTCACGACTGATGACCGACGACCGACGGTTGATGACCGACGACGACGACCGATGACAGACGACCGGACTGGCGACGGACAGCTGACGACCGACAGCCGATGACCGACGACCGCCGACGACAACGACGAGGACGACGATCGACGACCGACGACCGACGACCGACGACCGACGACCGACGACGACAACGACCGACGACGACGACGACCGACGACCGACGATCTACGTTGACGACGACGACGACCGACGACCGGCGCCCGATGACCGACGACCGACGACGACGACGATGACCGCGACGACGACGACCGACGACCGACGACGACGACCAACGACCGACGACCGACGACGACGACGACGACGACCGACGACCGACGACCGACGTTCGACGACGGACAGCCGACGACCGTCGACCGAGGATTGACGATCGACGACCGACGACGACGACGACCGACGACGACGACCGACGCCGAACGACGGACGACGGACGACGACGTCGACGACCGCCGACGACAACAACGACGACCGACGACGACGAAGACGACCGACGACCGACGATCGATGACCGACGACCGACGATCGACGACGACGACGACGATCGACGACGGACGACCGACGACCGACGACCGACGACCGACGACTGGCGACCGACGACGACGACAACGACGACGACGACGACCGACGACGACGACGGACGACCGACGACTTTTGACCGACGACCGACGACGACGACGACCGACGGCGACGACGACGACGACCGACGACCGACGACTGACGACGACGACGACGACGACGGAAGACGGGCGACGGACGATGGGCGACGGACGATCGACGACGACGACGACCCACGACCGACGACGACGACCGACGTTCGACGACTGACGTCCGACGACCGTCGACGACGACCGACGACTGGCGACATACGACCGGCGCTCGTCGACCGACGACGGACGACCGACGACCGACGATGACGACGACGACGACCGACGACCGACGACGGACGACGAACTACGGACGATCGTCGACCAACGTCGACGGCGACCGATGACCGACGATCTTCGACTGACGACCGACGACCGACGACAGACGCCCGACGACGACGACGACGGAAGACGGACGACGGACGACTGACGATGGACGATCGACGACGACGACGACGACCGACGACCGCCGACGACAACGACGAGGACTGACGACGACGACGACCGACGTCTGACGATCGATCACTGACCACCGACGACGACGACGACGACGACGACCGACGACCGACGACTGACGACCGACGACGACGACGACGACCGAAGACGGACGACGGACGATGGGCGACGGACGATCGATGACGACGACGACCCACGACCGACGACCGACGACCGACGACCGACGTTCGACGACCGACGACCGACGACCGACGACGACGACGACCGACGACGACGACGACCGACGACTGACGACCTACGACGGGCGACTGACGACCGACGACCGACGACGACGACGACCGACGACCGACGATGGACGACGAACGACGGACGATCGACGACGGACGGTGGACGACGAACGACGGACGATCGACGACGGACGTCGACGACGACCGACGACCGACGACCGACGACTGACGACTGATGACCGACGACCGACGATTGATGACCGACGACGACGACCGATGACAGACGACCGACGACGATTGAATACGGACGACGGACGACGGACGGCCGACGACCGACGACCGTCGACCGACGACGACCGACGACTGACGACCGACGACCGACGACCGACGACCGACGACGACGTCCTTCGACCGACGACTGACGACGACGACGACGACGACCGACGACCTACGTCGACGACGACGACGATGGCGACGACGACGACGACAGACGACGGACGACGAACGACGGACGAGCGACGACCGACGACGACGACGACCGATGACCGACGACTGGCGACCGACGACCCACGACCTACGATCGACGACTGATGACCGACGACGTCTTCCGACGACGACCGACGACGACGACGACCGACGACCGACGACCGACGACGACGACGACGACCGACGACGACGACCGACGACGACGACGACGACGATGACGACGGAAGACTGACGACTGACGACGGACGACGGACGATCGACGTCGACGACGACCGACGACCGACGACCGACAACCGACGACCGACGACCGGCGACCCACGACGACCGACGACCGACGACGACGACGACCGACCGACGACCGACGACCTACGTTGACGACGACGACGACGATGACGACGACGACGACGACGATGACGACGACGACGACGACGACGACGACGACGACGACCGTCGACGGACGTCGAACGACGGACGACCGACGACCGACGACAACGACGACTGACGACCGACGACCGGCGACCGACGACCGGCGACGGGTCCCCGTTGCGTGGATTGCTGCCGACGGGGTCGGCGTTTGCCTCCCTGACCCCGCGAGCGCGGGCTCGCCCGCGGTGCCGAGGTACGGCGGTCTCGCGGGGGCGGTCCCGGAGCCGGCCGCGGCGTGGTCGGAGCAGGAGACCCGTGGGCCCTGGCGCTGGCCACGGTGCTCAGGTTCGGCGGCGAGCGAGGGGGGGAATCGAGAAGGAGAAGGCCTTCTCAGGAGGCGGCGGGCCTTCTCAGGAGTCCTCGCGCCCTCGGGGGAGGTTTAGAAGCCTTCTGAGAAGGCCCGCCCCTTCTCATTTCCCCCCTCGCGTGGGGCAGCACCAGTTCCAGTCGTTGGAGAGGGAGAGGGTCACCATGGTTCAAAGCTTGCGTTCCCTGT
>CAUYUJ010018769.1:50000-57500 GCA_963575745.1 Prorocentrum cordatum
GGCGTATCGCCTTCGCATTGGGCCCCTCTTGGGGTCCTCTTGGGACAAGGGGGGCCCTCTCGAAGGAGGCCTCCCGGAAGCCTCGGGGGCCGCCTGGGAGACCTCTCGAGAGGCCGCCCTGGGGGCCAGCCTGGGCGCGTCGCGACCTTCACCGAGCGCGCTCCACGACTCGCAAAGCGCCTGCTCGCAAACGTCCGAGAAGCACACGTTCGCCTCGACGCAGTAGAGCGCAGATCCCCCGCGTCGGGTCCAGGCCAGTTGCGCGTGGCTCCTCTGCGAGCAGTGGAGCGCGCGCGTCTAGACCTGCCAAGTGCCCTGCCGGTGGCCCAGCCTGCAGCGGCAGACCCGGGCGGCGCGCAAGCCGCGGCTGAGCCGCCGCCTCGCCCCCCCCCCGGGGGTCGGCGCCACCCCAACATAAATTATGTGCGTCGCCCCCTCAGGGGCGACGCGCGCACCGAGAACTCTTCGAGTATACGCGTCGTGGCGGGCGCTCTCTGGCCACACCGCTCGGGAAACGATGTACTACAAGACAGGTGTACTCTATGGTCGGGTCGGACGCGCGCCTCCAAGGAGGACATATAGTATTCGCATGTCCCTGTGCGTCCCCCCGGGGGGCAGCTTCCGGCGCCCGCCCGCGGGAGCAACCAGGTCGGTTGACCCGGGCGCCAGCTTCACCGCGCGGTCCGTCGCCGCACGCTCTTTGGACCCTGCTCCGTCGCCCGAGACGTCCTCGGAGAGCGGCCTCAGTCTGGTGGAGGACGATCAATGGAGATGAAGCATGTTGCCAAATAATTTCCAGATGTCTAAAACATGTGTTAAACATGCTTTAAGCATGTAAACAACATGGTTTAAACATGTTTGGAACATTTTTCCGATACTTTAAACATTTTGAATTCAATGATAGGACTCTTATGGTGTCCATAGTCGTGGCATCCGCAACCTCAGTCCCAAGTGCGGCTGCCCCGAGGCCCCACTGGCTCACCACACGGTGTGGTCACTGGACTGCCATGGAGCCTCCGACGTTTCGAAGACCTCAAGACCTCCGAGAACAGGAAGGCCGACCTGGGCAAAGGACGGCGCCGCGGCGCACCTGCCCCAGCTCCCGCGGCCGCGACGGAGCAACTGCCGCGCCAGGAGGCGCAGCGAGGGAGCCGCGCCTGCGAGCGTGAGGCCCGGAGGGTGTGGGAGCAGGAACAGGGGCGCGCCGAGTCCGCTGGCCAGTCGGCCAGCAGACCCCCTGGGGGCAGCGCGGGTGGGCCGGGGCCCGCTTACTGCACTTGCTGGACGAAGGCGAGTGTCCCAAACGGAGTCGGAGTCGGAGTCGGAGAGATGGGAAGGGACCAAGAGTCGGAAAGAAAATAGAAGCCGGAGTGGAGTCGGAACCTGCAGAAGACTTTCAACCGTTCTTGCCAACATAAAGAATCAGGATCGTGAGCCGGAGTCAGAAAGGCGGGAGCTGGAATCGGAGCCGGGGTCGGGGAGACGGGATGAGAGCGGGAGGCAGAGGCAAAGGCAGAGGAACAGGCAGAGTTCGAGTAGGAGGTCGACGACAGAATTGATGTACTCCAAGGTTGGAATTGTCGTCGAATCTACGGCAAGTGCGTAGAGTGCTTCGTAGATCCACGAAGCATTTTCATTTATTTTCTCAGATTCGAAGGGGGAAGCAATGTTTGGCTGAATCAATTCTGTAGTCGATCCCCTGCTCGAAGAGTTGGGGATCTGGATTGTGCCCTCCAACGCCGAGAGGCTGCCGCCGGCGGAGATGCCTGGCGGGCATCCCATCTCGGTGCGCTCGAGCTGCGGCCCTGCGCGCGCTCTGCGCCGGAGGGCCGCGCCCGCGGCGCGCGGCTGGCTTGGGCAGGGGGCCCGAGGCCAGGAGGCCCTCCTCCCGTGTGACACCCCCTGTGCCCCTGAAAGTCCTGCGCCGTCCCCCCCCCCTCTCCTCTGCCCTCCGCCGCCGCTCCTCTCCTCTCCCTTCCCCCCCTTCCTGCCGCTCCCCTCTGGGGGCTGCTCTGTCGTCCCTTCCCGCCTCTTCCCGCGCCGTGCTGCGGCTCCTCCTTGGCTCCTCCTTCGCTCCTCCCTCCTCGCCCTCCTCTGGCCGACCTCGTGCCGTCCCCGCTCCCGTCCGTCCCCGTGCGGGCGCCCGGGCCGTTCTCCGCCCTCCCCAGACACTGGGCTGGAGGGCTCCTGGCCCCTCCCCGTGGCATTCAGTCGGGCGTGTTCTCCTACAGGGGGAGTAGTCAGAAGTAGTCAAAAATAGTCTGGGGACGATTTTCGACTATTTCTGAGCAGTTTGGGGGGTATTTTTCGAGTACTTTTTATTCTTCGCGCAAAATCCCCCTGTAGGGGGACACGCCCGACTGAACATTGGGCTGGAGGGTTCCTGGCCCCTCCCCGTGGCAACGGCCAGCGGCGAGCCTGGGGGGGAAGTGAGAAGGGGCGGGCCCTCGCAGAAGGCTCGGAAGTCCCCCGGGCCCTCTGAGAAGTTTCCCAAGCCTTCCCCGAAGACGCAGAAGACCTCTCGGGAGGCCGGACGGCTTCTGAGCAGTCCCGCCGCCTTCCGAGAGGGCCTTCTCCTTCTCATTCCCCCCCTCCGCTCGCCGCCGAGTTGCGAGGAGGGGCCCATAATGCCGTGGGCGCACCTGCTCTGGGGCGGTGCCTGGCCGCGCAGCCACGGTGCACGCGGCGTGGCCCAGCAGCGCGGCAGCGAGGCAGCCCCGCGGCGCAGGGCTGCCCTTTGGTGGGGTCGGGGGGGGGCGTGGGCGGCGGTCGGGTGGGGCGGGCGGCCTCCCTCGCCGTCGGCTGCTGCCGTGCCATCGTCTTCTGTTTTTGTAGCTCTCCCCCCGCCCCCCCTGTTGCTCACAGGGGCGGATGGAATCCATGGTGCCGAGGATCGTCCTGACACCGCCACGAGCCTCAGCCTGAGACGGAGGGGGAGGGCCATGATGATGATGATGATGCTGATGATGATGATGCTGATGATGATGCTGATGATGATGATGATGATGATGATGATGATGATGATGATGATGACAAAGATGATGATGGTGGTGGTGATGATGATGGTGATGATGCTGATGCTGCTGCTGATGCTGATGATGATGACGAGGATGATGATGGCGGTGGTGGTTGTGGTGATGATGATGATGATCATGATGGTGGTGGTGGTGATGCTGCTGATGACGAGGATGATGATGATGATGATGATGATGATGATGATGATGATGATGATGATGATGATGATGATGGTGATGATGATGATGATGATGATATTGATGACGATAATGATGATAATGAGGATACCGATGATGATGATTCTGATGATGTTGATGATGATGCCGACAACGATGATGATACTTATGCTGATGACAGTACTGAAAGATGATGACGACGATGAGGATGATGATTATGAAGATGACGATTCTGATGATGCGGATGATCACGATGACGATGATGATGCTGCTGATGATGATGACGATGATATTGTTGATTGTGATGATGATGATAACGAGGAAGATGTTGCTGATTCTGATGCTGATGATGATACTGCTGCTGCTGATGCTGACGATGATCATGATACTCATGATGTTTCTGCCTTTGATGGTGCTGCTGACGATGATGATGCTGATAATCATGATGATAATCATGATTCTGATAATCATGATGATGATGATGATGATGCTGATGCTGATGCTGATGAGGTTGCTGCTCATGAGGATGACGATGATGATGCTGCTGATGATGATGATGATCATCATGATGATGCTGATGATGATGCTGATGATGATGATGCTGACGGTGCTGATGCTGATGCTGATGCTGCTGCTGATACTGCTGCTGCTGATGATGCTGATGCTGATGATGCTGATGATGCTGCTGACGAGGATGATGATGGCGGTGGCGGTGGCGATGATGATGATGATGATGATGATGATGATGATGATAATGATGATGATGACGAGGATGATGGTGGTGGTGGTGGCGGTGGTGGTGATGATAATGATGACGATGATGATGACGATGATTATGCTGATGATGATGACGATGATGCTAATGACGATGATGATGATGACGATCATGATGATGATGATGATGATGATGATGATGATGATGATGATGATGATGATGATGGCGGTGATGGTTATGATGATGATGATGATGATGATGATGATGATGATGATGATGACGAGGGTGATGATGCTGATGTTTCTGCTTATGCTGATGATGATGATGATGATGATGATGATGATGATGATGACGAGGATGATGATGGTGGTGGTGGTGGTGATGATGACGAGGATGATGATGATGTTGATGATGATGATGATGATGATGACGATAATGCCGGTAAATGTGATGATGATGATGATGATGATGATGATGATGATGATGATGCCGACGACGATGCTGATATTTATGCTCATGATGATGCTGGATGATGATGCTGACGTCGCTGAGGATAATTATTCTGATGATTACGATGACGATGATGATGATGATGATGGTGATGCTGATGATGCTGCTGCTGATGATGATGACGGTGATGTTTTTTTTTTGATGGTGAGGATGATGATGACGAGGGTGATGATGCTGATGATGATGGTACTGCTGCTGATGAGGTTGACGACGATTATGATACTGACGCTGATTCTGCTGTTGATGCTGCTGCTACTGACGATGGTGATGATGATGATGATGCTGATGATGATGATGATGATAGTAATCATAATGATGCTGATGCTGATGATGCTGCTGCTGCTGCTGATGATGATGATGATGATGATGACGAGGATGATGATCATTGTGATGATGATGCTGCTGATGATGATGCTGATGATGATTATGATGATACTTCTGATGATGATGCTGATGACGTTGATGTTGATGGTGGTGGTGGTTGTGGCGGTGGTGATGATGATGCTGCTGCTGATGATGATGATGATTCTGCTGCTGATGATGCTGATCATGATGATTTTTTTATTTTTATTTTTTAAATTAGAAAACAAACACACTTTGGATGATGATGATGATGGTTATGATGACGATGATGATGGTGATGATGGCGGTGGTGGTGATGGCGGTGGTGTTGGTGGTGGTGATGATGCAGTTTCTGCTGCTGCTGCCGAGGACGATGATGATGATGATGATGATGATGACGATGATGCTGATGTTGATTATGATGATGATGATAATGATGATGATGATGATGATGATGATGATGGTGGTGGTGGTGGTGGTGTTGGTGGCGGTGGCGGTGACGGTGGTGATGATGATGATGATGTTGATGGGGAAAGCGCAGGGAGGTGTTGATGGCGGTGGTGATGATGATGATGATGCTGCTGCTGACGATGATGATGATGATGATGATGATGATGATCATGGTGATGGTGATGTTGACGGTGATGATGCTGATGATGTTGATGATGATGCTGCTGATGATGATGGTGCTGACGCTGCTGCTGCTGATGATGATGATGAAGAAGATGTTGATGATTCTGATGCTGCTGATGATGATGAAGATGATGATGGTGATATTGATGATGATGATGATGATGATGCTGCTGATGATGATGGTGATGGTGTTGGTGATGGTGATGGTGATGGTGATGGTGATGATGACGATGATGACGATGATGATGATGATGATGATGATGATGATGATGATGATGATGATGATGATGATGATGATGATGATGATGATGATGATGATGATGATGATGATGATGGGATATCGTGGGAGCCCTTTTGGGGCCTATTGGAGGCAGTTTCGAGGCCTCTTGGGGTCCGCCTGGCGGCCTCTTGGAGGCCTCTTGGGGGCCTCTTGGGCCTCCTTGGAGGCCTCTTGGGGTCTCCTGGGGGCCTCTTCGGGCGAAAGGCTGGAATTGTCGTTCGTGTTCCCCCTCGTGGGCTGATTTTTGGGCCGTCTTGGGGCTCTCTTGCCAGTGCCGCCGACCCTGAAGACGACGACGACGGCGAGAACGAGGAGGAGGAGGAGCAGGAGGAGGAGGCGGAGGAGGATGAGGAGAGGGGCGAGGAGGACGACGAGGAACATCGAGTCGAGAATCAGCTCCGCGCGCCCCAGGAATGCACGGCCGAGTGTTCCTGCGCGGAGTATTCAAGAGGCAGTGCCCTTGCGCGGGGGCCATCCTGCGCGCGACGGGGCGCCCGTCCGCTGATCTTCAGGCGCCCTCAGGGAGACCTCGAATTTTTTTGTTGGCCGACGACGGCGGCAGTCCCATCATCGTCGGACCGTCCACGCCCTTCCCGCTCTACGCCGACGATCGTTGTCCCGCTCAGCCGGTCGCCGCTCTCTCTCTCGATCTCGCTGGCCCAGCTGTGCCGCAGGAGGGAGAAGACAGCGACGAGAGGGATGATGCCGAGGACTGCCGCTCGCATTTGTTTTTCTCCTGTTTCCTTCTTCTCTCGCAGATAGCGCGACAGGAACGCGTGGGTGTCCTGGCTCTCCTCTTGATCCCCCTCTTCGTATTCCTCTTTCGCCTTCTTCCCTGTCTTCCTCCTCCGTCTCCTCCGTCTCGCTTCTGTTCTCTTTTCCTTCAAACAACGAGCAGGAGGAGCAGGTGGAGGGCGCGCCAGGTTTGCGATGACCTGGCTACCCGAACATGGTTGTCGTGCCGTGGGCGTGTCCCTGCAGCGACTTGCCTTGCGCTGCAGGGCCGGCAAGCCGGCGAGCCAAGGGACTACCTTGCTGGCAGTTCTCGGTGGCCAAACAACGCAGTCGTGTACGCCACCCGCCCCTCTCCCCCCAGCCCCTGCCAGTGACGTTTTCCTCCGGTTTGCAAGCCGCTGAAAGCAGCGGCGGTCAGGGGCGGGCGAACTTCGAAGGCAAGTGGGCAGGCCTGGAGAAAGGGGTGTCTCAGGCGAGGTGCGCTCGCGCCGCATCTGACATCCTATCCCGCCCTCCCATCCCTTTCCATGGCGCCGATGTGTCTCTATCTGCGGACGCGTGTCATAGCCAACCTGCGACTCCCACAGAAAGACCACCTCGTGTTGTGCGCGATCGGCAACAGGGGAGCTGCGTGCACAGGAGGGGGAGGAGGTGGCGGGTGAGTAGGAGGATGAGCGGGAGGAACAGGATGAGGACGAACAACAGAAGCAGGAACTAAAGCGGACGGATCGGGACGAAAAGTAGGACCAGGGGAAGGCGGAGGAGGGGATTTAGAGGGGGGCGACAACAGAAAAGAAAGACTCGGATTCAGAAAAGTTGCCCGCGCTGGGGCGAGACGAACAGCAGCAACAAGAACTGAAGTGGAAGGAGTGGGAGGAGGAGGAGGACCAGGGGAAGGCGGAGGATGGGAAATGAGGTGGGGACCACACTGAAGCAAGACTTGGATCCAGAAAAGTGGTCCGCGCTGGGTCGAGAGCGCCATTTTGAATGACGGGACTAAAGCGCCGATCCGCAAATGAGGCCCACGCTGCAGCGGGAGCACTATCGAAGACGCCTACGGCGAATCACCGCCGCCCCCTGCCTTTGTGGAAGCG
>CAUYUJ010018769.1:62500-67500 GCA_963575745.1 Prorocentrum cordatum
CTTCGAGCCGTCTTGGGTACCTCTTGGCCCTGTCTTGGATGCGTTTCGGACCGTCTTGGGGCCCTCTTGGGCCATGTTGTGAACCTCTTGGAAGGCTACTTTGGACCGTCTTGGGGCGATCTTGGGGGCCTCTGGGGCCGTCTTGGTGCGCCGGAATGCGGAAGGAGGCGAAAACGCCAAAATCTTTCAATAACTTCAGAGAAATTGATTAATTTTGCCTCCGGGGCCTTCTTGGGAGTGCTCCTGCAGGCCTCTTGGGGCGTTCAGCAGGCCTCATGGGCCTTCAGGAGGCCGTGAAGGCGTCTTGGGCAAATCGTTCGGCGATGCGGGGCCTTCTTGGGCCGTCTTGGGGGCCTCTTCGGGCACTCTCGGTCCGTCCTGTGTTCATGGGTTTTGTTCAAACCAGGACCCCCTTGGAGGGATGCGTGTTGGGGTGGCGACCCCCCCCGTGACCGAGGCGTATCTCCCCTAGGACTCCTCCTGGGACCCCCCCCCGACAGGGGAGGGATCAAAGGGAGAGGGTTCGTGGATCTGCTTTTGGGCCCGGTATCCCCCGGGAGGGATGCCTTTTTCGGGTGGCGACCCTCTCCAGGACCGAGGCGTATTTTCCCCAGGACCCCCCCCCTGGGACCCCCCCCGACGGGGGAGGGATCAAAGGGAGGGGGCTTCCCTTCGATTAGATTACGACGTTCATCAAATTCGCTTTGCCTAGCGCGCTCGGGGAAGATGGCCCAGGAGGGGGGAGCGGCGACTGGCCCAGGGAAGTGCGGGCTTCAGGGAAAGGAGCCGTCAGAGACGACGAATAACGAATGACGAAGAGGACGACTCGAACGGACAAGCTCCTCAGACACGCCGACAGGGTCGGCGGATTCGGGCGCCTCTTGGGCCGTTTTGGGGCTCTCTTGGGCCGTCGAGGGACTTGGGGGCCTCTTGGGCCGTCTTCGGGCTGTGGGGGCCCCTTCGGCCGTCTTGGAGCGTCGGAAACTCGAAAAGGGGATAGGGTGAAACACACGGAAAAACACAACTTAAATCATTGCTGTCTTGCCTCTTGGGGCCCTCGTGAGGGTCCTCTTGGAGCGTTCTCGGGGCTTCGATGGGGCCTCTCAGGCGGTCTTAGAGCTCTCTTGGGCCATCTTGGAGGCCGTGGTGGCTTCCCAGGTCCGTCTTGGAAGCCATCTAGGGCATTCTTAGACGCCTTGGAGACAAGCCAGGGGCGTGACTGGGCGCCGACAGAGCCTTGGAAAGCAGGGACGTTGCGCGTGACGAGGCGCGGCGGGGAGGGGGGCCCCTTAGAATGTTGCAGAAACCCTACCAGACTGCACTTGGTATTCTAGCACGCGTCAACGTGTCAGGGAGTACTGTGGCAGGTTTTTAAACACCGAAGAGGCCCTGGGCTGGCAGGACGGAATGTGGGTGTTCGTTTTCCTTCTTTCACCTATTCATGTTTGTGCATGGTGCGACCACGTACGTTTTGAATTTTCCCAGTTTTACTAGAGGAGCAGGAGGAAGAGGAGGAGGAGGAGGAAAAGGAGGAGGAAGAGGAGGAAAAGGTGTGCACTACTGTGATGAGGGTTCTAGTTTGATGTTGTTCGTGCGTTCCGGAATGTTGTACCAAATCGTTGTGTTAGGACGCAGCGGCCATCCTGGCAATGTCTGCGCAGCGTGAAATTTGGAGGAGGAGCAGAAGCAGGAGGACAACATCTCGATCCGATCTGTTCCGATCTCGGTGTGCCCTGCCGCCATTCCAGTTCTGGTCCGAGTGCCTTTCTGTTTTCCGACGTCAGTTCCGATCCGATGTGCGGAAGCGGTCAGGCATTTGTTCCCACGCAATATGAATGTGCTGGTGTATGGGCTTCCTCTGAATTGTCAAAATGCTTGTGATATGTTGCCCCGCAATGTCATCCACGCGGCCGTTTTGGGCCCTCGACACGGGGCTCCCTACCATGGACAGCCGATGACAACCGCTGCGCCCACGCCACGCTGTGCGATGCCCCCCCCCACGTGCCACACAACAGCTCGACCACCCCGCTCCTTCGGGTTTTCTTTGTTTATTAGAGATCTTTACTTGTGTGCCCTTCTTCGTCCCTCAACCACACTTCGCTTAGTTTACTCTGTGCCATTTCGTGTTTTTCCTCTTCACCTGCAGTAGGTGCCTCGCTATGTCTCATTGCATGCTTGTTGTTGTGCATTTCCCTTTCATGTGCGAGCAGACAGCTGAAGTCGGAGACACTTTTTGTGGTCTGACGATCTACCGCGCACTGATGGGCTAGAGTTTCTGCAGAGTAAGAAGGAGGAGTGCGAGGAGGAAGACGAGGAGGAAGTCGAAGACGTACTCGAGCAGGTGGAGGACGAGAAGGGGGAGCAGGACCAGCAGGCGAAGCAGGTGGAGGAGGCAGGGCACCACCGCTCGTGGGTGCAGAGCCCGCAGCTCGGAGCTCGAAGGCAGAGGAGGAGGAGGAGGAGGAGGAGGAGGGGAGGAGGAGGAGGACGAGGAGGAGGAGAGGAGGAGGGGAGGAGGAGGAGGAGGAGGAGTAGGAGGAGGACAGGTTGGACGAGGAGGAGGAGGAGGAGGAGGAGGACAGGTTGGACGAGGAGGAGGAGGAGGAGGAGGAGGAGGAGGAGGAGGAGGAGGAGGAGGAGCAGGAGGAGACCGAGCGCGGGAGGCGGGCGGCGGGAGCTGCAGCTCGCGGCGCCGCAGCGTGCGGCGCGGCGCCCGCGCCTCGCCGCCAGGACTCGTGGCGGGCGCTCGCGGCGCTGGTGGAGGACGGCGCTCGCGCGCGGGGGGCGGGGCCAGGCCCGCAGCGGGCGCTCGAAGGAGCAGCGGGCGAGAGGCAGGCGCCCGTGGGCCTCCTCCTCCTCCTCATCCTGCCCCTCCTCCTCCACCTGCTCCTTCTCCTGCTGCTCCTGCTCCTGCTCCTGCTCCTGCTCCTGCTCCTGCTCCTGCTCCTCCTCCTCCTCCTTCTCCTGTGAGCGGTCTTCGAAAGTGCAGTGCTCGGCGGCGCCCGCTGAAGGGGGGAGGCAGATGGGGGCGGAGGCCTCCAGCCTTCCGAGCAGTTGTTCTGGGCCTCCTCCGAGGTCGCAGGCGGCGTCGCAGGATGCCGGAGGGCTTCCGAGAAGGCCTGCCCGCTCTCACTTCCCCCCCCCGTCGGCGCGCGCTGCCAAGGCAGGCAGTGCGCGAGCGTTCGTGCCGCGAGGCTGGCCTCGCGGACTGGGACGCGTGCGTGTTCTGTGGGCTCCCGAAGGGAGCAGAGCGCGGCACCCATGTTTGCCCTCCGCTGGCGGTGTGTCCCCGCAATCGCGGTCGATACCGAGACGGGCTGCGTCGAGGCGAGTTGCCATCCGTCGCTGATGTCGGCACACGCGGACCAGAGCGACCCCGAATGGGGTCCCATGGGTGGGCAGTGCGGGCAGGGTGCGGAGTTGGGAGGCAGCGTGCGGGCTCGATCTGTCTTGGATCGATCTTAGGCCCGCGGCTGGATCCTTCTATGGGCTCGATTCTTGATCTATCTACGGGGAGCCTCAACCTATCTACGGGAAGCCCCGCCCTGGATCGCAGGCAGATCGTGCGGGCTCGATCTATCTACGAGGAGCCTCGACCTATCTAGGATCGAAGCTGCGTGCGTGCAGAAGAGGCACGCGCGCGCTCTCGCAGGCCCGCGCGGACGCCCCCGGTGACGGCGCCGCCCCCCCCTCCCCCCTCCCCCTCCCTGGGAGCTTCTGCCGAACATGTGCCAGGGGGGCTTGGCTTCGCGGATCTTCGGAAGTTTGTGCAGATGCTGTTCGTTTTGGTCCCCCTGGATGCCCAGGGGCGCTCATGTCGTGGGCTTTCCAGACCACAAGGGCATGGGACATGGGCATGTTCCGTCGCTCGCCAGAGGTGGATGGGGGGCCGTGGCGATCGGACTGGCCGGGGCGCTGAGGCGCTATGTCTGCTGGCCGTGACGGGGACTCGCTGAGATGCTCGCCCCTGCTCACCCCAGGACGCTCCGCGGCGTGGCGGTGCAGGCACCTGTGCGTGGCTGACGCGTCTGGGAGGGCATCGGGAGCTCTCCTGGGAGGACCGCGGTTGCATGCGCTCGGAGATTCCAGGGATCTTCGGGGACCTCCCGCGTCTTCCATGGGGCCTCCATGGGCTCGGCTCCCAGGCAGCCGATGCGTCCAGGGGGCCTCAGTGTGGCTTCTCCATGGCAGCCTTCCCCCCAGGAGGTCTTCCAGAGTCGTCGGCGCTCTTATTGGGCATCCAGGGGCCTTCGGGAGCTTCGGGCACAGGTCCACTGGCGCGTAAGTTTAAGTCGGGTTCGGGTCTGTCCCTCTACAGGGGGGATACTTTAAACATGGTCTGGGGGTATATGTATGTATGTATGTATGTATGCATGCATGCATGCATGCATGCATGCATGCATGCAGGTATGCATGTGTGTATGCATACATACACATATATGTGTATGTGCGTATATGTATGTGTGCATGTATATATGTATGTATGTATGTCTGTCAGTCTGTCTGTCTGTCTGTCTGTCTGTCTGCCTGTCTGCCTGTCTGTATGTATGTATGTATGTATGTATGTATGCACATGTATGCATGTATGTATGTATGTATGTATGTACGTATGTATGTATGTATGCATGTATGTATGTACGTATGCATGCATGCATGCATGCATGCATGCATGCATGCATGTATGCATGTATGTATGTATGTATGTAGGTATGTATGTATGTATGTATGTATATGTGTATTTATATGTGTATGTACGTATGTATGTATGTATGCATACATGCATGTATGTATGCATGTATGTACGTATGTGTATGTATGCATGCATGCATGCATGTATGTATGTATGTATGTATGTATGTATGTATGTATGTATGTATGTATGTATGTGTGTATATATGTATGTATGTATGTATGTATGTATGTATGTATGTATGTATGTATGTATGTACGTAGGTCTGTATGTATGCATGCATGTATGTGTGTATGCATGTATATATGTA
>CAUYUJ010018769.1:72500-127500 GCA_963575745.1 Prorocentrum cordatum
TTTCGAAACCACACCTCCAAAGCCAGCCCTGGACAGCTCACGGATCGGGTGTTTGTGGCTGGACCCGTCGATAAACAGGTCCCCAGAAAGCTCAAAACCTCCTGTACAGCGTGCCCCCCCCCCCCCCCTGGGTCATGATTTTCAAAAGTGACGCCGCTATCGGTCAGAGGTCGAGGCCAGTTGTCCCCTGGGTGCGGGAACAAGCCACGGGAGAAGGGCAGAACATCCTCGGTGGAGGTCGCCTCCGCGGCCTCGGTGCAGTATTTCCTGTGCATCTCCCCTAAAATATCGTCCCTCTCCTCCTGGCAACTCGTACAGAGCCACAGACGGTGCAGCAAAGAGTCCTCGGCCTCTCCGCAGCGCTCGCACAACGCACTGTCGACCTGGTGGCCGAGAGCCTGCGCGCGCACCAGCGTCTAGACGGCGTTGGTGGCAACGCTCCTGATACAGCCCCTCTGCAGAGGCGTGAACTTGGACGACGACGCTGCCGTCTTCATGATATCAAAACATACCCTGTCCTCGATCCCCTCCTTAATTGCCACATCCCTCTCCAAAGCACGAATAACAGCCTGCTTCAGCAGGTTCCCTACCAGCTTGGGCGCAGTGAGGGTGAGAGAGATCGAGTTACCGAAGTCGTCAACGAAAGCAGCGAACGACTCCATCGTCCAGCCAATCCTGGCTAATGAAAGGCGCAGTGCTGCCATGGGACCTGCTACTTTCCTCCAGGTGACCGAACGATATTGTCTGAATGCCGCCTCCCATCCAGTCCTGAGCTCATGCCATGAGATTGACTCTTCGAACAACCGAGTATGTCGAAACCAATCTCGTGGGCGTAACGAACAGCGACGCCCACCGATCCAAACCAAGCAGGATCATCCTCTGAAACCATCAGCCCCGACAGCGATCTCATGCCCGCCGATGGTTTAATCGTCGAAGCGGCCTTCTACGAACTTGCAACAATTCATGCTCCGGCATCCCCGAGACAGTGCAACCGTGCAAAACTCCTGGCGTAGGGCCACTCGCACAGATGCGCATAGTACGCTTGCCGATAAGCTTCCGCTTGCGCTGGAGCCGCTTGACCTTCCTCTTGAAAAGGGCCATGCGGACTCCGAAGTTTTTTGACCTACCTGCTTGTCACCTGGCCAGCCCTGCGGTAGCATCGACCCCTAGGTTCGTCGTGACCGCGAGGCGCGGCCCCGCAAGGGCCCCAAGATGTTCCTGGAGAGCCTTAGCTACCGCTGCGCTGGATGAGTTCCAAACGACGTTTAGTGCCTCGTGATGGTGCCCAGCCGCGAAGTAGGATCTCTCATGGCTCAGCTTTCACTGGAGTCCGTAAGGCTTGCGGGCCTTGCCCCAAAGCCTGTACAGACTGCAACAAAAACACCGATGGGGCGCCAGCCTCCCTGCACCTTGGAGAGGAGATCGATGCGGACAACATGGGGTTGTGACGGGAGGGAGCCCAGTGATTCCATGAGGTAGATGATGATAGAGACGATAGGCAGACTATCATCGCAGAGTTAGGCGTAGTGCTTCATATGGAAGCCATCCACAGGAGGAGGAGGAGGTGGAGGAGGAGGAGGAAGAAGGTGCGCAAGGCCTGGCCGTGGACTCGTGCAGAGGACTTTCTGGCATGGCCACGACCACACACCGCCTTGTGGGCCCCAGGATGGGCCAGGACAAGTTCGACATCGGAGTATGGCTGACGGCCTCCTATCTCAGAATTCCCCTCCCCTCTGCGTGGTTCGTCTCCCTCCCCGGAGGAGGGCGAGGAGGACGACTCGGAGGAGTCCGACGACGCGGTCAGGGCCGCGCTCCAAGGGAAGGCGGAGCCTGCCCAGGAAGCGGGAGCCACCCCTGTGGCCCCTCTGGCAATGCTCCCTCGGCCCTCCTCTGCTCTTCCCGTGCCCCCCCCTCTCCCCGTGCTTGTCCGTGTCCCCGCCTGCCCGCCTCTCTCCCTTTACCCCCCCCCCCTTCGCTTCCCCCCGATCCCCGCCGCGCCTCCCCCTCCCCCCCTTCACAACTGCACCGCATGAACGCTTCTCTACCTCCCCCCCCGAAGATGTGAAAAAGTGGTCCGCCCCCCTTCGCGTGTCGTTTTTTTTACGCACCGGACTGCAGCAGCTGTTTTTGTTCTTATGGTTTTTCGCAGTAAGTATGTTTTCCGTGCTTCCAGATGGTTCTCCCGCTGCAGCGGGGGCCTCATTTTCGGATCGGCGCTTTGCTCCCGTCGTTCAGAATGACACTCTCGCCCCAGCGCAGGCCACTTTGCTGGATCCGAGTCTAGCTTCTTCGTGGTTCGCCCCTCATTTTTCTCCTTCTCCGCCTTCCCCTGGTCCTCCTGTTCCTCCTGCTCCTTCCACTCCAGTTCCTGCGGCTGCTGTTCGTCTCGGCCCAGCGCGGACAACTTTTCTGAATCCGAGTCTTTCTTCCTCGTTGTTGCCCCCCTCATTTCCCCTCCGCCTTCCCGTGGTCCTCATTTTCTTCCCTATCCTTTAGCTTGAGTTCCTGCTTCTGCTGCTGTTCGTCCTCATCCTTTTCCTCCCGCTCATCCTCCTGCTCTTCCACCACCTCCTCTTCCTCCTCCTCCTGTGCACGCAACTACCCTTTCTCCGATTGCGCATACCACGAAGTGTTTTTTTCTGTGGGAGTCGCAGGTCGGCTATGACATGCGTCCGCGGATAATGAAGGATCAGCGCCATGGGAAGGGAGTGGAGGGAGGGAAAGGATGTCAGACGGGGCGCGAGCGCACCTAGCTTGTCCTTCTCCCTCGCCCCCCTGCTCCCCCCTGCCTCCTCTTCCTGCACTACTGCGGTCTTCTTCCGGCGCTCGACCCGCACGGCCACGGCTCCCTCCCACGCGTCGCGCAGGCCAGGCCACGCCCAGATCTCGTGAGGCAGCGCGTTCGGGGAACGAGCGAAGGCGCCAGACGTGTCGGAGAGGTTCTTCTCGGTGGCTTCAGACGTAGCCGTCATCGCCTGAATTAGCGAGTGAGAAGAGGGTGAATATGCGAAGGAGTCAGTCATTCAGACAGATTCAGTCAGTCAGTCAATCACTCGGTCGTCATTCAATCAACAAGCTGCGTGCAGGGCGACGCTCAAGCCGTCGGGGATGGGACGGAAGGGGGAACTGGGGAGGGCGATGGGGCTCGGATGGGGAGCAGGAGCAGCGAATGGGACTGGCGAGGTGGGCAGGGGTAGGAGGCAGTGCCCAGGGGAGAGGGATGGGGGGAGGAGAAGACGGCAGAGGTGGAGGAGGTTGGAGAGGATAAAGGGAGCGGAGGGGGACTGGGAGTTGAACCGGGGGGATGCGCCGCGCACGCGAGGACGGCGACGAGGAGGCGTCCGACGAGGACGAGGACAGCGAGGAGGAGGACCCGGTGGCCTGCCGCCTCAGCCCGGTGGCGGCGCGAGAAGCCCATGGAGGGCTGGGCTCTTCCGTTTCTCTGAGTTCTGACAGCGGGGCAGCGTTAGGGGGGGATAGTCGAAGAAGGAAAAAACGGCTCGTTCCTGGCTGAGAACGGGGCTGGAGGGCTGAGTTCCTCGTTTGGGGGGGATAGTACGAAAAAGCGGTATTAACACATCAACTTTCGACGCTCCGCGTGGGTTTCTTGGATCGGCGCCTGGGCCCCCTTGGCGGCGCCTCCAGCGCCGCCCCTGGCGCGCGGAGCGCGCCAGAGAGGGAGGCCCAGCGCGGATCCAAGAAATCCGCGTGGACCTTCAACAATTTATGTTTTATGCCGTTTTTTCTTCCTCCAGATAGGCTCGGGGGGGAACCTCTTCTGGGTTTTCGTGCGCTTTCGTCGGTTCTCGGCGGCTTTCCAGCCTCGGGGTGCTCCCCGGCAGCTGCGCCTTGCCGAGAGCCTTCTGGGGGTGCTCGGCTCGTCCCGAGCGGCCACCAGAGAGTCGAGTTACGACCCGAAAGCCGGGGGATTACGCCAGGGGCGATAGGCTCAGGCGGGATGCATCGACCCCTCAATCGTCCATGTGATCGCCGATGTGGGCCCGATAGCTCGCCCCGCCCAGGAGCGTGCGGACTCGCTGCCAGGTGCCTGTCGCCGATCTATTGGCGATGTGTGCGATGTGAGGCGACGATTGGGGCAATTAGCCCAGGGGAGAGCAATACATGTACTCCTGAGCGCCGATGATGCATGTCTTCGGCGAGGCACCCAGGCGAATACGTGTACCCATCGGTCGTTGAAAGTAGGTATTTTTGGTTTTCCATATTCCAATCTACTTTAAGCGCCTTCCTACTTCAATGATCCAGTGGCTTCACCTTCTCCGTCCTCTCAAGGGGGCGGACGGAACCCAGTCTTTTTTCAACGCCTTCCTACTTCATGTTTCTACCTACTTCTTCCGACCGATGGGTAATGCCCGCCCCTGGGCTATTCGCCCTCGTCGTCGCTGCCGAGAGCCGGCCCCCCCCCATCGCTCCCCCTCGGAGCCCCTCCGCTCAGCTGGTTCTCTTTCCTCGCGCGCCCCTCATCGATGACGTCCTCCACCCCTGGCCAGTGAGGCCCCTCTCCCTTGGGCCCGCGGCGTTCGCCGATGTCCGCGGCGCCAGGGCAGCAACGATATCTGGAGAGCGGCCTTCAGCCTTCGAGTAGGGGATCGACCACAGAATTGACTTAGCCCAGAATTAGTTATTTCGTCGAGTCTACGAGAAGTACGTGGCATGTTCGGAGATTCGACAACCATTCTACGTATTCTTGTCCGTAGATTCGACGAGCAAGCTCAAGTTTGGGGCACGTCAATTTCGCAGCCGATCCCTTACTCGAGGCCTATTCCGCCACTGCGCCCGGGTTCTGGACCAGAGGCCCTCTGGCGGCCTCTTGGGATCTTTTGGGGCGCTTCTCCTCAGTGGGAGGACCAAAAGGCACTGGGATCGCTACTCTCCAGCCCTCTCCTGTGGTGCGAACTGATCAGACTTTCGGGGCGACTCCAGTGCGGTGGCGACGAGGGCCTCCCCAGAGGCCGCCCAACGAGGGAAGACGGGGCAAGGGTTCGACCAACAAAACAATCGACACCACCCCCACCTACGGCCCTCCATGTTGCGCCACGGCCCATCGGGGAGCCGTAGCGTATGCCACACAGAAGCCCACGCCAGATCTCCTCGTATACGCTACTGAGCCCAGTGGGGCCGTAGGTGGGGTGGTGCCGTCTGTTTCCTGGTCGACGGGCAGCGGCATCGGTACCCTTTCCTCATCTGACTTGGGAGTCCCTTTGGGGGCCTCCCGCGCAGTGCAGCCTCGTCGCGGGCATTGCCCAGACGCGAGGAGCGCATGCGGCAGCCACGCGCGGCCTGCTTTTGCCCTGCGCCTGCTCTCCAAAGAGGCTCTCTGCCGCAGAGCGCGGGGCGTAGATTCCCAGGTCGACTCCACAGACAGTCGCGCGGCACTGCGCCATGGAGTGGGCATGTACTCAGAGGGGAAAGGGTAACTACCCATACCGCGACCCTTCGCCCGTTTTCTCCCTCTTGGGCCTACTGGGAGGCCCTCGTCGCCACCGCCGGATTCGCCTCGAAGTTCTGGTCAGAACGCAGCCCGGGAGAGGTCCGGGGAGTAGCGGTATCGGTACCTTCTGGTTTCCCCATGTGCGGTAGGTTCGTGTCATGTCGACGCGGCTGCGACCCCTGCGCGGGCGTTCAAAGTTGAACGCCGCCAGCGGCCCAGATTCGGCCGATATGGAACGATCTGGCGATCGAAGAGCTGCCGATCGTTCAAGATTGAACGATCCACGCGGTGTCAGGAACCAACGTAGGGGTCGTCACGACACGAACCTGCCGTGGGTCCTCAGAGTTCTGGCCACTCTGGAGCAAGTGTGGCGGGTTCTTCGTTCACTGGGGAGGTGACCTGCGCGCCATCTCGCTCGCTCGCTGCCGTCCCTTGCCGTTCGCCCCTCTCTCGCTCGCTCTGCTTCGCCTCTCGTTCTCGCTCGTCGTGCGTCCTTCTTGCCCCTCCGCGCTTCCCTTCTTCCCCATGCAACGCGTGAGTCCATCTCTGAGTGCTCCCTTCTCCTTCCTCCTCCGCGGCCGTCCTGTTCGTCTTTTCCTCTCTCCTGCATGCATGTTGCATTCGCCGACGCTCCATTGCGCGTACGGCGGCCTGCATTGCGTGGTGGTCCATCCGAAGTCTGCGGCGTGCAGCTGGCTTCGGCCCCGCCGCCACGCCCCTTCCTCGATGCCCCGGCGCCTCCGGCGCTGGGAGGCGCCGGTGACGTCGGCCACGGCAGCTGACTCGCGACCCCCGCCTCCTGCTAGCTCCCTCTTCTCGGCCAGCCCGATTGCTGCAAGCCCCGCAGTGGAGGCCGACTGCAGTCGTGAAGCATTTTCTATCTGTGTATAGTGCATCTCAAACATGTGTATATATAGTCTGTGTATATATACACATATTGATATAACGGACGTCAGGTCCACAGGCCTGGGGGCGGCCCACTCTCCCCGTCCCTGGCACCGCGCTTGTGCACCTGGTTGCTGGGGCGGAGATGGGGCCTCCGGAGGGCTCTCGGTCTCAAGAACCGTCCATGATGGTTCAGGTGGACAGCGAATGGACGCCAAGACGGCCCCAGAGGTCCACAAGATGATCCAACACATCCCAGTCGGTGCCACGATCGCAAGAGATGACTCAGTAAAGGGCTCCTGGAGGACACCAGACGCGGCCCCGAGTGGCAGCGTCAGCCGAAAATCAGAAAACCATTGGCATCCATAGAGCGAGAGCGCTCCATGGGTCCCGACGCCAGCTCGAAAGCACCCAAAGAAGCTTCCAGCAAGTCCCAGGGCGCCCCTGCAAGCGCCCCCCCCAGTCGCCCAGCAGAGCCCAAAGACGGGAGCCCCCGAGAATTAGTCGAGGGAGACCCGGGGAGGGCCCAAGACGGCCACGAGCAGCGCCCAGAAGGCCCAGGATGGCCCCCACATATTAGCCCAAAGAGGCCCGCGAGGAGCGCCCAAGACGGCCACGTGGAGCGCCCAGACGGCCCAAGAGGGCCCCCCTGGAGAAGACGACCTAAAAGCAAGACTGCCCCGAGAAGCCGTCACGAGCACCCAACAATCCCCAAGAGGGCTTCTTCAAGATGCTCTGAACGCGAGGCCAGAGCCAGCCCGGCCAAGAGAGCCTCAACAGACCCCTATGGTACATTTCAAGACGGCCCGGTTCACGCGACTTCTCCCCCTCTGCGCTCGGGGGTCGGTGGCGGAGGAGGAGAAGGAGGAATCGATGGGTAACAGGGATGGGATGCTGCTGCTGCTGCCGCTGATGATGATTGACGACGACGATGATGACGATGAGGATGATGATGCTGCTGCTGATGATGATGCTGATGATTATGATGTTGATGATACTGATGATGCTGATGATGCTGATGATGATGCTAATGATGATGATGCTGATGATGATGCTGATGCTGATGATGATGCAGCTGATTATGCTGATGCTGATGCTGATGCTGCTGATGATGGTGCTGATGCTGATGCTGATGCTGCTGCAGATTCTAATGCTGATGCTACTGATGCTGTTGCTGATGATGATTGTGGTGATCTGATTATGCTGCTGCTTCTGATGATGATGATGATGATCATGATGATGATGATTATGATGATGACGATGATGATCATGATGATGATGATGATGATGATGATGATGATGATGATGCTGATGATGCTGATGATGATGCTGATGCTGATGATGGTGATTCTGATGATGATGACGATGATGATGATGATGATGATGATGATGATGATGATGATGATGGTGTGTAGTGAAAGGGCAAGGAATACTGAGCAGGACGAGGGAGGAGGGCGGCGGCGGCGGCGGCGGCGGCGGCGGATGAGGAGGAGGAGGAGGAGGAGGAGGAGGAGGAGGAGAGGAGGACGATGAGCAGGAGGAGGAGGAGGGAGGAGGGAGGAGGAGGAGGAGGAGGAGGAGGAGGAGGAGGAGGAGGAGGAGAGGAGGAGGAGGAGGAGGAGAGGAGGAGGAGGAGGAGGAGGAGGAGGAGGAGGAGGAGGGAGGAGGAGGAGGAGGAAGAGGAGGAGGAGAGGAGGAGGAGGAGGAGGAGGAGGAGGAGGAGGAGGAGAGGAGGAGGAGGAGGAGGAGGGGAGGAGAGGAGGAGGAGGAGGAGGAGGAGGAGGAGGAGGAGGAGGAGGAGGAGGCGGAGGAGGAGGAGGAGGAGGAGGAGGAGGAGGAGGAAAAGGAGAGTTATCAGGAGGAGAGGGAAGAAGAGGAGGTTTACGTGGAGCGGAAAAATCCAACGGTGCATTGAGGATGGGCACGTCGGCAGGAGGACGGAGAGGCGGATGAGACGAAACGCGGAGAGAAGGAGGAGAAGGCATGAGGATGAGGAGATGAGGAGGGGATTCAGATGACCACGTGGAAAGGGATGAGCTCCCGCGGGCGGTAGCGACTGGGCTTGGACACCCGCCTCCCTTCCTTCTGTCTTCAGCCCGTTGTCCCTTCTCTTGCTCCACCCAGTCTCTGCTAGTCTGACCTCCGAGTGTTTGCACATGTGTCTCCTCATGGTGAGGCACCGTTGGGATAAGTATGAAACTTGTCCGTCTGTTGTTGGGTCGGTGCCCCGACCAGCGCTAGAACCTCAGCGCGCGAATTGTGCGCGCGTCTCTACGTATAGTTTGGTGGAAGCTCCTTCGTGTGCACCTTCTATTATCCCTTCCCTTTTGTCTTCTCATTTATTCCATGGTATACTGAAGCAGCGTAGTTCATTATGTCGTTGGCCATCCTTGCTCGTTTCGGGAGGAGATGCTATTTCTGTGGTGGCCCCAGTTCTTAGGGCCCATGGGGTCGTCTGAGGCGCCCGATCTCCTTTACATTGAGTACTGGATCGGAAGAGGGGCCTGGTTTCTGCGTTTCCTGGGGTCGCAAGGGTTGTCCGGCTTGCTAACACAGCGTAGAAATGCATTGTTTGAGTATCCAGATCGTACCGTTGTAGTAGAACGTAGCGCAGCGAAGCGCGGATACCTTCGACTGGACAGTGCTGTAAGACCTAGACTGTATGGCATCGCATGGCGCAGCAAAGTAAAGCAGATCTCACCATATCAGAACATCTCTCTCTTTCTCTCTCATTTTTTTGTCTTTCTCTCCCTCTCTCTTTCTCTCTGTCAGTGTCTTTCTTCCCCTCTCGGATCTCTAGGCTTTCTCGGTCTTTGAATGATCAAAGCAATGAGTGTCTCGATTCAGGAACTGGCTTACGCCTCCTCGCCTTCCTTCGCTTCTTCCTGCTCCTCGGTTCTCCTCCAGTGGACCCTCTCCCTGTTTCACCTGCTTCTTCCATAGCATAGCATAGCTCCAGCGCGATATGATCAGCAACATACTCTAGAGCACCGCACGATCATAGGATAGCAAAGAGCGAATGCCACAGCTCCCATCACCTGCATCATAGGACCTAGGTCATACCCTTGATCTTCCATTCAAGCTGCTGCACTTTCTCTCCGCCAGCGAAAAGTGGCATTCGTGCTGGTGATCGTGGTGACAGCCGTCGCCATGATAGTGGGGAGCAGCATGAGCAGTACCTGTGTTCAGAACTCCAGGACTGGATACCTCTTCGCCCTCTGCCTGCTGTGCCCGGACTCCCTCCCCCTCTTCTTCTGTGCCTGGATTCCTGTCCCCTCTCGACCATGATTCACCGAGCGCGTTCCACTACTCGCAAAGTGCCTACTCGCGAACGTCCGAAAAACACATGTCAGCATCGATGGAATGTATCGTAAATCCTCCACTGCAGATCCAGACCATCTGCGAGTAGTTATTCTGCGTGTGGTGAAACGTGCTTGTCGAATTATCGGTTTGCAGAGTGTCGCGTCCCCGCTGTTGCTGCTGGCTTGCTGCCGATTGCCGCTTCGAGGAAGTTTCGTCTTTGTTCTCGGACGACGACCTCGAGACTTACGGCGGGCGCAGACATGCTGCTGCTAGTCTCTCGTCTCCACTGACAGGGGGTCGCCGACAGGGCGACCAGAGAGCAGTGGGAATAAGAAGGGCGGAGGAGGGTCGAAGAGGAGGAGGAGGTGGAAAAGGATGAGGAGGAGGAGGAGGAGGAGAAGGAGTAGGAAGAGGGGGACGACGACGACGACGACGACGATGACAATGACGATGACGATGACGATGACAATGACGATGATGATGATGATGATGATGATGATGATGATGATGATGATGATTACGATGATGATGAAGATGATGACGACGATGATTATACTGATGATGATGAGGAGCAGGATGGTGATAATGTTGATGATGCTGCTGCTGCTGATGCTGACGATGATGCTGATGCTGATGATGCTGCTGCTGCTCATCCTGATGCCGAAGCTGCTAATGATGACGATTACGATGACGTTGATGCCGACGATGACGATTATGATGATGATGACGATGATGCTCATGATGATGATGCTGCTGGTGAGGATGCTGATGGTGGTGATGATGATGCTGACTATGATTGTGATGATGGCGATGATGATGATGAGGATGCTGATGACGATGATGATAATGATGATGACGATGAGGAGAATGGTGACGATGATAATGATGCTGATGCTGATTCTGATGATGATAATGATGATGATGATGATGTTGGTGATGATAATGATGATGCTGCTGGTGATTCTTGTACTGATGCTGGTGTTGACGACGATGATGATGATGATGATGATGAGGATGATGCTGATGCTGACGATGATGACGAGGATGGTGATGATGATGATGATGCTGCTGATGATGATGATGATGATGGTAACAATCAAATCATGATTATGATGATGATTATGATGCGGATAGTGATGATGATGCTGATGGTGATGATGCCCATGATGCCAACGACGATGATGATGATGATGATGGTGATGCTGTTGCTGATGATGATTCTTATACTGCTGATGATGGTTATGCTGCTGCTGATGATGATCCTGATGCGGATGAGGATAATGGTGGTGATGATGATGCCCATGATGATGATGATGATGATGATGATGATGCTGATGATGATCATGATGATGATTATGCTGCTGCTGATGATGCTGATGATGCTGGTGATGACAATGATGATGCTGCGGATGCTGACGGGTATGATGCTGATGGTGGTGTTGATGACGATGCTGATGCTGCTACTGAGACTGCTGCTGCTGATGCTGATGTTGCTGATGATGACGATGACGATGACGGGTATGATGATGCTGATGATGATGACGACTGGATTGGTGACGGGGACGACGACGACGATGACGATCCTGATTCTGTTGGTGGTGGTGATGATGCTGATGGTGATGATGATGATGCTGCTGCTGATTCTGATGATGATGATGATGACGACGATGACGGGTATGATGATGCTTATGATGCTGATGGTGATTGTGATGGTGATGCGGCTGAGTCTGAGGATGCGGATGAGGATGGTGATGATGCTGACGCCTATGCTGACGATGCTGATGCTGATGATGATGCTGATGATGCTGATGATGACGATGATGATGATGGTGATAGTGATGCTGATGATGCTGATGATGATGATGATGATGATGATGATGATGATGATGATAGCGACGACGATGCTTGGGTAGGCCATTGCGCGCCCTCCATGATGGTACCAAAACTGGTCCTCCCCACCTGGGCCGCCGACTCCCCGCGGAGGCCTTTTTCGGCAACCGTAGGGCGCCCCGCGAGGACAGAAACCGCGATGTTACGATCCAGGAAATGGTTCAAACAAAACAACTTGGATTTGGGAAAATGGGAGGAAACAACACGTCGAATTCGGAAAACATGAAAAAACAACAACTTGAATTTAGGAAAGGGATAAAACACAAGAGGTTGAATTTGGAAAAACATGGAAAACCATCAAGTTGAGTTTGGAAATGGAGAAAAAACAAGAACTGGAAATTTGAAAAACCACGAACGAACAACAAGTTGAATTCGAAAAGGTGGGGGAGACACAACACGTTGAATTGGGGAGGTTGGGAATATCTGAGGGGTAACATTGTTTTTGTCCAGGCGTGGATGTTGGAGGGCCATATATTTGATCGACCGATGACATTTACATAGGCGTGTATGTTCAACCTGTTATGCTTGAGGGTGCAATGAAGTGTGCCGATAGTCAATGAGGTTGTTCTCGCGGAGCACGGTCATTGCGGCGTTTTTTTCGGACGGGTGTGTTATCTGCGCGCGGCGCGAGGTCCCTCTGTCCTTCTGTCCTCCTCCTCCTCCTTCCCTCTTCCTCGTCTTCCTCCTCCTCCTTCCCCTCCTCCTCCTCCTCCTCCCCCTCCTCCTCCTCCTCCTCCTCCTCCTCCATCCTCCTCCTCCTCCTCCCTCACCCATTCTCCTCCTCCCTCCTCCTCGTCCTCCCTCCTCCTCCTCCTTCTCCTCCTCCCCCTCCTCGCACCGAGCAGATCAGCAGAAGGATTGCTGCCAGGATCGGTGATCAAGCATAATCGCGTGCGCCTCGGGCATGCCATTTTCGTTTGACCCCCCCCCCCCCTGAGGGAAAGAGAAACAAACTCCTCTTCCTCATCCTCCCCCCTTCCTCTCCTTCCTCTCCCTCCCTATCGTCCTCCCTCCTCCCCCCTCCTCAGTGGATGTTCTCGGAGTGCTGGTAAGGAGTGACGTTATCTTGCAGTGTCGTTGTTTTCATTGGCACCATAGCCATTTTGGCTTCCTTGAAGCGCATCCGTGCTGCATGGCGCGGGCCGAAGACTTGGCCGCGGCCATATTTCGCCACTCCGTTCCGAAACCAGACGATGCAGAATTTGGTTACCCGAGGTTGCGGTTTCTCTCGGAGCGGGCGATGGTACGTTGCATTCTAGAGGTGATTCGGCTTGGGAATGTGTTGCATCAGTCACCCCCCCAGTGGTGTGTGTATGTGCGCGTTTGTGTGTGAGTGTGTGCGCGCGCGTGTGCGCGCGTGTGCGTGGAGGGCGGGGGGGGGACGGGGCTCGCAAAGATGTTTCAGACCAAAGGTGACAGCAGGCGGTGGCCCACTGGACGAGTACGCCGTGGTTTCGGCAGTGCGTTCCAGTGGCAGTGGCTTGAGCACGGATCATATGCGGCAAACGCTGGGTAGTCTGAAGATCGAGATCCCGTCTGCGCAGACGTGGCACAACTTGGACTATTCGGTATTGCCGCGGGCTTCGAACGCAGGGGCGCCCCCTCCCCGGAGCCCCGTGGTCTGTGACTGCTGGGGCCCGCAGGAGCAGGAGGAGGAGGAGGAGGAGGAGGAGGAGGAGGGGGAGGAGGAGGAGAAGGGGAGGAGGAAGTGGAGGAGGATGACGATGATATATCCAGGGTAGCAGCAGGAGGAGGAGGAGGAGGAGGAGGGGGAGGAGGAGGGAGGAATATAATAGGAGGAGAAGGGGGGGAGGAGGAGAGGAGGAGGAAGAGGAGGAGGATGATGAGGATATATCCAGGATAGTTGGGGGGGGAGGAGGAGGAGGAGGAGGAGGAGGAGGAGGAGGATGAGGAGGAGGAGGAGGAGGATGGGGGGGGAGGGGGAAGGAGTAGGAGCAGGAGTAGCAGCAGGAGGGGACAAGGGTGGTTGCCCCTGCCCAGGTGTGGTCGAGGTTGAAGCTTCCAGAGAAGAGGCGCGCCCTTCACTCTGTCCCGAAGGTTCCGAAGGTTCCGAAAGCCAAGGCGGCCCCGCCCAGGCCTCTGCCCAAACCGATCCCGGGGCCGATGGCGAAACTGAAAGCAGTCGCGAAGGCAAAGGTGAAGGCAAAAGCAAAAGCCATGCTACGGCGCCCGATTGTGCGCATGAAGAACCGATTGGGACAAAAGGCCACGACAATACGGCAACTCAGGAAAGAGAACAAGGTTTTGCATGACAGGTGTGCGATTCGCGAAATGCATCGGCTTCCTTGGCTTGCAGCTCTGATGCCATGCCTCGCGCCCCCTGCCCTCTGCCCCCTTTTCTCTTTCGCCAAACGTTGGGCGGCGGTTGGGGGCGGGGCGCAGGCGGGCCGTGCGTTGGGCATTGGTCGGAGTTGCGAGCCGAGGGGATCAGTGCATCCCGCTGGGGTCGCACATAGGGTCGAACGTCTCGAAGCCGAGGTAAAACTTCTCAGGAAAGAAAACAAAGAGAAGGGGTCGTACGTCAAACACGCCAAGAAGCGCCGCAAAACATCCACCAAGTTCGTCGTCAGTACCCGAGGTGGATACGAAATGGCGCTGAAGCGCAATCTAGGCGGGGCGGAGGGGCCCTCAAGTTCACGCCTCACTCCAATATACCAACAATCCCACCCCCGTTGTTTGGACTTCCCCGAGGGGGGGTGGGCCTTAGACCAATGCCCCGGGGGGGTCGCTCGAGGGCACAGCGGTTGCGCCGCGCTGCTCGTCGGGCTCGAGGCGGAGGTCAAGCGGGGCGCCTTGACGAGATGGGAAAGAATCCTAGCTCGGTCTATATTGACTCGTTCCAGATTGTGGTTTGAAGCGCAGTACGAGATTCAGAAGCATCATTTGACTCATGTGGATGAGGATAGCGAGCAGCACGAGGGGCAGATGTCGAGGTCGTTGTTATATTCGATACAGTGCGTGCGAGGTGATGCGACTAATAGCGCAGTGGGTTCCCATGCCGAGAAAGCTCACACTCTGGAGCTGAGCACATATTTCCGTTTCCTTGCGGGTGAAAGTTCTTTTCGGACCAACTGGGCCGATTTGCAGAAGGTGCCGCTCAATTGCGATTCGAGTTTGCAGCGTTCGATTTTCTTAAAGCAGGTCTCATCGCTGGGCTCCAAGACGTGGGTCGATTTGGCTCCTGATTTCGCTGATGCTCCGAGCCCTGGTGAGCCGCTGAACATATCTGTTTGGATGTTCACGACGGATGCTGGTGGAGACCAGGCGCGGCGCAGGGTCCGCCCAACCAACCCCGTGACACTTATATGTAAGTTTTCCCCCTCCCTCCTCCCGCCTCCTCCTCCTCCTCAGGGACTCCTCCTCCTCCTCCCTCCTCCTCCTCCTCCTTTTCCTCTCCTTTTTCGCCTCCAGCAAACGAGAGATGAGACGGAAAGGGGATGAGGGAGAGAGAGAAGGGGGGGATGCGTTTGCATCGTAGCGTGAGATTACCAGGAAGCTGGACACTGGCTGCATCTGATTTAGGCTGACCTGGGCGAGAGCTTGACACGCATGTATGTGGCTGCATGTCTTTCCAGCGCGCGGCCGTGCGTGGACGTGCGCGCGTGCCCAACGCGTGGCCGCGTGTGAATCTAACCGCGCGCGTGTCCAGCTTCCCGGCATCGCTTCCCAGGTGGGGGCGGAATCTTTGATCAGTGACGACTTCCGAGGAGTTTTGCGCTTGTGGAAGTTTCGAACATACTGCATGCACCATCAATTGCATTTAATAGCGCAGAAGCAGATCAAGAAGCCAGGTCGGCTCCCCAACGCGAGTTACTTCAGCGCGTTGGCAACGATTGTCAATGTCTGGAGGGCAGGTGGGAACCATCGGAAGCTGCGAGAGGCGTGGGAGGAGTTGACCACCAAGGTCCAAGACTCAGTAGCCGCGAGTGCGGCCGATCGAATGCCGGCCCCCCAACCTTTGCCCCGTGGGTCCCGTGGGTTCTCAGAAACAGAAACACGAAAACAAAACATGTTGCGGCAGGGCGCCGGGGAGACGCTGGGGGTTGCTTTAGTTGACGATCCCCCCCTGGTTGAATCGGCAAACCCCTTCTCTTCCTCCTCCGCCCTCTCCGCGCCCCTGCATGCCCTTTCTGTCGGTCGGCGGGCAATCGGGCAATCGGGCCAGCGCCCAGATCGTGCGTCTGGCGGCGTGGCGGCGTGGCGGCAACGAGCCGGCGGCGAACTGCGGGGGCGGACGGCGACGAAGACGACGTCGTGCCTCGCTGCTGCTGCTGCTGCTCTTCCTGCTCCGCCTCCTCCTCCTCCTCCTCCTCCTCGCCCTCCTACTCCTCCTCATCCTCTTCCTCCTCATCTCCCTCGTCGCCATCCTTCCCCGGCCGTTCGCCGTTGGCCAGTCAACGCCCCGGCATTGCTGAGGCACGCGCCGCCAGGGTGTGCTCTGGCTTGCCGCATCGCCCTCTCCGGGGCAGGTGGTGCGCGTGCACGCATGCCGAACAGTTCTTCATCAGGGCGGGCCCCGTGGAGACGCCGATTGTATTTCGAAAAGCATTGATCATAGATGCGTCTGAATCCAAATCAAGCAACAAACGAAGCAAAAAAGAAACGAGAGATGAAGGCGACGGAAGGACGATTTTGGAGTTGGGTTTAGAGGGGCTGGACACCCCTGACGCTTACTTTGAAAGGGTCGGAGTTTGGACAAAGTCTTCGGATGCAGCTCTGTCTTCGCACCTTTTCTGGGAGGACCTCTTCATCAAACACATAAGCAGAACGCCGATATCAGAGTTTCACTTCTCTTTGCAAAAACGGTCTGGCACAGAGAAAGGCAAGGGCGTGATGTTCGAGTTGGTGTATACCAAAGTTGGAGAAACCAGCGCCAAGTTTGATGCTCTCATTGCGGCCGACCTCGATAGCTCATGGGGCCTGCTGATGGATATCGCTCGCAGTCATGGAGATGAGGTCCAGTGCATTCGTTTGGCTGTGGCGCACGTTCTTCAAGTCCGATGGCAGCAAAATTGCGTCGCCATCGCGCAGCCCACCCCGAGACATGCGCCATGCGCCCCTGGCTGAAGGCAGGGAGGGGGGGCGAGGGCGTGGCCCCTCGCCCCCCTTCACTTTCGATCAGGGATGCGTCTGGGCAGGCAGGAGGTGGGAGCGCGAAGGCGGCGCAATGTTGGTCGCCCCAGGCCTCTGCAGATTTTCATCGTCGTTTCACGTGCTTGGTGCGATCGTACCCGCTTTATCTGTTGTGGCTCGTTCGCTCTCCCCCCTATAAGAAATGCAAGATTCGATCTGAGGTGGCAACCGAGCTCTTGGACCCAGCCACGAAAATCAACGATGAGACATCGGCCAAATTTGTTGTGCTATTCAATGCCGAGCTCCGCGAAGCTGCCACGACTGGGGTTTGGCCTCTGTACGCACAAGAGCTGATTCTTGACATTGGGAATTTATGGCCAGATAACACCCAATAAGTTGAGGGGCTTAACAACACAATCAAAACAATCGGAAAAAGGGCGCCTTCAAATACCTGGGGTCTTATGTCCGATCGAGTTTTAGCAAAGAAAGATATCCAACAATGCAGAGACAAAACGGCCCGTGCTCAATACACGTCCCTCTGCGTGGACGCCCACGATCTTATCAACCATTACGTGAAAGATGAACATGCCCGATATGAAGAGGTTAAGCCAGACTCCTACCCGCCACCGATTCCTGGGGGCCCAGCGTACGGTTACGTGGCGCCGTCAGGGACAGACGCCTTAACTGATGAAGATAAGTGCTGCGCTAAGTTTATATTCGAGCTCAAAAAGGCAGCCAGGACGGCGGAAACGATTGGCGACCTGATGGAACCCCGGGGTCGAAACAGTGGTGCCTCTCCCTCCCCCCCCCCGTTCTCCCCTGTCTCCGCTCCCCCCCTCTTCCCCCAGGGGGCGGGTAACTCCATCTCCCCCTCTTCTCCCCGCCAGCCCGAGGATTTGAACGCCAGCGCCGTTATCTTTTTCGAGGTGGTGCAGGCTTTCGAAGACGTCGATGCCCCCATTGAGCAACTTGGCACTGAGGCGAGCATTCCTTCGGCCAGTTACTATACGAAACTGTGGATGACGCAAGTCGAGATTCGCGCTGGCGACGAAGGCGATCGATTCGGCATCGCGTCTGTGAAGGTCCCCATGAGTGACACAGTTGAGCCGCTGACGCGGGTGATCCGGCGAGTCCACAACATGGCGCTTGTGCACCCAGAGGGCACCCTCGAGGCCGATATGAAGTTCCACGGCGACGTACACGTTTCTGGTTTGAGTTTGGTTTGGGACAGATCGTCGGCACAACACGCGACCATTGTAGATGCAGTTCCTTTGCTGTCGTTGCATGAATTCTGCAGGTGGGAGGGGCGGGCGGAAACGCGAGCAGCGTGTTGCGATCCGAGCCTGGTCGGAAACCCTAAATCCTAAACCCTTAACCCTGTAAGCCTGAGGCCTAAACGCAAGAAGACGCATATTCGCGCGGGGTGGCTGGTGGCGGGAAGATGGGGGGCGGGGGAAGCGGGCCCTCGAAATGGTTGCAACTTGGACGACCACTGGTCCTGCATCATTGCCCCGACCCCTGGCCCCAGGACCAGGTGTTTTTGTGCCCGCGCGCGGGCCTCGGAGCTCTCCGAGGGGGGGAAGGGTTTCCTCTCTGCCCGCCCGAGCCCCCCCAGGTGCAAGCTGCGCGGCCCCAGCCGCCGCCGGCGCGGCGGCCGCCGCGGCCCCGTCGCGTTCAGGGGCTTCCGCGAGGCGATGGCGCTCCTGCGCGGGGCCCCGCCGGCCCCGGCGGAGGCAGCGGAGGCGGAGGCAACCTTCTTTCTCTTTGCCACCCCCTTCCTCCCGTGCAGGGGAGGAGTAGGAGTAGGAGGAGGAGGGGGGGAGGAGGAGGAGGGAGGACAGGATGAGGTGAGGGGGAGGGGGAGGAGGAGAGGAGGAGGAGGAGGAGGAGGAGGGGGAGGAGGAGGAGGAAGGAGGGAGGAGGAGGAGAAGAAGAGGGAAGGGAGGAAGAAGAGGAGGGGGGGGAGGGGGGGAAGGGGGTCCTCCTCCTCCTCCTCCTCCTCTTTCCACTCCCGCTCCTCCTGGAGGAAAGGGGGGGCCCGCCCCTCCTCCCCTCCCCCTCCTCCTCCTCCCTCCTCCTCCTCCTCCCCCCCCCCCCCTCTCCTCCTCCTCCTCCTACCTCCTGGAGGAGGAGGGGAGGGAGGAGGATGGAGGGGGTGGAGGGGGGGAGGGGAGGAGGGGGAGAGGCAAGGGGGGAGAGCTGGCCTGAGGCCGCCTACGTGCCCGCTGAGCTTGACTTCGACGACGGCGGCGACGACCTTTTTGACGAGGAGGAGATGCGGGAGGCCATGGCTGACGTGGCCCACGACCGCGCAGGGGGCATGGAGCCGCTCATGGACGAGGGGGACGCCAGGGGGGACCGCCTTTGGGACGTGGTTGAAGATAACATCGAGGACTCTTGGACGGCAATGTTTCGGAACACCCGAACGCCCTGGCCGTAGATTTGAGTACCAGCCCCCCCCCCCCCCCCCTCCGGAGCAAAAACAAACCAGCTTCCGCGCCCGAGGCCAAGGGCTAGATATTTGTGCAGGCGCAGCATACGTAAGCATATACAAGCGATATACACATTTTCATATGTTAAATGTGTACACGCACACATACGTACAGACATTCTGTATCCAGTATAGTATACATGCATACGTGTGCTTAGTATGCATGCAGCATGCATGCACGCTGTTTCGTTGCTCCACCCCGCATGCCCCCGCTGTGGCGCCGCGCTGGCCTTAGGACGCAGTTGCTGAAGGCCTGTATCGAAAAGCTGTCGCCGACAGCTCTGCCGTGCTTGGGCTGGTCCCCGAGGGAAGCTGAGCTCGAGCTCAACCTGGCCGCCCCCCTGGCCCTTTCAACCGCTTGTCCCAGGGGGCGCTTTTTCAAGCGATTTGCCTCGGGGGAGATTTTACAACCAACCCTTTTCCCCCGAAGGGGTGGGGGGTGGGTTTCAAAAACAATGTCCCGCGGGGGCTGCCCGGGGCTAGGGGCTAGGGGGGCGGCCCGCACTGCCCGTTGCGGATTGGGGCAGGGCGGGGGCTCCCAGGATTTCCAGGGGCGCCCAGGAGCGGCAAACGGCAAACGCACCAGGATGGGCGAAGGGCCTAGGGGGCTGCCTCTTCCACTTCACCCTGCTCCTCCTCCTCCTCCTCCTCCTCCTTCCTCCTTGTCTCTTCCTCCTCCTCCTTCTCCTCTTCGTTCTGTGTGTGCGTCTGGCCTCGGGGGCCGGGGCCCTCCTCGTCGCCGCGGCCGGATGCGGCTCGAAGAATAGAATGGGCTGGGGGTCCTGGCAACGCCCCAGGGGCCTGGTGCATCTTCGCCGCGGCTTCGGATCCGCGATTCCCGTCCCGAGGTCTCTGCTGCTGGCGGCGGCGGCGCCGACCCGCCCCTCCCAGGCCTCTCGGGCCTCGCAGACGCTTCGGCCGAGGTAGCGAAGGAAACGTTGCTTTTAGCATCGCATGGCCTCGCGCCAGCCGCCGCACCTGCTGCAATTGGAGACGTGGAAGTTGCGGGCTGTAGTTGGGCCACATCAGTATGGATGCTAGCCCACGCGTTGGAGTTCGCACAGCAGCCAGTGTGCCATACCTGGAAGCTCAGGCACGTGTCTCTAGTGGAGGTGCCCCTCCCTTCAGCCTGATCGCCGGCCCCTCCGGTCCTTGGCGCCTCCCTGCGATGGCGGCCCTATCTTTCCCCCACCTCCTCCGCCGTTTCCTCCTTCTCGCCCTTCCCTCTCCTCTTCCCATTGCCCATCTATCTGGCCCCCCCTCCGCCTTCACCTCCTCCTTCTCCCCCTCCTCTCCTCCCTTCCTCCCTCCCCCCTCTCCTCCTCTCCTCTTGCTTCCCCGCCTCCGCCTCCTCCTTTCCTCCTTCCCCACCTCCTCCTCCTTTTTCGGGGGGCCGCGATCGTCGGGCAGGTGCACAGGGGCGTCGTCGTCGCCCTGGGCCCAAGCGTTGCGTGGCCCCAGGTGGAGCACGTTGTCCAGGATGGAGGGGATGATATAATGCAGAGAGAGTTGGTGTACATCCAATTTGACACTTGGACGGACGCCAAGAAAGAAGGCCGCATTGTCGAGTTAGTAGATGGAAAGGTGAAATATCGTGAGCCTGGCCCTGAAAGGAAATTTGTTGTGGATTTTACGGAGAGGTTCAGACGCGGAGAAATTGCTGTCTTGCTGGTCAACACCACAGTGCGGCATATCAAATGCACGGAAGCGGACCGCCCGGAGATGCGCCCCGAGGTTCGTCGGGGCCACCCAGAATGATGATTGGCGGGGGGAAGGGGGGCAATCGAGTGGGGGTGCGATGATATCTCCAAGCCGATTGGACCAGAATCACAAAACAAACTCCCTCTCTCGGTCAGGGGCGTCGAACAGGGGGGGGGGCTCGGGTGCCTCCGAAGGTGCTGCGCTACGCCGAGTTTTTGCGCAATGTCTGGGACTGCTCTGCGTTCCTTGCTTTGTACGTGGAGTCGGGGTGCGTGCACGACCCAGGGGAGTGCTGCTCTGTGTGCGAGAAGCCCAGCGCCCCAGGCATAGCTATTGGAGACCGCGGTTGGCCCGCTAGGCCATGCGCAATCTGCGGGCACCACTACCACGGCATTTGCCAGCTGAACGCCGCCCTGAACACCAAGAGCGCGTTGCAGCAGGCCGCCGACGCTGAGGATAGTGAAGAGGTATACACGTTCGTTGTCGACTCGTTTTCACGTTGCCCTGTGCTCTTTGAAATTGTAATGGAGGATGGCCTTCACTGCTCCTGGTGTGGTGAGATCCTCCGCGCATGCATTGAGAAGCACCCCCACTTGGCCCCAGGCCCTGTCCCCGCAGAGGGCGCCGACGAGGGGGGGGGCGCGCCAGGTGATCACCCCTCTGGCGCGGCGCCCTCTGCTGCAAGTTAACCCGCCCGCGCTTTGCTTTTCGAGCGGGCAGTCTGCTGCAGCCAACTCCTCCCTCCTCCTCCTGCTTATCCTGCTCCTCCTGCTCCTCCTGCTCTTGCTCCTGCTCCTCATCCTGCTGCTCCTCCTCCTCCTCCTCCTCCTCCTCCTCCTCCTCCTCCTCCTCCTCCTCTTCCTCGTCCCCTTCCCATCCTGCCCCTTCTTTCTCCCGCTCACCCCTCCCTTCCTTTCGTGGAGCCTCCGTGGACTTGTGGTTGGCATACCCAAGGGGCCCTCCCGCGGGTCCTGACTGGGTCTTTCGTGGGGCCATCTCTGGGGCTCGCTCTTGGAGGTCCCCATGTTTTTTTTTCCTTGGGGCCACCTTTGGTGGTCACAAGGTTTTGGGGGCCATAAAAAAAACACAGCCCCCCAGAGCGTACAAACACAGCCCCCCCCCCCCCCCTCCCGAGCGTACAAACACAGCCCCCCCGAGCGCACAAACACAGCCCCCCCGAGCGTGCAAACCAACCAGCTCTGAGAATGAAAACGCAGCCCCCCGAGCGCAGGAAAACTGCCCCCCCGAACGTGCAAACACAGCCCCCGAGCGTAAAAACACAGCCCCCCGAGCGCACCGGCCCACCCGCTCTCAGCGTACAAACACAGCCCCCCAGAGCGTACAAACACAGCCCCCCCCCCCTCACCCCCTGTCCTGGGGCCATTCTGTTGGCTTGCAAGGGCTTTGGGGGCCTTCCTCCGGCTCAGGCTTTGGGCTTCGTGGGTCCTTTCCTGGGGCCTCCTTGGGCTTCTGGGTGGCCCATCCAACGGGCCCCCCTCCCCCCCGCGGGCCCTGTTTAGGCCCCTCGGAGGACCCCCCAGGGCCCGCCTGATTGGATATCTGCCCCCCCGAGATCCAATCGCCCCTCCAGGGGGGGCCCCAAGAAGCCCCCAAGAGATTCCCTAGAGGGCCCAATGCGGCTCCAAGGGCGCCCAAGAAGGCCCCCCCGGGCCCGCCAGGTTGGATCTCCCTCCCGAGATCCCCCCCCTCCCCCGTGGGGGGCATGTCCCCGCGAGGAGGAGGAGGAGGAAGCGAAGGAAGATGAGGGGGAGGTGGAGGAGGAGGAGGCGGAGATGGACGTGAAATTTAACGCCATCCGTGGCACTCCAGGCCCCAGGCCCGCCTGGAGAGCAGTGTTCGCATTGCCGAACATGTCGCACGTATGCATCAGTCATGTTTCGGGCTTTGAGAGTTTCAGCCGCGCTGTGGCTGGCGGCGCCTTGCACTTCGCGCTGGCCGTGCGCAGACATCGACTCCGACTACGCGTAGGATGCGTTCGGTGCCGCGCGCTGCCAGTGCCATCAAAAGGAGGAGGAGGGGGAGGAGACAGGGGAGATGTTGATTCGCCCTCGAGATCCTTTGGGTGTTTGGGCAGTCAAGAGTGACGGCGCCTTAAGGGGCATGGGCGGATACAGTGTGCATAGTGGGTCTAACTGGGGGTGGGACCGAAGGCTTCTGTTCGCACCCTGAGGAGACGAGGGGGAGCAGGAGGAGGAGGGGCGCTTTGGGTCTGAGCTGGTCATGTTTTCGGGTTGAACGGTTGTTCTTTGCTTTCGATTCCCAACTTTTTTCTGTGTTCGGGTGGTTCTTTCTTAAGGCTGGACATGTCGTTCAGGGTTCGTTTTGTTGCGTGGGTGGGCGCGGGGGGGGGGGGGGTGATGCGTGGGGGGCAGGCCCCCACGGGGTGAGGGGGAATGCACGTGGTGAGCAGTTCCCCGCGGGGCGGGGCGGGGCGGGGCGCGGACCCACGGGGTCGCGCGAGGAGCGCAGGCCCCATGGGACCAGGGGGTGTCTTTGGAGAGCAAGTACCCACGGGGCCAATGATGAGCGGCTGTGGGGAGCAGGTCCTCACATGGGCAGGGGTGGATGGGGTGCGTGGAGCAGCAGCTCCCCATGGGGCCATGATGGGTGGCTGGGAGGTGACCGTGTGGACCAGGTCCCCACATGACCAAGATGGCCCGTGGGGAGCATATCCCCACATGACCGATTAGGTCATGTGGGGAGTACGTCCCCACGAGACCGAGGGGACCCGTGGGGGGCAGGTCCCAACGGAACCATAGGGTGACCGTGGGGAGCAGGTCCCCACGTGGCCGAGGGGGGCCCGTGGTGAGCAGGTCCCCACATGACCGATGGGGGTCGTGGGGAGTAGGTCCCCACGGGGCCACGTGGCCCGTGGGGAGCAGGTCCCCACGGTGCCATGGGTGCCGTGGGGAGCAGGTCCCCACATTGCCTATTGGAGCGTGGGGAGCAAGCCCCCACATACCCAGGGTGTACGTGGGGAGTAGGTCCCCACGGTGCCAACATGTGCCCGTGGGGAGCAGGTCCCCACGGGGCCGAAGGATGCCCGCGGGGAGCAGGTCCCCACGGGGCCGAAGGGTGTCCGTGGGGAGTAGGTCCCCACGGGGCCAAAAGGGGTCCGTGGGGAGCAGGTCCCCACGGGGCCGAATGGGGGCCCGTGGGGAGCAGGTCCCCACGGGGCCAAAGGGGACCCGTGGGGAGCAGGTCCCCACGGTACCGACGGGGGGGCCGTGGGGGGCAGGTCCCCACGGTACCGGAGGGGAGCCCGTGGGGAGCAGGTCCCCACGGGGCCGAAGAGGGGGGGGGGCGTGGGGAGCAGGTCCCCACGGTACCAGAGGGGGGCCCGTGGGGAGCAGGTCCCCACGGCACCGCAGGGGGCCCGTGGGGAGCAGGTCCCCACATGCCCAGGGGGGGCGTGGGGAGTAGGTCCCCACGGCACCGCAGGGGGCCCGTGGGGAGCAGGTCCCCACATGCCCAGGGGGGAGGGGGGTGCGTGGGGAGTAGGTCCCCACGGTACCACAGGGAGCCCGTGGGGAGCAGGTCCCCACGGGGCCGAATGGGGGTCCGTGGGGAGCAGGTCCCCACGTGGTCGAGTGGGCCCGTGGGGAGCAGGTCCCCACAGGTCATGTATGGCTCGTGGGGAGTAGGCCCCCACGGGGCAGGTGCGATGACCCGCGGGGGGGCATCCTTCCACGGGGTCGAGGGGGGAGGCGACGCGGGGAACATGCGCACACATGGCTGGGGAGGGTACGTGGGGAGCATGTCCCCGCCCATGGTCAGATGTGTCACTTGGGGAGCCAGTCGCGTTATGAAGTATCCCCTCGCCCTTCCCACCCCGTGCCTGAGAGAACAGGCGCCATGGCGATTTCGCGAGGTTCCGCACTTACCCAATGCGGACTGTTCCTTTACTTCTGGGCTCTTTCATGGTCCATTTGGAGCCTTCTCATGTGCTCCATTGGGGCTCCCGTGGCCCTGTGGCCCCGCTCGAGAGGGCCCCGCGAACACCCAATGAGGCCCCGCGATGGCCCCATGCTGGTCCAACCTGTTCCAAACAATCACACCGCGAGCCGTCTGAATGCCCTCTTGAGCCGTCTTCAGGGCCCTCGCGGGATGTGTTCGTGGCCATCATGAGCCACCTTGGGACACTCTCTCGGGTAACTCGGGGGGCTTATCTTGGGCCCAATCAGTCTTGGAATAGCTTGTATTCATGCGGAGTGGGGTCGCTGATGGCCCCTCGGCGTGCGCATCCGTGTTCTGCAATAGCAATTAAAGCCTTCACGTTTTGTGCATGCCAACCCATCGCAACGATCGTACCCTTCGGCTTGCTGGATACTTGCCGCGGAGATGGGCTCACCAGACATGCCGCCGGCGTCTTTGCTACCCTTGGTTGGCCGCCGATCTGAGTCGGGGCAGCTTTGTCGCACGCTGGAGGACGTCTTCCTCTTCTTCGTGCCTCCTGTAATTAAGTAGAGTTCGCTCCCACTCATTTGCTTAAGTCGTCCCTGGGGAATGGGGAAGGGGTTTCACTTCGTCGCCGCTAGGACGCCATGGGCTGGGCGCCGCGGGGACTATTAGACGTCCAGAGCGCACTGATGCATAACAAAGACAAGGTTGTGGACGTTTTCGGGTACATCACCAAGCGCGAATTGCGCACTAGCTCCGCCTTCAGCGGTATTGGGGCTCCCGAGAAATTCAGACCACATTATACAGACAGCAGTTGGTCAACTGATTCAGAACCAGAATCATGGAGAGATTGGTAATGCAATGACTTTTCGGCCTCTGTATGCGATCGAGTGCAACGAGAAAGCGCAGAGGGAACTCCTGTCCCTCCCGAATCGCCCTGAACATCTTTTCAAGGATCTTGGGGACTTCTGCCCAGACGAGCTGAAGCGGGCGTTCGGCTCGGTTAGGGGCGTCAAGCAAGCGAAGCCCAAGACGCTCAAGGCCCGTCCTGCTCTCATCATCCCTCCTCCCTCCTCCTCCTCCTGTTCCCTCCCCTCCTCCTCCTTCTCCCTCCTCCTCCTCCTCTTCCTCCTCGCCCCCCTCCCCCCCCCGCCCTGCCCGTGCCCGCGGCGAGCGGTCGCGCGCGCGCCGCCTAGGCCAAGCTGATGCGGTGCACCCCGAAGCTCAGCGCCTTCTGCTTGATCCACAAGCGCGACTGCAGGGTGGAGCACAGCCACCTGCACCGCGCAGGCCGGGGAAGGGGGAGGTGGGCGTGGAGGAAGGCAACGACGCGAGGATGGCGCGGCGGCGGGGGGGGGGGAGGGGGAGAGGGGAGGGGGTGGGAGGAGAAGGAGAAGGAGAGGGGAAGGGAAGGGCGAAGGGCCAGGGGGGGGGAGGAGGGGGAGGACGCGAGTCAATCTTGGCATTGCTGCATGGCAGCCACTGCACCATGCGCAGTGGGTATGGCAAGATGGAGTCCGGGAGAGAATTCCTCCTCGACCTCCTCCACCTCCCCCCGCCTCCTCCCACCTCCTCCTCTTCGCTCCCCCCCCCCGCCCCATGGGGCCAGGACCATGGCCAGAGGGGGGGCGCGTCTGGGAACGCGGCGGCCCTCGGCCGCGAGTTTTCGAAGGGGTTGCCGACGGACCCCCCCCCTCCCCGCCGCCCTCTCTGAGATTTCAGATCCCCCGCGAGGCCCCGCGGGGCTGGCATTTTCTGCGTTCCTTCCTGGAGGAAAGGTCAGAGGGACCAAACATGAAATACTTCTGGCTGTGGATCGCGATGACCAGGAGCCTCAAACACGTCGTGGTTTTTCACGAGAACGTTCCTGCGTTCGGGCAGGATCTCCTAGAGGAGGGCTTGGGGGACATGTACTTTTTGATTCGCACGTGTGACAACGCGGCAGACTTGGGATGGGCGAGCCGGCGTGTTCGGCAGATCGTTGTCCTCATTCTGAAGCAGTTCGCGACGCCGGTGCTGCTGGTCCTCGGGAGCTTTGCTTTGCCTCTGCTAAATGAAAGCGAGAGGGGGGGGGGAGGGGGACCTTGCGCCGCTTGCCACTGTTCGCGTGCGCTTCGGGCATTTGACGTTGGGATGTGGCTCATCTTGGAGTAGGGTCTTGGGGCGGAGGCTATCTTGAGCCAACCATCTTGGGACACTTGGGTCTTGGAAGCCATCTTGGGCAAACGCTCCCTCGGAGCAATCTAGGGCAATATGGTTTAGAGAGGGCTGGCGGGATTGGGGCAAGGGGGTGAGTCTTCTCTGCAGGCTGATGCAGGGCACCAACCTGACGACGAGGCCGCCGTGGAGTGGGCGTCGGACCCCGCGATCGTCCAGGCGACCTTGGACTGGCAGAGGACCATCGAGAGCACGTTCCACCGCAAGTGCGATTTCAACCTGTACAAGTATTTGATCGCTGATACGTCCGAGGTCGGGCAGGAGTTCAAGTGGGCCATGAACCGCCCCGGAGTCAAGAAGCGGTGGGCCCCAAGTACGCGTCCGAAGGGCGGCGAGTATAGTTGCGATTGGTTCGCCCCCGACACTGGCAGATGGTTGTTGACTCTTGAAGAGAGGAAGGCCTTGTCCTGGGTTGCCCCCAGGCACATGGGCGAGGTGTGCGACATCGGCCAGAACCCTCAGAAGCGCCTCAACGTTTCAAATGACAAGGTGCTCCACTGCCTGATTGCGAAGACGGGCTTCGTTTACATCCTCCCCAAGAGCAGTTCGGAGCCTGGCCCGCCGCTGCCAGATTGGTGGCTCACTTGCTCGGAGCTTCTGACCGCGATGGGCTACCCCATCACTGGTAGTTGCCAGCTCGCTGCTGGCGGCGGGTCGCCAGCGCAGTGCCAGTTCTCGTGCGGCAAGCTCCCGCCTGTTTCCCGGACGGTCGCTTCGACTCGCCGCGCGGCAGGGGACACCATCCACATCAACCACATCGGGGTGCACACTCTGATCTGCATCTTTAAGTTTCCCACACTGGGCTCCCTCGTGCACGAGCTTGTCCCGTCGCCGCGGGTGATTGCTGTAGAGAGCCAAGGTGAGCTGATCCCAGAATCAGGTTCGGCCTCGCGTGGCATGAAGCGGTCTTCGAGCGCCCTCAGTCCTGCCGACTCTTTGTCGCAGACGGATACGCCAGAGTTCACTTCAGGGCTCCGGTCCGCCCTCTTGCGGACCTCCGCGCGCCAGACGCGGCGCCATTAGGCGCGCCGCGTCGGCCCGCCTGGTGACAGTAGTAGCGCCATCGCCAGCCATGGCTCTGACGAGCCCTGGACAACAACCACGATTTCGCGGGCGGACCGTGTGCGATACACTGCCTCTGCCGACGCGACCGACTGCCTCTGCCGAGCTTCTCTTGTCCAGTTTAGTGGGTAGTATCGCTGCCGCGCCCGCCGTTCCCATGCCGAGTTTGCACGTGCGAATGTTATGTCAGTTGGTCATGGAGTTTCGGAGGCGATCGATCCGGGGTTCGGTTGAGGGTGTTGAGCGTTGGCGGGCGGGGCAATCGAGGGCGCAACCACTCGATCTTTAAGTTGCGATGTTTTCCCCATTTAGTTTTGGCCGACAAGGCCGAAGGCAGGGGCCAACAGTGGATGTGGTTAAGCCGCTGTTGGCCCGCATACACACCGAGCGTGTGCTGCGCTGCCTCGTAGTCAGTAGTCAGAAGGCCTGCAGAACGAGCCTGATCAGCTCTGCCGCTTGCCAGCCATCATTAGATATGCATGTACACAACGTCTGAACGTGATGGCCAGAGTGCAGAATCTACCTCCTCCACCTCCTCGCCACCTCCCCGGCGGCTTCCTCTTTGGGAAATTTCAGCCCCGCCTCAATCTCACCCTCCTTCTTCGCCCCTCCACCCCTCCTCCTCCCCTTCCTCCCCCCCCCCGCCCTCTCTTCCTTATCCCGCCCCCCCCCCCATCCGTTATCCTTCGCGGGGGTCTGCCTTTCTTTCAAATCTTTCACGGGCCCGAAAAAATCAACAGAGAGAAGGGTGCGAGGGGGGATTCGTTCAAACTCAATCCCTGGGCCCCTCGCGGTGTCCATGCTGACAGGTTTCCCGACACGTGTCCTGCTACGGCGACAAGGGCTCCGCCGCTTCGTCCTTCCTCAATTTCTTTTGGGCCTCCTGAGCCCCCCCCAGCCTGCGCGCTGAAGTTGCTCAGCAGCGCCAGCGCCCCCTTGACGGCCGCGGGGTCGCAGTCCTGCGGGCCGTTCCTTCCTTCCCCTTGCTCCTGTTCCTCATCTAGCCCTGGCGCACCTTGCCCAGACTTGCAGCTAGCTAGGGCTCGAGCTCGAGTAACCGCGGGGCCCGTGGTCCCGCGGTGTGTCTGGGAATTCGAGGCTGCAGCGTCGCCATGGTGGTTATCCGCGATCTGGGCGGCGACGGCGCAGCCTTGCCCGAAGACCTTGGGGACGATGGTCGATGGTGTGAGCAAGAGACAGATTAGGGGCCGAGGTCCCTGAGGTCCCGGGCCGTGGGTCCTGGGTCCGAGAGTTCGTTGTCGTCGTCGTCGTCGTCACCGTCGTCTTCGCCTTCGTCGTCGTCCTCCTCCTTCCTCTTTTCCTCCTCTTCTGGCGCTCGGCGCGCCGCAAGGTAACGGAGATGCCGCTGGGGGCGCAGACCCGACCCTTGACCCCACCAAGCTCGGCCCTTTCGACCCTCACGATGGACCCTTCGAGGCGCGCCACCCTTCTTTGTCGGGGCGCCTACTTCAAGAGAAAGCCCGCTCCTTGTACGTGGTGGCCGAGGGGGTGACGCTCGCATTTTACAAGGCTCGGGGCGCCTGGCCGAACGCTGTGCGCTCCCCCCCTGGCCCGCCAATCGCCTCGATGTCCTGATGTCCTGCACTCAAGCCCTCGTGAACGTGTTCCCATTCACCCGTCTCCCCGGGACCGCCCCCCCCTCCTCTTCGAATCCTCTTCGTCATTGTTTTGGGCCCCGCATCCTACCAGACAGGCCAATTCCAATGTCAAGCTGCTCTCCCGGCACAAACTCAACGATCGAGACCAGGGGGTGACCCGCGAAGTTTACAAGAACATTATCATCGAACGCGGCATCAAAAAAGGCGCTCTGCTGGAGGATATGGAGGAGGAGGAGGAGGAGGAGGAGCCTAAAGAGAGCGACAAGGAGGAGGAGGAGGAGGAGGAGGAGGAGGAGGAGGAGGAGGGGAGCAGGAGGAAGAGGTGGAGTAGGAGGTGGAGGCGGATGCAAAGGCTCTCGCGGCGAGATCGTGGTCGTGCCCGCCCCCTCGGAGCTGCCGAAGCTGCTGTCGCTGGAGGGGATGAGTGCTGCCAGCGGCGCGAGGTCAGCAAGCCAGATCTATATGGAATGCCAGTTCCTGGCTGGTGCCCACTTGATGGAAGCAGCATATCAGGCCTACGAGGAAGTAGGAGACACCAGCCAGCAAGTGAAGTTCTCCATCGAATCTGGCATGCCAAATTGCTCCATCCTTCGGGTCAACACCCCAGATGATGCAATGACGTGGTTCGTGGACGACTTGAACGATCTGAACGCAATTGCGTCTGGCATTTCGTTTCTCGCGGGGTACAAGACGGTCCCTAAGATCAGTGCGGGTTGGATCGAGAGCCGTAAGAAGCCGAAACCAGGGAAAAAACATGTTAGTGCAGACGGAGATGATGGCGAGGCGGCCACTGGGACCACTGGGACCGCTGCCGAAAACCGTTTTGCTGGACTTGAAACCCAACATTGGGAGTACATTACCAAATCCTTCCCGAAATATAAGCCAGTCTATGGTGGTTTCATTGGCTTCAAAGCTGCTCGTGCTTTCTTCAATGCAATGGCGCCCAAGCAATCTAATTTATGGGATCAGTATGAGGCCCAGGTGAATAAGACCTGCAACTTCATGCACGGCGAGCTATCGGCTTCATCCGTGTACCACGTGAACAATGAGATTTATAGTATTATAACCACCCATTGCGGGGGTAAGAACCTGAGCAAATCACACGCTGCGTATTTGATCGAGGTGCTGATGTTTGCTTTGCCCCGCGATGCAGCACGAACTGGGCCTCACTGCGACTGGCTCTTCAGAGATGTCAACGCGGTCAAGGAGACGGTCAAGAAGCTCTGTGCCCCAATGGAGAACTCCAAGACCTTCAGGGCCGAGCCAGTGCCCGACGATGATTTCGACTTCAACGTGGGGCCCGTCGCCAGCCTTTTCAAAGGGTCGCAAAAAGAAGCAGCCCCGCCCCCGAGGAAGCGCTGCAGGATGTTGGGGCCCGACAGACCGATCGATCATCGAGCTATGGGTCCCGGGTCCGATCTTCGGGGGCCCCGATCTTCTCGTTCGATCGTCGACGCCTTGATCCGTGCGATAGACTCGACAACGATCGCATTCGACCCCGGACTTCTCGCCCCTGGGCCCTGGGCCGGGAGGAGGAGAGGATGATGATGATGATGACGAGGGGGAGGAGGAGGAGGAGGAGGAGGAGGAGGAGGAGCGATCAGGAGCGATCAGATGAAAGGACAGCGTACGTCCACAAACGGCGCCATGGCCTTCGGTGACCTGGCCCGCTTGAGGGTTAAAACTGAGGCCTCAGTTTTAACCCTCGGAAGTGGCAACTTGAGCCACTCCCTCGGGGGGTGGAACGCGACCACTCGTCGGGGGCAGGAGGGGGAGGAGGAGGGAGAGGAGGAGGGGGAGGAGCCGGGGAGGAGGAGGAGGTCCTCCTCTTGGAGGCCCCTGATCTCGGGGCTTTCGGGCGGCTCTGCTTCCAGGATGAAAATTTCGCCGAGGGTGCCGGAGAGACCAACTGCCCGCGCCCACAAGGGCTTGTCTGTCATGGACGAGATGATTCGGACGGTCTCGCGCGCACTGCAGACTGTCAACCCAAAGGAGTGGATGGAAGATGAGATCAAGCTGGCCCTCCGATGTTCTATAACTTTTTGTTCCAATCTATCTGTTGCGCCACTGCCATACACGGAGAAACAAAAGGCGAAGGCCAGGCCCGACGGCATGCTTCCTGCAGTCAAAGTGTGGTCAAAGTTCACCGGTGAATCACAATTTTTCCATTTCTCCTCTTGAGGGCCCCTCTCTCCTCCCCCTCTTCCTTTTCCTCGTTCCTCTCCTCCTCTCCTCCTCTCCTCCTCTCCTCTCCCTGTCCCTCCTCCTGCCCCTCCCCTCCTGTCCTCCTTCACCCCCCCTCCCCCTGCTCCTAACCCGCTGCCGCCTCGGCCTTTGCAATCGCTGCCCGCGGCTACCCCCCCCAAGGCTCCGGTCGCTCCTCGACGCCAGGCTCGCGCACATGCACAACGCCAATCCTGGCGGCGAGGAGGAAGAGGAGGAGGAGGAGGAGAAAACCGATCACAGGGATGAGGATGGCATCGAGGCAGCTATCACTGCTCTGACCGCTCGTGGAGTGGACGGAGCAGCACTCCTCAAGTTGGTGGACGAGGGTGTCAGCGGCAAACTGATGCAGCCCATCGCAGCGTTCTTACAAACTCATGACATGTCACTTGTTAACAACAAGACCAGTCTGTCCAACGGCGCCAAGGCCATGCACCCACTGCTAAGCAAGCTCATGTCTGGTTTATGGTCTGCGTACATGGGATACCAGAAGGATGGCGCGGTGCAGCCTTTTCAGGAAGACTCGTGGATGTCGTGTTTCTTGCAATGCTTCTGGGACCTGTGGAATGCGAATGCCGGCAAAGCGTTCAATTTTGCGAACGAGTTCAATAACGCCATCAAACATGCTTCGTGCCCGCTGAATAAATTAGGGGAGTCGAGTGAATCTGTGAGCGCCGTTTGCGCTGCGTTCGGTTCCCGGGATGCCCTGGACTACATGAGTTCTGTGCGGCCTCTATACGTGCTGACTATGCTCAAAGAACTTGTGGTCATTGGCGACCAGTTCCAGGACGTCGTGACGTCGGGGCGCACGTGTATAGTATGCACATGCACGCACGCATGCATTGGGACGCACATCCATCTCCACATGGAGGGGGGCAGGCCCCTAGCAGGACCCAGGGCCCTGGGCCCCTGGCAGGGCCCGCGCTGGATCCCGTGGGAGAGAGGCGCACGCAGAGAGAGAGAGAGAGAGAGAGAGAGAGAGAGAGAGAGAGAGAGAGAGAGAGAGAGAGAGAGAGAGAGAGAGAGAGAGAGAGAGAGAGAGAGAGAGAGAGAGAGAGAAAGAGAGAGAGAGAGAGAGAGAGAGAGAGAGAAAGAGAGAGAGAGAGAGAGAGAGAGAGACGAGAGAGAGAGAGAGAGAGAGATCAAGGGAAGAAAAAAAAAAAAACGGCCCTACCCTGGTTTACGAGGCGCTGTGCTCTGAAATTCCTGTGGGCTGACAGGGTAAACCCTGCGTGATGCGCCGCGTCCTGGCGGCTCTAGGCTTTGGGGGTTCCCAGGGGGTTTACAGACCACGCACTTGCAACCACGGGTAGGGTCGCTCTTTTCACACCTCAAAGACAGATCAGAGAGAGAGAAATAGGGAGAGTGAGAAAGATAACAAAAAAGAAAGAGCGAGAGAGAGAGAGAGAGGGATAAATATAGGGAGGGAGGAAGGAGGATCGATGGGAAGGGGGGGGAGGGAGGGACAGAGGGAGGGGGGGCGGGAGGAGGAGGACAAAGAGGGGGAGGGAGGGGTCGAGGGAGGACAGAGAGGGAGACAAATGAGGGAGGGTAGAGGGGATAGGGATCCTCTTCCTCCCTGTCCCTTCCCTCTTCGTCGTCGTCGTTCTCCTCCTCCTCCTCCTTCCCCTCTTCCTCTCCTCTTCCCCTGTTCTCCTCCTTCTCCTTCCCCTTTTCCTCCTTCTCCCCCTCTCCGTAAAGCACGGGGGGTAAAAGGGGGCGGCGCTGGCAGCGCGGCGCGGCCGCGTCCCCAGGGCACCGCCGCCATGACCGCGATGGTGGCGGCCATCGCGAGGGTCGCCGGCATGGAGGCCTGTTGGTTTTCTATTGTTTCAATGGATATGTTTCTGGATGTTGGGGAGACGTGGGTGGAGGCATGGACGTCTGCCCTCACGCGGTGCGCCCACCTCTCCAACAAGAAATTCGTTCGCCGGGAGCCGTCGGAGTGGGCCACCGTCGAGGACGAATATCTTGTCTGGTATACTTCCTGCTCCTTATCCTCCTCCTGCCCTTCCCTCCCCTCCCTCTCCCCCGCTGCCCCTTCCTGCTCCTTTCCCCGGGATCCCCCCCAGCTCCCACGTGGCCCGTGCCCCCCTTGCAGCTGGCACGTCAAGTAAGAAACCGCCTTGCCAGCGGGTGCCCAGCGAAACTCCCCCACGCCCCCCGATGGCCCTGGGGGCCAGTGGATACCCTTGGGCCCTGGGGCGCTTCCGATACCAAAAGATGCTTGCCTACTGGGCACCCAATGGCCGATGGCCCGATCGAGCGATCGAGCGCCCCTAACGAAGCCGCCCAAGGACATCGCCAGGAAAGCGTACGCAGCCATGCCCGATGACCAGCTGCGGGAGAAGGTGTCCGAGATGTGCAAGGACGAGGCAGGCTTCAAATTGAGCGACAGTAAGGATGGTCTGGTGGAGCAGGCAACGACTGCGGACATCAATCAGAAGCGTGCCGAGGAGGATAAACTTGCATCAGAATGGGCTGCAGAGCTGAAAGAGGGCGTTGAGAACATCGCCGCTTCTGGCGGCGGGGACGCCGCGGGGATCGCCGCCGCGCTGGACGGTGCTGCTGCCAAACCGTCGCTGATCCAGGTCCTCCTCCTTGCTGCTGCTGCCGCTCCTCCTCCTCCTCCCCTCCTCCTCCTCCCCCCCTTTCCCCCTCCCCCTCCTCCCCCTCCTCCTCATCTCCTCCTCCCCCCCTCTCCCTCTCCTCATCCTCATCCTTCTCCTCCTCCTCCCCCTTTTTTCCTCCGAGGTTGGCAACAAACTGACGATCCGCCAGATTTCCGCGGAGGAGGATATTTCGCTTGGGGTTGCGGTCCATTGCATTGCCTCGAGGGCCACGGCAGAACTCTTGAGTTCATCGTTGTTCACGGAAGGCCTTTCCGCGGGCCGCTGCCCGATCTTCGTCAAGGACAACGGGCCCGGCGGGCCTGAGGACCAGAGCAAGACAGTGTACATTGACATCCCCGACCGCAAGAGATTTCAAACTGTGGTTGGCCTGTTTGAGGTATCACTTCCTGGGCAAGTCACGCTGAGCACGCTCTCGGACGCGGGCCCGAAGTTGAGCTACGTCGCAGGTGAATGCTGCATCAGGGGTATTAAGCATTTCATCCACATATCCCCTTTGCCTGAGCAACTTGACAAGAGGTCGAAGTTGTTCACGCCAGGGTGGGCACTTAAGCCGTGCAAGCCGAATAAGGAGGGCCAGACCAAGACTCCGATCACGTACGTCGTGGATGACAATGAGAAGCAGGACTTCCGCCGACTTCCGCCACGCAATGTGGTCTAAAGGGGGGGCATTGGCCCGAGATCGGGACTTCTTCTAGGATAAATGTGGATAGTGATTGGATGGGGTCCTCCACCTCCCCCTCCACCTTCCTCCCCCTTCCTCCCCGCCCTTCCCAGCCCTTCCCTCCCCACCCCCACGCCCGCGGCTCCGCGCCTAGAGGACATCAGGGTCCTCGTCCCCGAGGCGGACGGCGGGGAGGCCGAGCTGGCGCTGCAGCTCGAGCTGAAGGCGCTCTGGGCTGGGCCAGGGCCCCGAGGTCGTCGTCGTCGTCGTTCGTCGTCGTCGGAGTCCGACTGTCGGTCTGTCAGTCCGACTCCGACGACGAACGACGACGACGACGAACGACGACGACGACGGTTCCGACGGAGTCGTCGTCGTCGTTCGTCGTCGTCGTCGTCCTTGTCGTCGTCGTCGTCGTCGTCGTCGTCGTCGTCGTCGTCGTCGTCGTCGTCGTCTTCGTCGTCGTCATCGCCGTCGTCATTCGTCGTCGTTCGTCGTAGTCGTTCGAGGCGCTGCGCATCGACCTGTCCCCTTTCGTGCACACGGACGCGTCTGCGTATGACAAGGATCCGGAGGAGGAACAGCTTCCGATGCCGCTGCTCTCGCAATCACGGCTGGGCGCCCTTCAGGAACCTAGTCAGGACGGACCCTGGGGATCTTGGGAAGTGTCGGGGAGCGCGGGGGGGGGGGGCAAGCTAGGCGCGCTCGCGCCGCATCTGACATCCTACCCTTCCTTCCCATCCCATCCCTTCCCATTGCGCTCCGTGGAAAGTGGCATCAGTTCGTCAGTTCGCCCCGCTCAGGAGCTTCATAAAGGGATGATTTGGGTCCCCCTTGAAGCTGAGCACGACGCCGACCAGAAGGTGACCCCCAGGTTGGTCGAAGTCACCCGCCCAGCCCTGCCCTCCGAGCTTCGCGCCACCACCGCGTCGTCGCCCGATGATTTCATCACGGACGACCCCACCTGGGAGGGCGTGTCGAAACAGATGATGAGTAAAATGATGAAGCACATGTTCTCTTAGGACCCTTAGTAGGAACGCCGTGCGCGAGCACGACGGAGCGGGCGGCGGGCGGGGAGCCCCGGCCCGAGGAGAGCGGAGGAACGTGACGAGGATGACAATGGGGGGTGACGGAGGTGACGTGGGGGACGCGGAGGAGAAGGAAGGAAAGGGGGGAGGGGGGGGATGGTAAAGTGGAGAAGGATGAGGAGGAGAGGGGCATCAGCAGAGCGCGGGGAGGAGGTGGCAGAGGAGGAGGAGGAGGAGGAGGAGGAGGAGGAGGAGGAGGGAGTGAGGAGGAGGAGGAGCACACTAAAGATCGAACGGGTCAGCTTCTGTATATATTTTTCCACGGCGCCCCTGGCGTCGCTTCGGTTCTGGCGGGGGGCTGCCGACGGCCCGGCGGCTGGGCGCAGATTAGGGGGGGCGCCGGCGATGCCCTGGTCAGCTCTCCATCCTACACGTCGCTCTCCCTCCACTCCTCCACTCCCTCCACTCTTCTTCTTGTTCGTCGTCCGTCGTCGTCGTCCGTCGTCGTCGCGTCTTCGTCCTGCTCCTCCTCCTCCTCCGCCTTCCCGCTGACCAGGCTTAGCAGAGGAGCTTGTTTTTTTTTGCACTTGCCAGTTAGTGTTTGGGGCCTGGCACGCACGGAGGCTCCAGATGCGGCGCGAGTGCAGCAAACATCCAAACGTCGTCGGGTCATCGATCCGCCGCCCGTCGATGTGCGGAGAGGTGCCTCCTCCCCCCGCTCGCTCCCTCCCCCCATCCCGCCCCCTCTTCCTCGCCCTCCTTCTCCTGCTCTTCCCTCTTCCTCCTCCAGCTTCCGTCGGCTTCCGCAGCTTTGGATACCGTCGGATACCCAAGATCGCCCTGCTCCTCAGCCTCCTCCTCCTCCTGCTCCCCCTCCTCCTCTCCCTCTCCCTCTCCCTCCCCCTCCGCCACGTCCTCCTCCACCTCCTCGTCCTCTCCCTCCTCGTCGTCGTCGTCGTCCTCCTCCTCAGGGACTCCTCCTCCGCCTTCTCCCCCTCCCTCCTCCTCCCCGTCCTCCTTCTCCTCCTCAATCCTCCTTATCATCCTCCTCTTCGTCGTCGTCCTCCTTCCCCTCGTCCTCCTCGTCCTCCTCCACTGTCGCTTCTCCTGGGCCGTTTTCTCTTCCTCCTCCTCCTCCTCCTCCGTCTCCTTCTCCCCCGCCTGCTCTTCCTCGCCGTCAATGCTTGGCAAGGTTCGCGTCGTGATGACGGTGGCGTTGGTTTTTACACCGCGTGGATTGACCGAATCGGCGTCTCGCCGATTGCCGAATCGTTCAACGCTGGCCGTTCCAGAGGGCCCAAGACGGCCCGAGCGAGCCCGAGGTCGGCCCACGAAGCTTCGAAGAAGCTCCCAAAAGTGCCCACAGACGTCCCAGAGACCCTCGACGCGGTCCCAAAGCGGACCCTCGCGCGAGGCTCGCGGGCCGATCTTTGGCTCGCCGTGGGGGTGCCCAGGGTCGTTGCGAGGCCGTGTTGCGGCGTCGTTGGGCCGTTTTCGCGCTCACTGCGAGGCTGCGTTGCGGCGCAGTCTGGCCATTTTGGGCCGCGCTGGCGTTGCCCCGCGACGCCTGCGGCGAGGTCTCAGAGGCGACCCCGTGGGGACCCGAGGCTGCTTGCGGCCTGTTTCCGAACCAGTTTTGGTACCAACATGGAGGGCGCGCTGTGGCCTACCCAGACGATGCTGATGCTGATGCTGATGATGATGACGATGATGATGCTGATGATGATGATGCTGATGATGATGATGCTAATGCTGCTGCTGATGATGATGATGATGATGCTGATGACGATGGTAGTGTCTAGGACGACAACGATGATGATGCTGATGCTGATGATGACGATCATCATGATGACCATGGTGATTAGGAGGAGACGGACGAGGAGGAGGAGGAGGAGGCGATGTGTATTTGTCATCTCTCCTTCCCTGCCTCCCTCCCTCTCTCTGCTTCTGCCGCCTCTGTCGCTCTTGATCCTCTTCCTTCTCCTCCTCAGTTGCATTTCGCAGCTGGGAGTGGATGCCAATAGGGATCACACTGTCGGGCCCGTATCTGCGCATCACAGAGCAGGAGGAGTCGCTATGAGCGATATACATATTTATACGGTTATATATGCATGCATGTATGTATGTATGTATGTATGTATGTATGTATGTATGCATGCATGCATGCATGCATGCATGCATGCATGCATGTATGTATGTATGTATGTATGTATGTATGTATGTATCTATGTACAGTTATGTGTCTACATCTGTCGATCTTTATGTGTATGTAGACAAGGTGTTGGCTACACATTTGCAGAGTGAGAGGTACATACATGTGTATATATATATATATAGACAGAGAGAGAGAGAGAGAGAGAGAGAGAGAGAGAGAGAGAGAGAGAGAGAGAGAGAGAGAGAGAGAGAGAGAGAGAGAGAGCGAGAGAGAGAGAGAGAGAAAGAGAGAGAGAGAGAAAGAGAGAGAGAGAGAGAGAGAGACAGAGGGAGACATATAGAGAGAGGAAAGCAGCCGACGCGGAACCGACCAGGAGAAGGAGGAGGAGGAGGAACATGAGGAACAGCAGGAAGGTGAAGCGCTTGGGGTTCCAGAAGTCTGGCCTGAGCCTGGGATCACAGGGGGCTCCGAGCTGGATCCGCTGGACGTGGAGTGCCAGAGCGACGAGAGCCTCGACGAGGCGCCTCGGCAGTGCTCGCGCCTGACCCCCCCCTTGCCTCGGTCCGTCTCCCTAATTGCATTCGCGCTCGAGTGATGTGGACGTAGAGGGTCGGATGTGAGACCGATGTGAAATGCGAGGTGCCCCACCGGGAAATCGTTTCGCGTCGTGCGTGACGTGCGTGCGGGCGGGGCGAGGCGCAGCTGCGCGAGTTCGTCCACTGTCTCGGGCCGAGTCAGACAACGCCCCCCTCCAAGTCATCAAGGAGTACCACCCGAAAGATGGTCTTACCGTAAACTGATGCGGGCAGACATGCGCGCAAGGTCAATCACCTTTTTGTCGCAGCGATGGCGGTCGCGCTCAGCGTTCGAAGCGTAAGCGAGGACACTAGGCGAATTGCGCACAGCTGGCGGAGGACAGAAGAGGGTGGCAGCGGAGGGGGAGAAGGAATGGCAGCGCACTAAGGCCTTGAAGGACTTTGTGAGCGGTGCGAGCGGTCTCAGGACGGTCAATTTCACGAGAGCGCGCAGACACTACTTCATCCACCGCGACTTTACGTCAGCGTCTGTCAACAGATTTTGGCATGCGAAGCTTGAATTGACCGCGCCGTTCTGACGTGTGTGGCCAAGTTACAGCCACGAAATCCCCAGAGAGGGGCGGGCCACACCGAGCGTGAAGGAAAACGCCCCCAAGCGCGTGCGCGAGCGTTTCCAGGCAAGTCCCCAAATCATGCAGACTCACACATGCTTCTTCCCTGGTGAAGCTGTCAGTGCGTTAGACGGAGAAGCGGCCGTGCTGGGCGCACTGTCTGGGAGAATTACGCGCCGAGTCCGATCGGACAAACTCAATAATTACAGGCCGCCAGTCGGTAAAGCACGTGCGCTACGCTGGAACCTTCAAAACGCATGGCGACCGCTCGTAGTTGTGCAGCCACAGTCGAGATGGCAGATGTTGTGGACACATGCGCACGAACACAACCACACGCCTCACACATGTATTCAACACGCGACGCATCGCGAACAGTCCATCACACAAGGCACACTATGCAGCACACACAAACAGCGCGCAATACCAATACCCAATCCGCAATACAGGCAAACAAGGCACAGCGTACAACGCATCACGCACTGTACACAGCACTTCATGCGCAACCTTCAACACACACACCGCACAGCACTCGCTACACCGCACAACATGCAACACACGACACGCGCGGCCGACTGTCAGGCCAAAGTTTGGCCAAGCCCACGGGCTGCGTGTCCCCCAAGTTGTTCCCGCACTCGTCTTGCCGGCCGTGGGCCTCTCCGTGGGCGGTTCAAGGGCCCACCCAGGCCATCCATGGTAGTCGTCGTGGTAGGGGTTGTCGCGATCTCTCTGTTGAGTTGCTGGCGATTGAAGGCCGACCTGCGAGTATCGGGGGAATGCTTTGGTGATGCCGTTCGATCGTGTCAATTCTGAGGTAGCTGTGGCAGACCAGCCAGTTCTGACTTCAGCTGCGCGCGTCTTCTGCGACTCATTGCTCTAACACTGGATTGGGAGGATGCGAAGTCTTGCTGGTTTTCCTGCTAAGCAATTGCCTTCGTGTACTGCGGCATTGCGTACTTGAACAGCAGGCGTCAGTGTTCCCCTCTCGTCCTTTTTCTTCAGGTTCTCAGACTGAATGCTTTCTTTGGGTTTCTCAGCAGTGCGGCTCGAGGTGGTGATCACACGAAATTGAGTGGTCTGATGTGAGCAGTGTGGAGTATCCCTTCTTGTTCACTCAAACTCAGCGGAGTCAGCTGGAGCAGAAGCTGACGCTTGTTATCTTGATTGACTGTGCGCTTCCAGTGACGATTGTTCGAATTCAGCGGTCTGAGCTGAGGATCATTTTCTTCGCTTGCCAAAGCTGAGCGGGCTGACTGGAGCACTTGTCTTTCTGTTGTGGTCTGTCCGTTGAGATGCTGGCAGTTGCGAGGCACGTGACTGCACAACTTAGTGGCTGCGACCTATCCCGCCACCGTGCCGTGGGGGCTTTTAGGGGTCTCTGGGGGCCTGTGGGATGTCCGCCGAGGTTTCGGTGGGCTTCGGGGGGGCCCTGGAGGGGCTGTCAGGGTCGTTGGGTGGGTGCCGCACCCTCTGAAGGCCCTTTATTTTTCAAAAACTGCGGGCGCCAAGATGCTCACGCGGCTCACCCTGGAATCACCCAGAATGGTCCGGGCATTCCGCGATTTCGGGTTCCGGGCCATGCGAACCCAGAATCATTTTGCCAACACTTGTATGAGCCGTGGGGCCTTCCACAACGAGCCGAAGGCACGGCGATTGATGTATTCGTGTTCTTGCAGTGATCTTGACTGAGCTGCTCCCAATGATGATCGTATTGAATTCAGCGGTCTGAGCTGTGCAGTGAGGAGCACACTCTTCTGCTTATCAAAGCTGATCGGAGCCGACTGGAGCAACTGCCTTGCTGTTGTGTATTCTCCGCGGAACTGTTGGTATTGGTTCGTGTTGTTATGGTCTCCCTTCACCCTCGAGGTCAGTGGTGGTGGCGATAGACCAGCCAGAAACAGAATTGCTTACAGGAGTGTGAGGGAGGAGCTCTGATGGTGGAGCCGGCCTGAGCATAAGCTGGCGCTTGCTTGGGTTGACACTCGCATTCCTGCAGTTGTGGTGATTGCTTGTGTGCTCTCAATGACGTACTAAATTCAGCGGTCTGATCTGAGCGTTTAGGAGTGAGTCTCTTCTCTGCTTACCAAGTCTGGGTGGAGCCAGCTGAGGCAGAAGCTGGCGTATGCTCTATTGGGGCTCTCGGATTCCTGCAGTTGTCTTGAGTGACTGGTGTGCTCCCAATGAAGATCGTACGAAATTCAACGGTCTGAGCTGAGCACTGAGGATTTGTTCTCTGCTTACCAAATCTGAGTGGAGCCAGGTGCGGTGCTGCAGTCCCCTCTCTGTCGGCATCTCTCTCTCTCTCTTTCTCTTTCTTTCTCCCTCTCTTTTTTCAGTTTTCTCTCTCTCTCTCTGTATTTATGTCTTTCTCTCTCCTTGTATATACGTGTAGATATGGAAATCTATTTCTTGTTCAATACACATTTATACATGCACATGCATGTATGTATATATGCATGTATGTATGTATATTGCGAAGGCCTTACGGCCGGTGCCGCCGACCCTGAATGGCGACGACGACGACGACGACGACGACGAGCGCTCTTGGGGGCCTCTTGGGGGTAGTTTGTGGGCCTCTTGGGAAGCTCTCAGGGGCCGCTTGGAAGCCTCGTGGGGGCCTCTTGGGGCTTCCTGGGGGTCTCTTGGAGGGGGCCTGGGACGTCTTGGAGGCTTCTTGGACGGTCTTGGGGCTATCGTGGGCGTTTTCGGCCGATCTTTGGGCGACTCGGGGCCCTCTTGGGCCGTCTCGGGGGCCATCTTGGGCATTCGGACCTCATTTGGAGTGTTTTCGAGGTTTCTAGGCCGCCCGAGGGAAAACGAATCTGCCCCCCCACCCCCCCCGGGACACCCCCCGGCCCGGGACCCCCCCCGGGACCCCCCCGGACCCCCCCCCCTGGGGAAGGGATCGAAGGGAAGGGGCTTCCCTTCGACTCGATTACGACACTGCTAGATTTTTCTCTCGCTCACGAGCTTGAGAAGGAAGCTGCAGGGAAAGGGGACGACGGAGGCGACGACCGACGGAGACGACGACTCGAACAGCCAAGCCCCTCGCACACGCCGACAGGGTCGGCGGATTTGGTTGTTCGCTTGATTGTTTTTATGTGTGTATGGTTGTATATGTATATGTATTTTTAAGATGTACATGTACATGTCCATGTATATATACGTATATATATATATATGTTTACGCATATGTAGGTGTATATGTATATATGTATACATATATATATATATATATATATATACATGTATCTGTACATGTATAATTATACGTATATGTATAATTATATGTATATGTATATGTATATGTATATGTATATGCACATGCATGTATATTGTATGTGGATAAGTATATGTATACTTTTACGCACATATACACATATATATGTATGCATAGGTATACGTAGTTTTATATGTATATGTATATGTAGATGTATATGTATATGAATATATATATATATGCATTTGTATATGCATATGCATATGTATATGTATATGTATATGTATAGATATTTGTATTTATATATGTATATGTATATGTATACGTCTATGTATATGTACATGTACATGTATATGTATATGTATATGTTTTTGTATATGTATGTGTGTTTGTATTTATGTATGCATGTACATATGTGTATATATAGGTATATGTATTTATGTATGCATATCTATCTATATATATATATATATATATGCATATATGTATTTGCATGTGTATATGCATGCATGCATGTATGACTGAATCTATGCATGCATTCATGTATTTATTTTGTTGTACCCACACACCTATGTATGTATGTATGTATGTATGTATGTATGCATGCATGTATGTATGTATGTATGTATGTATGTATGTATGTATGTATATATATATATATACAGATATTCTCGGGCTTACGCCGCAACGCCGACCCCTTTTGGGGTGTAGTAGATGCCGTCCGGTGGGTGCCTCGTGTCAGCCTTGTGGGGGTTCTGGTGGGATCTCCTGTGGACTTCTTGGGTCCGAGGGCTCGGAGTGTCCGATCGGATCCTTTGGCTGGTTTTCTTTTGGAGTTGGTCTTGGGCGCCTCTGTGGGCGTCGTGGAGGTCGCAACTGCCGTCGCGGGGCCGTCGTGGGTGCCTTGCGCGTCCTCTACGAGCGTCGGGAAGTTCGAAGCACAAGATTTCCCCCAAACCGCGCACAATGCCCACATAGCCCTGGGTTTATCGTTGGTCGGGTAGAGCAGGGGGTGTATATCCAGAAGGAATGCTGACACAGATCCCAGCGATAGCGCCGCAGTCGGTCTCCTTCATTCGCACCCGATCCCCCATCGTCCATCCCCATTATGAATTCACACCATCTGTGAATGCCACTGATCGTGATGATGTGATATCACGTGCTCCGCGCAGTAGGCTCAACTCCCACCTATGTACAGCACGCAACATAAGCAGGCGCTCGCTATGATCGTGTGGGAAAGGGGAGGGTAGAGGATATTATTGATATGTTCTGGGTTAGGAGTATGAAGGAGCGGGGGTAAACCAGCCCGAGCAGGATATGGCTGCAGCGGGCGTCGGGCAAGGAGCAGAGCTGGGCTGAAGGGAAGGGCGGAGGCATATGTAGCACTATGCAAACACAGCTCCCGAAAATCTCTCTTCCCTTCAGCCTCCAAATGACACAGCTCAGCTAGCGCTGCGGCCATTGCCCAGCAGCGCTCCTCTCACGATGTGCCTGCAGCGTACTGCTCTCAGCGGCGATGCTAAACGAGCCCCTACTGAACAACTCCACCATGAGGCCGAGCTTCGCCTTCCTCTTGGTCATTCCGTCGACGAGCATGGCTGGGTGATCCACCCAGCGGATCTCGCAGCCCAGCGCGTTCATGGCTTGCTGGATGATCTGGATCTGAGTAGCGCACTTCCGGTCACGTCCCCCTGTGGTCTCCCGCTGGAGGTTGTCGTACAGACTTGGCATCCACCACGCATAAGCCCTTCCGCAGGAACTGGGCACTCTCGTCCACCTCCTTGCGTCCAGCCAAGGACAACAGCAGTTGCTGCTCACACCAGCGCTCCCACTCGTCAAGGCGAAACCCGGAGAAGGCAAACTCGTGGCACAGCGTGACGGTCCAGCCCAGCCCGTTTTCAAGCCCTGGATTCCCCCCCCGGCAGAATTTCTGGAGCAGAGGACCCTCCCCGGATAGACCCCCCCTCCAAATCGACCGCTTCCGGCTCCCGGGGGAGGGGTTTAGCAAGGGGGAAGCATCTCACACGCCGATGAGACCCAAGGGGTCGGCGGGTTTCAATGTATATACAGATGCATTTTATATACAAATGTAGTTATGTGTTTATTCACATCTATATTTATCCACATAATAGATATATACACACACGTACATCCATACATATACGCACGCACATCTATACATATATATATGTGTATATATATATATTTATTGATTCTGACACCCTCCTCCGTGCACCCATTTTGGCTCAAGATGGAAAAGAGATATCTTGTCCATCGACATACTATCTCATCATGGTAGCGTGAGCTGGCCACTCACTGCTGCCGACCCACCAGGGCCTCGGCGCGCCCGCGGGCGCCACGGCGAGCTGGCAAGAGGCTCGAGGCTGGAAGAGGGCGGCATCGGCCGCACCGAGCTCGGCAGCGGCCGAGCAACCGGCAGGGGCCGGGAGGAGTCAACCGGCAGGGGCCGGGAAGAGTGGCCGCAGGCGCGGCAAGAGGAGCGACGAGGCGATCGAGACCAGGCGCAAGCAGCTCCAGTTCAAGCACGACTTGAGGGAGACGGGCAACAAGCTTCACCACCTCGCGTACATCGAGGACCACCCGTCGGAGAACTCATCGGACGCTGTTGAGAGAACGCAGAAGGAAGTCCTAGGCCGGATTACGGACCTCGAACGCACGAGGCAAGAGATAGCGGAGAGCCGGGAGGAGCTCGCCGAGAGACACGCTGTCAAACATGGACGAGCAGGTTCGGCATCAGTTCGAACTGCTGAGGCAGGAGTTCGCGGCTCAAATAGGTCAGGCAGCCGACGAGATGAGGAGGCTGGAGAACGAGAATCAGCGTCTTCAGCAGCAGGTGGCAGGAGGCCTCGCGGCAATCCCGCAGGCGATCGAGCGGATGGGCGAGCAGATCAGAGGCGCGACGAGCGCGGGTGGAGCCGTTCAAGGTCTCGTAGACACCAAGGGGATCGGCAAGCCCACGACGATGGGCGACGACCAAGAAAAGTTCGGCGCCTGGAATCGCAAGATGGAGAACTACGTGATCGGCGTGTACGGAGAGAGTTTTCGCCCTGTTCTTCGGTGGGCAGCCGAAGCCGAACGCCCCGTGACGATCGAGGGAGCTCGGGCGGTGCACGACGGAGTTCCAGAGCTGGAGACCAAGGTCAACCAGCTGTACGCGGCGCTGCTCAGCACGACGGCGGACGGCAGCGAGAGCAACGACCTCGTGACGGGCGCCCCCGACGGGAACGGTCTCGAAGCCTGGCGGAAGCTCCACCGCAGGTGGGATCCGACGACAGGCCCGAGGAAGAGGCTGATCCTGAGGTCGATCATCTCGCCTCCGAAGTGCAGCGCGGACGAGCTGGGGTCCGCCTTAGAGAAGTGGATCCAGCAGATAGGCAGGTACGAACGCCGCCAAGGAGAAGATGGTCTGGCCGAGCTGCCGGAGGATATCAAGATGGCGGCCCTCGAGATGCTCGTGCCTCAGGACATCGAGAACCACCTCGTACTCAACAAGCATCGGCTCGTAACGTTCCAGGACAGTCTGAACGAGGTAATGACGATCGTAGAGGCTCGGACCGGCGTGAAGATCAAGGAGCCATCGATCCGTGCGCGGGCGCATCATCCGGACGACATGGACGTCGGATCGTTCGGAGCCCCGAAAGGCAAAGGCAAAGGCAAGGGCAAGGACGGCAAGAGCAAAGGGAAAGGCAAGACTCAGGAGCCGAAGGGGAAGAGCAAATCGACGAACGGATCCTACTCAGGCTCCCGCACATCCCCGACGGGTTCGGGCCGTGGTTCAGGGCGCACGGCACCTCGAAGCACCAGCGGGCGCTTCGACGGCTACTGTCGGAACTGCGAGAGATGGGGCCACAAGGCATCCGACTGCTGGAGGAAAGAGCAGGGATCGAGTACGAGGGCTGGAACTGGATCCGCAACGGGGGCAAGCGCTGGTGGTAAAGTCGGTAGCCGCGGCGGCAAGGCCGGCGGCAAGGCGGCAGGCAGCCTGGAGGAGGAGCCTGAAGCGGAGGTCGCCGCTCTGGACATGGGCAGCTTGGACTGCCTGGAGCTCGCCAGCGGCAGCGGCCGCGGCATAGCGGCGGTCGACCTCTCCCCCTTCGCGCAGGACGACTGGATGAAGTTCAACTGGGACAGCGGTGCAGCTATCTCAGCATTCCCTCGGAGCTTCGCGCCGCCGACGGGAATGAAGGGCAACGGCAGCACGTATCGTACGGCCAGTGGTGAGCTCGTCCCGGACGAGGGCAGCTTGCAGCTCAAGGCGGAGGACGAGTACGGAGTGCTACGAGCACTCAAGGGACGCGTGACGAACGTGCACAAGCCGTTGATCTCGGTGGGGCAGGCAGCAGGAGCTGGACAGTGTTCATTCCTGGGTCGCAATGGCGGCTGGATATTCCACGAGAAGAGCCCAATCGGCAAGCGCGTGGTAGGCATGCTCGAGAAGGAGGCGAAGGCGGCGAAGCACCAGATGCTGCCGGTCTATCGCGAGCAGGGCGTCTACAACTTCTACCTCAAGAAGGGCCAACATGGCTCGGTTGCTCCTCTCGAGGAGGGACTTTCGGCGAAGTCGAAGTCCGAGCTAGTGGAGCTCCTCAGCGGCAAGTCGAAGGAGGAGCTGCTGGAGATCCTCGAGAAGACAGTCCCCAGGAGGCAGCCCTCGGCGTAAGCCCACTGGAGGACTTAATACCACGGCCCCCGGCGGCATCGGCTGCGGGGGCGGCAGCGGCGGGGTCGGGACCTTCCGACGTGAGACCGCCGGGTTTTCAGCCAGCGGCAGCTGCTGCGGCCGACGCTTTGCCAGCTGCTCCTGATGGACAGCAGGCCGACGAGGGCGAGGAGGAGGCTCGCCCGAGAGTGCTGAAGGCACCTCATGAGCCCTCTCAGAGGGAGATCGACGAACACGAGGCGATGGGACACGCGACTTATCGCAGCTGGTGTCGCGTGTGTATTGCGGCAAAGGGCCAAGGCCAGCCGCATCTCCGCGCACCGGAGGACGACGAGACGGCGGTGCCGGTGGTCTCGTCCGACTACGCCTTCATGGGCCAGGACGACGCGGACACCATGCCGATGCTGGTACTTAGGGATCGGCGCTCGAAGATGATGGCAGCGACATTCGTGGAGAAGAAGGGCGACGACGCCTACGCCATCAAGTTCTTCGCACGCTTCTTGCGGATCCTGGGCTACAGGAAGATCGTCAACAAGTCCGACGGCGAGCCGGCGATCCTGTTGGTCAAGAGGCGTGCGGTGGAGGAGGTTCCTGGCCTCGAGGCCATTCCCCAGGAGTCGGCACCGGCCGATCATCAGGCCAATGGGGAGATCGAGGTCACGGTGCGCGAGATTAAGAAGCAGGTGCGGGCGCTCAAGATGGACCTGGAGTCCAAGCTGGGCGTCAAGGTGGAGGACAAGCACCCGGTGCTAGCGCACCTGCCGGAGCACGCCGCATCGGTAATCAACCGATACCGGCGCGGCCAGGATGGCAAGACCGCTCTCCAGCGGCTCACGGGACGGCAGTGGAGGAAGCCGGTCCCGCTCTTCGGCGAGCGCTTGATGGCGCGGTTCGCCGGGGAGCGCGCGAGGAAGAACGCGCTGGAGGAGCAGATGGTGGAGGCTCGCTACATCGGCCACCACCCGCGCGACGGCTCGATGATGGTCATCACGAGCGACGGCGTGAAGAAGGCGGTAGGCTTTCGCAGCCTGCCGCAGAGCGAGAAGTGGATCACGGCGGGCTGGGATGGCCTGAAGGGCCTGCCGTGGGACGTGGCTCCGCGTGCGGCAAGCGCGCCGCGGGCCATCGTCGGACCTGGAGAGGTCGGACCGCCACCAATTGTGGTGGTGTCGCCGCAGCCGCAGGCGCCGAGGAGGATGTACGTCCTCAAGGCGGACGTCGAGCGGCTGGGCGCAACGCCGGGATGCCCAGGGTGCGTCTCGATCGCCAAGCACGGCAAGGTGCTGGCTGGCCATGCGCACAACGCGGTGTGCAGCAAGAGAATCTTCGAAGCGCTGGACGCTGAGGAGGCAGGCCGGGAGAGGACCGGCCAGTATCGAGAGCGGAGGCAGGGCCAAGAGGCCAGAGTCCGACCAGCGGCAGCGGCCGCGGCAGGGACCCCTCCGCCGAAGACGGCTCGGAGGATCACCGAGCCGGTGGCAGCGGCGGCGGCGGCATCGGCCGCGCCGGCCGCGACCCGATCGGCAGCAGCGCCAGCCGCGGCAGCCGCAGCGGCGCGCATGCGAGAGAGCCAGCCGGTAGCATCGGGCTCCGGCGGGGCGGCTCCTTCAGGAGGAGCGAGCTCCAGTTCGGGAGCAGTGCGAGCGGCAGAGGCCGCCGAGGATGTCGACATGACCGCGACCAGGTCGCGGCTGAAGCGCTTGGCGGAGGTGGCCCCGGATGACGTGCCGGAGGCCCTCGAGCGCGGCGATCCACAGCCGGCAGACGTGCCGGTACCGGTGGACATGGAGGATCTCGCGGCGCAGCCGGCGCCAGCGGAAGGACCTCAGCTGCCAGCTGGAGTGGCAGTCGTGTGGGACGCCAGTGAGGGGAGGCACATGCGGGTGCTCGCCCTCGATGTGGCGTCGATCGAGCTGGTTGAGCTCGGAGTGCTGACGAGAGCGAAGGCGGAGTTGCTCCCGCTCGTTCGCGAACAGGTCAGCGGCCATTGGGCCAGCGCCGGCGTGGACATCGCCGACGAAGAGGTGGACAGCATCGCCCTATCGGCGTTGCAGCTGGGCGCCGTGGACGTGGCCGAGGTGTACTCGCCACATCGGTTCTCGGCTCGGGCAGCGGAATTTCAGCTGCGCCCGGGCTTCGCGGCGGACCTGGAGGAACTCAAGGAGGACGGGGCGCCGTGGGACTTGCGGCGCCCCGAGGATGTCAAGGAGCTCGAGAGGCAGCAGGAGCGGATGGATCCCATCCTGCTCACGGGGTCCCCTCCATGCGAGAAGTTCAGCTTGCTGAGGGGCCTGAGCGCCAAGTTCAGGACCGATGAGCAGGAGGCGGCTGAGATGGAGGAGGCCAGACACCACCTGAAGGTGGCAGTCGACGCCTACTGGCGTCAGCTCAGGAAGCCAGGCAGGTACTTCCTGCATGAGCATCCCTGGAGCGCGCGATCGTGGAATGAGGACATCGTCAAGGAGCTGGTCGCGCATCCAGGAGTCTTCACGGTCAAAGGCCCCATGTGTCGGTGGGGCATGAAGCTCGCGAACCCACGCAGTGGTCAGGAGGAGTTCGTGCGCAAGGAGACCGGATGGGTCACCAACCATCCAGGCTTAGCCCGGAGGCTGCAGGGCACTTGCAGCCATGTGGACGGCCGCGCGGAATGGCATCGCCACATCACGCTCGTGGGCGGCATCGCGCGGTTCGCGAAGGTCTATCCACCGAAGTTGGTAGAGGCGGTGCTGGAGGAGCTCAAGGACACGCTGGATGACGTGGGAGAGCTCAGCACCGCCCAGGTGCAGCAGTCGGGCCCAGTCCCTGTGGACGCGGCAGTGCCGCCCGGGGACTGGACGAGTTACTGGGGCGACGTCAATGGCGGCTACCTGGAGGCGGGCCTTGTGGCCCAGGCTCGCGCGGTCGAGCGCGAGTGGGTCAAGAAGCAGGAGCTGATCGAGATCGTCCCGAGGTCTCAGGCTTTCGCCGAGACTGGGCGTCCGCCCATCCCACTCAAGTGGGTCGACACGAACAAGGGTGACGCGGAGAGGCCCAACTACAGGAGCAGGCTCGTCGTGAAGGAGATCAAGGCGAAGAAGCGCCCCGACGAGCAGCTGGAGGCGTCCGAGGTCTTCTCGGCCATGCCTCCTCTGGAGGCCATGCGGTCGCTGGTCTCGCTGATGGTCACGTGGACGCGGGAAGCACCGCTCCACATTCAGGAGTCGCTTCGCAAGAAGGGCAGGAAGCCGGGCAACTTCAAGATCGGCTTCTTCGACATCAGCAGGGCGCACTTCTACGGGAAGGCGCAGCGGAGGATCTTCGTAGAGCTGGAGGAGGAGAGTCGCAAGGAGTACGGCGAGGACAAGTGCGGCCTACTCCTCAAGTCCTGGTACGGCACGCAGGACGCCAGCAAGATCTGGCAGGGCGACTACACGGAGCTGCTGGAGGAACACGGCTACAAGGCGGGCGTGTCGTGCCCAGCGGTCTTCTACAAGGAGGTGGACGAGACGAGGCTGCTGGGGCACGGCGACGACTTCGCGGTGCTGGCTCAGCAGCAGGACATCGACAGCTTCGAGGCCACGCTGGGCAAGAAGTACGAGTTCAAGAAGACTGCGAACCTAGGCTTCGACGAGGGCGATGACAAGCAGGCGGTCTTCCTGAATCGGGTCATCGAGGTCAGTGCGGGAGTTCCGCCTGGCGGTGGCCGGCCCTGCCGGCATGCGATGATCGAGCCGGACAAGCGGCGCGCGGAGATCGTGATCGACGAGTTGGGTCTCAGCAAGGCCAACGGCGTGGACACGCCGATGGAGAAGCGCAGCGCCGACAAGCAGATGATGGATGCGAAGTCGGCGGCGTTGGGAGCAGCGGAAGCTTCGCGCTTCCGATCCCTCACCATGAGGGTGGCCTACCTGTCTCAGGACAGGCTGGACTTGGCAGAGGCATCAAAGACGCTCGCTAGGTCCATGCAGACGCCAACGGAGGCGAGTTGGCTCATGCTCAAGAGGGTTGGCCGCTACCTCAAGCGGCATCCTAGCACGGTGACGGTTTTCACGGAGCAGAAGATGTTCGACAAGATCCGGGTGTACGTGGACTCCGATCATGCGGGCTGCGCAGTCACCCGGAAGAGCACCGGAGGCTTCGTGGCGATGCTGGGGCATCATGTCGTCAAGCATGGCAGTAATCTGCAGTCGACGGTTTCTTTGAGCAGCGGAGAGAGCGAGTACTACGCCCTGGTGAAGGGCGGGAGCGTGGGCCTGGGCCTTCACAGCCTCTTCGCGGATTGGGGGCTGGACCTGAAGGTGGAGCTTGCCTCGGATTCATCGGCGGCCCGGGGCCACGTCCAACGGCGGGGTCTCGGGAAGATGCGACATGTTCAATCACGATACTTGTGGATCCAGGAGCGCGTGGGTAAGGGCGACCTCTCGATCGCCGCGGTTCCTGGTAAGAACAATGTCGCGGACGTGCTGACCAAGAGCGTGGGTGGCTCCCTTTTGAGGAGACACATGGCGACGCTCAACATCTGGGATCGGACACCGAGTTTGACTCAGAAGGACTTCAAGTGATGGAGTGGATCGAATCCATGCTCCGCTACCTGTGGGGCTGGATGAGGTTCCGCCGGCGGCGGTATGATCGCGCCGGACGGAGTGAGGGGCTCGCGGCATGGCCGCAGCCTAGCTGATGAGATGGGCGCGTCGGCTTGGGCGCGCCCGCGTACGACGTAGGTCGTGCCTGGCCGGGTTGGCGGCCAGGCCCGAGGAGGAGTGATTCTGACACCCTCCTCCGTGCACCCATTTTGGCTCAAGATGGAAAAGAGATATCTTGTCCATCGACATACTATCTCATCATTTATACATATGTGTGCACATGCATACACAGACATACACCCACATCTATATTTACGCACGCGCATCGATACACACATACACATGTCTATAGCTGTATGCTTACATATGAAGCACGTGAGTTCTGTTTTGGCAATCTCGGGCTTCACGAGGCTCGCGCGGCACGCCTTGTAAGGGCCCCGCATGGCCTTGACATTGAGCCGTGGGGCCCTCAACGACGAACTCAAGGCACGGTGAGGGATGTAATTGCTTTCTTGCGGTCGCTTCTTGGGGGCCTCTTGAGGGCCTCTTGGGGCTTCCTGGGGGCCCCTGGGGGCCGAGGGCTCGACATGTCCGTTCGTGTCCACCAACCATCTGGGCCCCCTCTCGGAGCCGTCTTTGGGGCCTCTTTGGGCGTCTTGGGCGCCTCTTGGGCCGCCTTGGGGCCCTCTTGGGATTTTGCGGGGCCCTCTTGGAGGTCTCTTGGGCCGTCTTGGGGCGGTCTTGGGGGCCCCTAGGACCGTCTGGTAGCGTCGAGGCGAGAACGCCCAAACCCTTCAGACACTTATGGAAAGTGAGTGAGTCTGGCCTCTTGAGAGGCTTCTTGGAGGCCTCTTGGGGCGTCTGAGAGGCCTTGTGCCGTCTGTGGGCCATCTTGAGCGTTTTGGAACGATCGTTCGGCGACTCGGGGCCTTCTTGGACCGTCTTGGGCGCTTCCTGGGGCTCTCTTGACCCGTCTTGGGGGCCCTCACGCGGGAAGCCCCAGGAGATTTGGCAATTTGGGTTTGGGGCCCTTTCAAGCTTCTAAGGAGTGAGGACTGAGGCTTAAGGGATTAGGCAAAGGACCTCAGGACACACCCGCTCCGTGCCCAGCGGCACGGTGGCGGCTGTAGTTCCTTTGATATGCTTGAATGCGCTGGCTTGGGTCGAACAGATGGGACGCTGGATTCGCGTGAATAATATTATTTCCACGGGGTGCTAGTTTTGGTTGCATGTGTGCGTATATTTACATACATCAATAAACACACCCTAGTGCATATATGAACATATTTGTATTGCGTTCGACCAGAACACATTTGTATGTAGTGGCCTGCCGTGCATCCCGCCACAAATGTTAAGTCGGGCCTGTCCGTCCACAGGAGGGATAATATGGGGACGATATGTTGAGTCTTTTTTGTGCTAGTTTGGAGTATGTTTGACTATTTGTAATTGTTCGTCCAAAATCTGCCTGTAGGGGGACATGCCTGACCTAACACAAGGGGGACCTTCGAGGGTCTTAGGGTCTCTTTAGGTGGGGATGGTCCCGGCACCTGCTTCGGCGCTTTCTCTGATGCCCAATGAGAAATACGGTTTGAGCGGTTCCAGTACTTTGAATCATTTGTGGGCCCAGCGCGACTCACCTACCTCATTCCAGGAGCATCCATGAATTCCGTGAGATTGGCGGTCTGTGCCGCTTAGGATTCCAACGTCTCTTCGGGCGGCGAGCGCGTCAGGGTCAGTCCGGCGACGAGGTGGCGGTATCCAAGGGCGGCCTGCTGACATCCGTGTTTGGTGGTGGCTCGCTGCACTCTCAGGCTCCCGCCAACCGTCCGTCAGGAGAGGTGGACAGAGGACGTAGACCGAGGGATACAAGGAGGCAGGGGAAGCACATGTTATTTCAAGTTGCCGTCCAGTGGTTGGCCAGTCTTGCCTTTCTGGCACGACATTTGCCATTTGTTCCCAAATGTTACCTTTTATAACTTGCCTTTCTGTCAAATTGTACGTCTGGCGTTGGCCTCGGTTTTCTCCTCGTTGTTCCACCACTTTAGAACCTGTTCTCAGTTCTTCGGTCCTAAGTAGTCAGGATGTGTGGAAACTTTCGGTCTATTGTGAGGCCAGCATGCAGCTTTTCAGATGTTGAGTCATTCGGCAAGATGTAGCTTTTGGACGAGTTATGCGTTCGCTGTGGGGAATGTGTGAAATAGCTATGGCGGGAGGGAACGGGAAGGAGGGAAGGAGGGAGGATGGATGGATGGATCCCATGGCAACGAGCGCGCCAGGGCCAGTCCTGCGACGAGGTCGCGTTATCCAAGGGCGGCCTGCTGACAGCCGTGTTTGGTGGTGGCTCGCTGCATTCTGAGGCTCCCACCAACCGTCCGTAAGGAGAGGTGGACAGAGGACATAGAGCGAGGGATAGGAAATGGCAGGGGGTGCGCATGTTATTTCACGTTGCTTTCCAGTGGTTGGACACGCGTGCCCTTCTGGCCCTTCGTTTGCCGTCTTTTCCAGCCGTTACCTTTCATAACTCGCCTTTCAGTCAAACTGTACATCCTGCGTCGACCTCGGTTTTCTCCTCGCTGTTCCACCACGTCAGACCCTGTTCTCACTTCGTCGGTCCTGGTTATGATGTTTTGGCACTTTTGGTCTATGGTGAGGCTAGCATGCAGCTTTGCAGATGTTGAGGTAGGCGGCAATCTGTAGCTGTTGGACAAGTTGTGCGTTCGTTGTGGGGGATAGGTGGGGTAGTCAAGGCGGGAGGGAAGGGGAAGGAGGGAAGGAGGGAAGGAGGAAGAGCAAGCGAGAGTGAAGGAGGAAGGAGGGATGGATGGCATGCGTCGGTCGTGGTGTAGCCATGCGTTGGCGGATGCCACGTGTGGCAGTGGCCGTGAAGCGGCCATGAGGCGGTTGCGAGGCTTCAACAAGGCCCCCGCATCCTCCCCGAAGGGGCAGGCAGGGGGGGCACGCCGTAATCAACCAGTTCTCTGCTGGTAAGCCAGCCGGTCCGTCGACCAGTCTGTTGACACGTCGGCCAGTCGCTCGGCCCGTCCGTCCGTGTACCTATACCGCA
>CAUYUJ010018769.1:132500-135000 GCA_963575745.1 Prorocentrum cordatum
TATTGAAGGATCGCGCTCTCGCTTGGGACTTCCTCGCAACTTACCACCGAATCGCGGCTCCCGCTTGATATTTTCTAACAACTTATTCAGATGCCGCTCCTCGACACTCAGGAATGGCGCTCCCGCTGCATATTGCCTGGCGGTTCAAGCAGAATTTAGACTTCAACGACCCGCCCGCTCGACCCGCTCGTCTGGGCCTGCCCGCCCGACCAGCCCGTTAGGGACTGCAGTCGCCGCTCGCTGCCCTTCGCTGCCTTCGATGCCCCTCGCTGCCCGTACTGGTTCCGCGGTTGCCTTCGCTCGCTGCCCTTCGTGGCCCTGTTGCTGCCCTCAGTGGCCCCGTCGCTGCCCATTGTGGCCCCGCATTATATGCCCTTCGTGGTCCCCGCTCGCAGTCGCCCGTCGTGGTCCCATACGCATGCCCTTCGTAGCCCCGCTGTCGCCCTTCGTGGCCCTCTCGCTGTCCTTCGTGGCCCCTTTGCTGCCCTCAGTGGCCCCGCTGTCGCCCTTTGTGGCCCCATAGAAGAATGCCCTTTGTTTCGTTTTCAAGGGCTTCACCAACCACACGTGGCAGGGAATGTATCTACCCCCCAAAAGGGGGTACGATCGAAGACGAAGACGGCGGGTATCCAGGGTTTGGGATATGCATATTGAATGACACGCGAGCAGATAAGAGCGATAAGTATAACAATTATTGTAGTAGTAGTAGTAGTAGTAGTAGTAGTAGTAGTAGTAGTTGTTTTTGTTGTTGTTGTTGTTGCTGCTTCTGCTGCTGCTGGTGTTGTTGTTGTTGTGGTGGTGGTGGTGGTGGTGGTCGTGGTGGTGGTGGTGGTGGTGGTGGTTGTGGTTGTTGTTGCTGCTGCTGCTGCTGCTGCTGCTGCTGTTGTTGTTGTTGTTGTTGTTGTTGTTGTTGTTGTTGTTGTTGTTGTTGTTGTTGTTGTTGTTGTTGTTCGCGAGGACACTACTGGAGGCCAGTTGCTCGACCCCCCCCGAGCAACACCACGGGGCCACGCACGGGCCCTGCAGGGCCCCTGGTCCGAGCAACGCCACGAGGCCTCGCCAGGCCGCTGCGGGGGTCTGCAGGGCCCGGCGGCGTTGCTCGGAAGGTCCTTTCGGGACTGCTGCGGAGTCCCATACAGGCCCCACAGGGCGCAGCCCTCTCACGGATCGTGGCCCTGGCCCCACAGGGAGCTCCACCGAGGTTTGATTTCGGCACACCCCTCTCGATGATCGTGGCTCAGGGAGCTCCACCGAAACTTGATTTCGGCGCACCCCTCTCACGGATCGTGGCCCTGGCCCCACAGGAAGCTCCACCGAGGCTTCATTTCGGCACACCCCTCTCGAGGATCGTAGCCCTGGCCCCGCAGGAAGCTCGAGGACGACAATGATAGGGATGTTGATCGCTGACGGATGATGAGGCTGAACATGCCGACGAATATGAGGGTCATGCTGATAATGATGAGGACGATGCGGACGAGGAGGAGGATCGGGGTGATGATGAGGGTCACGAGCAGGAGGACGATGATGAGGATGAGGATGACGAGTGAGGATGGTGAGGTCGAGGATGAGGACGATGACGATGAGGATTGTTGTGATGATGATGATGTTGATGATGATGATGACGATGATGATGATCAGGATTACGATCGTGATGTTGGTCATGCTGATGATGATTCTGTTGGCGATGATGATGATCATGATGATGATGATGATGATGATGATGATGATGGCTCACAGGATGGCGATGATGAGGACGATGAGCGCGAAGAGGCGGACGATGATGATCATCATGATGATGACAATGATGATTATGATGGGATGGTCGTCGTCGTCAGGGTCCTACAGGATTCCATCGGATTCCTATAGTAATCCTACCTGATTCCTATAGGATCCCTACAGGGTCGTACAGGATTGCGTCGATTTGTTTTGAATATTAGAGGATCCCTACAGAACCCTACAGGATTCCATAGGTCTCCTATAGGACTTCTTATGGGATCCCTACAGGGCCAGGGTCCTACAGGCTTCCATAGGAACCTCATAGGAATCCTGTTGGAATCCTATAGGATCCCTGCAGGGTCCTACAGGAGTCCATAGGCAACCAATTGGAATTCTGTGAGAATCCTATACGATCCCTACAGGGTCCTACAGGATTCCAGGATAATCCTCTTGGAATCCTTGAGAGAACCTCTAGGGTCCCTGCAGGTCCCTACAGGATTCCATCGGAATGCTATTGGATTCCTATTGGGATCCTATGGGGTCCCTACAGGGTCCAAGAGGATTCCATAAGAATCCTATCGGAATCATATTGGAAATCTTATAGGATCCCTACAGGGTCCTAGAGGAGTCCATAGGAATCCTATTGGAATCCGATGGGAAATCCTATAGGATCCCTACAGGGTCCTACAGGATTCCATCGACATCCTATTGGAATCCTATTGGAAATCCTAGAGGGTCCCAACAGGGTCCTACAGGAATCCTATTGGAATCCTATTGGAATCCT
>CAUYUJ010018769.1:140000-147500 GCA_963575745.1 Prorocentrum cordatum
CGCAAGACGAAATCCTTCCAAAACCTTAGTTTTCGTAGCGATTTTAACATAAAAACATCAAAAAACCAATGGTTTTTCAAAAAAATTGTCAAAATTTCATCCCGCGCGCTCTTGCGGATTCGTAGGAAACCCAACACTTTTTAAACATTTCTGTCAAACGGGCTTTTGCGAGCAACTTTTTCGAACTTCTGCAACAACGGTTGCGCACCTGCCAGGGCCATCATCCCTGTCAAATAATACCATGCGGGACACATTCGTTTTTTCTTCGCGCGCGCACGCCGTCGTCGTCGGCCGCGGGGCCCTGAATAGTAGCCACGGTCGTCCGCATGCCACGAAGTGAAGTGTCCGAACGTCATAGGGCGGGAAGCTGGGTGTGGGTGGTGGCGAAGAGTCGTTTGGAAATTTGGTAGAGCTTGAACCGGCCCCCCCACAAAGTGGGGGTATTGCCCGCCTCCTATGAAAACCCTGGCACTGGTGAGAACGGTGTGTCCCCACGTGCTAGTAATTGTTGTTGTTGTTGTTGTTGTTGTTCTTATTGTTGTTGTTGTTCGTTGTTGTTTCTTCCCCCTTATTGGGCCTCCTGGGAGACCTTCGTCGCCACCGCTGGATTGGCCTCGAAATCCTGGTCAGAACGCACGCCAGGAGATGCCTGGGGAGTAGCAGTATGGGTGCCTTTTGGCTTCCCCGGTTGTGACCCGAAGGTCGAGGCGAGGGCGTCGCGGTCGTCGTGGCTCCGCTCAAAGACGTGGTCCGCTAATCCAGGCCTCCCACATGGGATCGAATTTAAAAGGGTCGGAGGACTGCGCCGCATTGCCGATGCATCGGCGATGCGGCTCGATGTGGAATTCGATTTTCTCCATGACGACGGCGCCCGTGTATCACCGACGTCGCCGATACATCGCCGATGCATCGCCGATGTATCGGCGATAAGTCAGCGATGCGGCGCGATCCTCCGACCCCCCATCTTTCGGACCCTGTTTCGGAGGCCTCCAGCTAAGCTGCTTCGTGCAGCTTGCAGCCCCATGGAGAAGTGTGCATGCGTCTTCGGTCCAGGACGTGCCTGACCAGGTTCGGTATCGGTGCATCGTTGGCCTGCCCGAGGGGTGTGCCACGTGTAGAGCCGAGGCAAGCCTGCCTGCCTGCCTGTCAGTCCGCCCGTCGGCGCCCGCGCCTGACCTGAGAGAGCCTGCGCCTGCGCCTGCGCCTGCATCTGCTTCTGTGCCTGCTTTTGTTTCTGCCTGCCCCACGCGTAATTGTTCAGTGTTGGTAGCGTTCAGAGGTCCGACGAATCGGACCAGCATTCGATTGATTGTCGTCACAGCATCCTCGCACACAGGCGCGTATCGACGTATTGATACGGATACACATACGTACACACTCATCCAGGGTGGCACGCTGATGGCTGCCAATGGTTCGGCTATGGAGCGCATCCGCGTCCTCGACGACCATCGCAGGCTTCACCTGCGAGAGTAAGCTCTCTTGTATGGCAAGCGCCCTTCGCTCTGCAGGATTTCCTTGTCTTTTTCTCTAGTCTGTCACCCCCGAGCCTGAGTTCGCACGCTGTTAGAGTCGATGCCGACTGTGGCCTCGACCCCCGTTCTCTGCAGGGCCATGCCTGGCTCGCTCTTTGTGCAAGCACCCCTGTAGCGTGGCCTCCCCGCGAGGTACACCGAGACTCTAGGCTCTCTGCGACGGCCCCCTCATTGTATTGGCCTCGGTATCGATGAGTAAATCACCACCACCATCACCATCACCATCACCGTCACCATCATCATCAGTTTCACTATCATCATCATCATCGTGAGCAGCATCATCCTCATTTATCATAATCATCATCAGCAGCATCGTCATCATCATCGTCGTCGTAATCGTAATCGTCATCTTTCATGTCATCGTCATCGTCATCGTCAGCGTCATCATCACCGTCATTGTCACCACCACCACCGCCATCATCATCATCATCATCATCATCATCACTATCGTCAGCATCGTCATCATTATCACCACCACCATAATCAACAGCAGCATCGTCAGCAGCAGCTTATCCTCACCACCACCGCCAACAAACAACCACAAACAACAGCCAACACCACCGTCAACAACAGCAACAGCAACAACAGCAGCATCACCACGACCATCTACCCATCTACGCACATATATACATATATATGTATGTATGTATGTATGTATGTATGTATGTATGTATGTATGTATGTATGTATGTATGTATGTATGTATGTATGTATGTATGTATGTACGTGCGTGTATGTGTGTGTGTGTATGTATGTATGTATGTATGTATGTATGTATGTATGTATGTATGTATGTATGTATGTATGTATACATATAAAACATGTATATATACACACAGGCATACACAGGTACACACGTATAGGCGTGTACAAACACGTATGTAGGCCCATGCATTCTTTTTCCGCGGGCTGTGGAACGTTCCTCCAACCGAGAAGCACTCTCGGGTTCCGACGAGTGCAGAATACGTAAGCCCACCCGCAGTGAAAAGAGATCGGTGCCGGCTGACTGGTATGGCCAGGACGTCGCGCACGGTGCACGCTTTCCACGAAGGATCTGCATGATTGCTCTTCGACGGCCCGCGTCAGGGGAGAAGGCCCAGGGGGCGACTCTTCTCGGAAGATGCAGGAGGCCTCTGGCCTTCTCGGAAGCTTTCTATTCCTCCGGAGCGGAGCCACCGAGGGCTTCCCAGTGGGCCGCAGGGCCTCCGAGTCCTCTGCAACGGGGCAGGGCTTGTCAGAAGGCCGCAGGGATTCTCAGGAGGCCCTGCTGCCTCTTGAGGAGGCCTGCCCCCTTTCGCTTCCCCCCTTTGGGCGCGCCGCCGAGATCTCTAGACTGCGTGCGCACGCGATCCGCTGGTTCTCTCTCGCCCTGAGTGTCAGATTTTCTTGCGCTCGCTCGAACAAGTCTTCGCTTCTCCTGTCCTGGTCCCGTCTTCGACCCCTGCACCGCGCCGCGCGGGTGCGGCTCAGGTGGTCTTCCCCTCGATGATCTGGCGGGGGAAGGACTTCCTTGTAGTAAACAAACCCGCCGACTGGATCTGCTCCGCGAGCGATGTGGACAAGAAGAAGGGGCGTACTCTGGATCCGACCCTGAAGGCGCGTGGGTTGTGGAGCTGTGATCTGTGCCGTTTCCCCTTTGTCACTCCCCCCGTCCGCCTCGTCGTCGTGCTACTGCTGCTGCTGCTGCTGCTCCTCCTCTTGTTTCTCTTCCTCAGTTCTGCCGCTCCTCCTGTTCCTCTTGCTCCTCGTCTCCAGTTTTGGGGGCTAAGAGGCTAGCACCAACACGGCAAGCCTAGTCGAAGGTCAACCAAGACAAGCCACGCGAAGGTAATGTTCTGTTAGGTAGGCCACGCCTAGCCGAGCTAAACACAAGCCAATCCAGCCAAGGTAAGCTTAGCGAGGAACCAGTGCGTCTAGCGATAGTCATGGATCATGCGCCTGGGCCCAGCTGTCTGGCGAGCTGGGGGCTGGCACTGCCGTCGGCGTCCAGGAGGGAATGAGTAGAAGGGGGGAGGATGGAGCGGCAGGAGTAGCGAGAGCGAGAGAGAGAGGGAGAGATAGCCAACTTGAGCAAAGCTTTCCCGTCGGAGGGGGATTGGCGCGCAGCCTGGAAGCGTTATCTGTAGTAGTTGTCGAAGTCCACATTCGAGTTCAAGATATTTTTTGGCTAGAAGCTGAGATTGGCTCCACTTTTCTGGCGTGACGCTCGGGCCTCGAGAGTTTTTTCAAACCCACTCCTGCTGCCTGACCAGCTGCGCTGGAGGCAGCAGCGGCAGCGGCAGCCCGTGGCGGCCAGGGCAGGATTTCGAAGCAGTCTGGCAGACGACTGGACCCCAGACCAGCACGCGACCGCCGCGCTCGGGGCATCTCGGTGGCAGGCACGGTCAGGTGGTGACCGCACGGGGCTAGGACGAGGGCAAATCCGTTCCAGAGCGATCTGGGACGCTCTGAGAAGGCCGCGTTTCCCGACACGTCTTCCAGAGCCGCCCGATCCCAGAGATTCTTGGTTCATCCTCGCCCGAATTTCTCCTTGGTCCTGGCCTCGTCTTCGGTGACCGAGCGGGCAGCGCGGCTGGACCTCGGGCTTGGCAGTAGCGCCTGACCGGAAGAAGAAACGCCAGCAGTGCTCGCCCTTGCCAGATCGGGGGCCTGGGGTCCCCCAGACGGTGCGGTGAACATACCGTGTGAGCCAGTGGGGATTCGGGGTGGCCGCACAGTTCTGGGACTCGGGCCGTTCTCCAGGGCGTCTCGAGCGACAGGCGGCCAGGGTCCCAGAACTGTGCGGTGAAGTCTTTGGGGATTCCGAGGTCACCGCCCAGTCTGTCCCAGCCTCGCCCGGACACCCAAAGGCAGCGGTGGGGTAATCTGGTTCACCGAAGGGCCCCCCTGCGCTCGCTGCGAGGAGGAGGAGGAGGAGGAGGAGGAGGAGGAGGAGGAGGAGGAGGAGCGTGGCGGCCTCCTGCTGGAAGAGCAGGTCACGACAGCTCGGCGCGCCTCTTGGGTCGTCGCCGCGGCTGTCTGCATGCGCATGCAAGCTCTGGCGGTCCTGACGCGCGGGGGTCGTGACACACACAGCCCTGAAGGGAGGGACGAAGATTGCAGGGGGAAGGCGCCGGACAGGGTTGCAATGGAAATGCGGCGTGCTGCAGCCCTGGCTCGGGGTGGAAGTGGGCTTGAGCGAGAAGTCCCACCGCGCTGGCTCCCTCGTGAGCACTGCGGATGGAGCTCCGAACGGACCAGGACGAGGGGAAGGAGGTGGAAGAGGTGGTGGAGGATGGGCATATCTCTGGTTGTGCCTGGGGACAGCGCGAGGAAGAGAGGGGTCGGGGCCTCCAAACGGTGTGGTGACCCCACCGCGAGGTGAGTCAGCAGGGATCTGGAGTGGCCGCACGGTTTTGGGATTTGGGTCTGGGGGTAATTTTTCGGTCGAGCGGGTGGTGTGCTCATGGGTTCTACCAGGTGCAGGGAGTGCGATGCTAGTCGGGTGCACGGTACACATGGGGCTCTTTGCAGGGAGGGGGAGAGGAGGGAGGGAAGAGGGGGAGAGGATGGGGGCGCCGTGACGGGCTTGAGTGATTGACGATCCAGGGGTAGCTCAAGGCATGCACAGGATGAGGGGCATCTTCTGAGGGAGGTGGACCCCTACCTGGCCATACGCCCCTGACTTTTCTTCCTTTCTCTTTCCGTCCGCTTCCACCTTCCGCACTACGGGGGCAGCCCGCAGCAAGTCAGTCTTGGTCCCTGCCTCCTCCTCCACCTCTTCGTCGTCCTCCGCCACTTCTTCTTCTTCTTCTTCATCCTCCTCCTCCTCTTCTTCTTCTTCTTCTTCTTTTCTCTCCTCCGCCAAATCCGTCTTCTATCTCCTCTTCTTCCTGCCTCGGACTGCTCTTGAGTCAGCAGTTAGCTGGAAACCGGAGCTGATGCTGCCTGACGACAGCAATCAAACATATTGGCATGGCTGACGGCAGGGCACAGCACGCTGGCTGTCACGTGGCAGCGATAAGCTTTGTAGCCAGGAGTGGGACGTATAAGTAGCACGACGCGCCAGCGGCGGCTGTTTGAATTATTGGCGAGTGGCACAGTCATATAATTCATACGCACTTCCGCAGGTCAGTGTCAAGGGCTTCAAGGTTCTGGATGATCTGCTCCAGTACAAGTTCAGCGATCGCGAGAAGAAGTGCGCAACCCCGATTCTTCCAGTCTAGACTTGGTTATAAGCAGCTCGTCCCCGCTTCGTCCTGCTGCAATGTGTAGACTTGCAGGCTACACTCGCACTCACATCTGCTCATCTCCCATCTCACCTCCTTGTTTGTTGATGCCCCCCTGTTCCGAATAATCTATCATGCCATTCATTTCGCCCCCGTCTTCCTATCAGGTACATCCACTGGTGGATCCAGGATGCCGATGATGCCGCTGTCTTGAGCAGTTCGCCCTTCCCAGAGTTGAGGTGTGTGAAGTGAGGCAAATTGAGGCACTACGCAGAGGAAAGATGCATGGGGCAGAACATCAGTTCGATAACTGGTTAGGTCGGGCGGCAGTCCTGATCAGGGCGAGGGGAGATGCGAGGCAGCCTCCAGATGGACGGCAGGGCAGCCTCAGAGAGACTGTCCTTAGGAGCGGACGCGCACTACACACTGAGGCAAGTCGGATAAGCCACACGCATTCAAATTGAGCTCGCGTGAATCGCGCCATCGGTTTACCGCTATGCCGATCTGGGCTGCTAATGCGAAGCGTTTTTTGGTACTGCAGTACTGCAGCTTCCATCCCGCCACCATGTCCACATAATCCTGCGATTCTCAGCTTGAGGTGTGCAGAAGTCTGTCGCACCTCCGCGTTCTTGAAGTGCTGCATGCTGTTGAGCCAGCTGGCATGCTCGGGTCAAGTTGATGTGGGAGATTTGCTGACTAGCACTGCAGCTGCAAGTGAGGGTGATACAACATGCAGGGAAGGACTTACGACAGTGAAATTAAGAGGTGTTGCCTTCATCGTGCATGAGCCACTCGTTCGGCGTAAGCGGCGTGGATTGTTGGTACTGCAGGGAGGGGTGAGGGCCAGCGAAGGCAGAGCCGAGTCTAGGTAGAACCGCATGCGTGACTCCCCATTTTTTCGCCAGTTGATGCACGACGGCGACCAGAAGTCCTACCCGAATCTTTTCGACGAGGATGGTATGCCTCGAGCAGTCATCGAGAAACAAGCAATGACATGAACATCACAAACTCGGAGGTCCGCGCGGATCTCTTGGATCGGCGCTGGACCCCCCTCCCTGGCGCGCAGAGCGCGCCAGGGGTGGCGCCGGAAGCGCCGCTAGGGGGCTCCAGCGTCGATCCGAGAAATCCGCGCGGACCTCAGAGAAATTATGTTTATGTCATCGTTTGTTCACCGAAGTCCTTAGACTGTAGAGGTGCGTAGAGCATGGCACGTGCACGGTTTGGTTTTCGCCTCGCACGACGGCTTCCCATATGGAAGACGCTCATGGTGAGTCACCGCCGCCCCATGCCTTGAGGAAACGCTGGTGCTGTGAAATGTCGAGCGAGAATGCGGCCACGCTAGCTGACTCCGTAGTCTTCCAGTCTTTGGGAAGATCACGGGGGGAACATCGGGGAGGCCTCGTCGAGGCGCTTTTTGTCTTGTAGCCATTTTTTGGGGCCTCCTGGATCCTGCTTGGGCAGTATTGGAGCTCTCTTGGGCCATTTTAGGGTGCTCTTGGGCCGTCTGGCGCATACAGAGGTCGTCTTGGATGTCTCTGGGTTGATTTTGGCTCGCCTTAGGGCCTTTCAGGGTCATGTTGGGGCTCTTTTGGCCCGTCTTTGGGCCATCTTTGGGCCCTATTGGGCCTTCTTGGGGGGATATTTGGGGCCATCTTGGGGCGATTTTGAAAGCCTTTTTGAGCCTTCTTGGGCTGGACGCGAAGATCTTCAAACCACCAATGGGAAGTTATAGATTTGTGCTTCTTGGGACTCTCCCGAGA
>CAUYUJ010018769.1:157500-163307 GCA_963575745.1 Prorocentrum cordatum
AAGTTCCTGTGGTCCGGGGTCCTGAACCGCAAACCTCATGAACTGGTTGAAGCAGGGAAGCGGTCGAAGAGTGCGCCGCCTGAGGTAGGTGGGGAAGTTTTGCGTCGACGGGATCCACTGCTTCGCCGTTGCTGGCGTGCTTGCGATGCGCGTGCGCAGACTGACGCGTTTGCCGTGCTCGCTGTTCTCGATGTCAAGGGGTGCTTGCGACAGATCGTAATCCATGGAATCGGGAGGTGGAGAGGTACTGCTCGGCTTAATGCTTCGATAGCAGCGAGGCGGCCTTCAGACAGAACATCAGGCACTGTAGTCTTCTAACTGAATGAATCGCGTAGTCATCGAGTTGATGGTCGCCCCCCCAGGTTGTCGATCGACGTCGTCCTCTGGGCTCGAGCTAAACTTAAAAGGGGAAAAAACACCTGGTGTGAAATCGAGGGTCGTGGGTGAAATTCTTGGTTGCTCTATTACCGTCGCTGTATGGCATGCAGTTGGTCACTTGCTTAACGACCAGTATGATGGCGCGCGCGTGGCTTCTGGGTTCCTGACACAACATAGTCATGTTCTTTATCAAGAAGATTCCGTCGCCTCTTTCTCTGGCCGATTTCCGAATGATTAGCTTGATGGACGTGCTCCAGAGATGGTGCGCGTCATGTCTTGTAATGCTTGCGCGTTCTACCCCCTGTCCTCATTCATGGTCTTCTGTTTGCGAATTTCGTTATTATGAAAAGCTCTCCGTTGATTCGATGGCTGGAGGTTTCCAACTCTTGCGCGAGGAGACTGGATGCGCCCATTTTCGTCGTCGAGGGAGATGTGACCTGGGCGTTTGACATGCTGTGCTGTGTTCTGATGGTGGAAGCTACGAAGAACATAAACTTGCGCCCTCTCTCAATCCCTGCCATCCTCCGCGAGCAGATGTGCACCATGATGGGGCCCATGTTCCAGGGCGCCGAGCTCGAGTCCAACGCCCCGTTCAACAACTCAGGCAGGCAGGGCGTAATCGAGGCCCCCTTCCTGTGGAACTTGACTGTCTGTTTGTTGCGCTCTAAGCTTCTTCCGTCCCGGGGGCGCGACGTTGTGGGAAGGATGATCAATGCGCGGTTGTGCAACCACTTGCTTTGAGCTGCTGATTTTATGTTTGGTAGGTCTCTTGAAACTGCGAGCGGGATCTCGATTGAATAGACGAAGTTGATGTGCCAGCACTGTCTCTCATGGAAGGCAGAATCCCCGGAGTTCTTCACTAACCTGGTCCTTTGTCCTTTGTGTGATACGGTTGCCTTGCGTGTTGATCAACATTCCTGGCGCGTGCCTGCGCGCTCGGGGGGCTGCGAGGTCCTGGGTATTTGGCAGTCTCCTGATGCAAACACCATTGATGCAGTTGGCCACAGGCTGAACAGAGGCTCTCAGGTTTTCTGGAAGGACTCGAAGGTCTACCTGTGCACAGCTCTGCCCCTTAATCTGCGTCTGGATCGTCATCGCAAACGTGTTGTGCCCGATGGTTCGGGGTCGTGGACCTGGTGCAAAGACTTGGTCCTCCGATTTGATCGATGGGAAGGATGCCATCTACGACGGATCGCCCGTGTAAAAAGGAACCCCCATGATGACGCAGTTACCTGCGTTCGTCGTGCAGCTCGCTTTTCCGAGGTGTATTATGAAGCGGGCTACCCTCCTTTGAGTGTCCGGGTGCTGCGGTCAATCTTCTCTCCTTTTTTGTTTTGTTGTTTTTTCTCCACGCGTTGTGTCGAAGCATATGCATTCTGTCACACCTCCTACTTGTGCTCGTGCGTTTTCAGAGATGTCATCAGCAGTGGCAGCTGAAGCAGGTCGTCCCGTTTCGCGGTGAAGGCTGTGATGTTTGTAGCAAGCGTAAGAGGAAACATGAACCAAACTCCACCCGACCGAGTGACCTGTGGGTTTCTTCCATCGGCGACTCCTCCTTCTTCTCCTTTGCGAAGTGCCTCTAGTTTCTCAAGTTCGCTTTCGAGCAGGTCGCGCTGCCTGTGCCAGAGTGTGTGGGAGAAAGAAGTGAGGTCGTCGGCTTCTAGTTCTTCCCCTCCTTTCGATGGGGTCAAGCGTAGGCGGGTTGAATTTCCGAAGGTCTACCGGGATACCCTCTCGGATACTTCGTCTCCTGATTCGTTCTCCTCTGAGTTGTTCAGGTATAGACTCGAAATTCTAGGTGTCTCCAAGCTGATCGTCCAGTGGCTTAATGGTTGCCGGAAAATGTTTGACGGCTCGTATGTCCTTCGCATCGCCGCGGCTCAGAGGCAGCTCGGAAAGCTCTGATCCCGCGGCCTGTGTGCTCCTCGCTTCAGCACTGGTCACTGGTGTAGGCGCGTGCGTCGTGCTTTTGATCAGCGAGCTGACGCTCTTGCTTCCGAAGTTCTGTCGGGCCAGCCCCCCTTCAAGTCCTTGCACGAAACGAAAACATCAGTGCACAGTCCGATGGAGGCTCCAGAGGGGGGCCAGGCGTCGAGCGGATGGCATCTGGACGTTGCTCGTGTGTGTGATTCCGCTGGTCTCCCTACTTTCCACCGATATGCGGAGGCCTCCCTCATCTGGGGAGCTTGTGTTGTCCCTTTCGGAGGGCCCCACGGCCTTCTGTAGGTAGTCGACGCCATATACAGTCTACTTGTGCGCCGTGCGATTCGCTTCGATGTCAGGGCGCGTGTTCGGGTCAGGTGTACCTAGCTCTTGTAGCTGCATGTTTCTATTTCATGTTTCATCATTCCATCCCTTAACCCAGTCCCACACATTGGCATCGCATGTATGCGTGGGTCGCCGACAAAAAAGCATATTCACCAGCAGCATCATCATCATCATCCTCATCATCATCATCATCATCATCATCATTATCACCGTTCACTTCATCATCCTCACCATACCATCATCATCATCACCACCATCATCGTCACTACCATTATCAACACCATCATCATCATCATCAGCGTCAACATCATCATAATCATAATCATGATCATAACCGTGAACATAATCATCATCACCACCACCATCATCATCATCACCATCGTCAGCGGCATCCTGGCTTTGCAAGCAGGCGGTGACTGCTGTGCGGCGTGTGGTCTGACACTGCGAGGCGAGCGAGGCGACGGAGACTTGCGGCACGGACGGCTGCGAGTCGGAGGATAACGTTGTCGATGGGCGCGAGGCGATTGAGGAGTTTTCAAGGACGGGCACCACAAGGAACTGCTGGGCGGGCTGCCAGATGGCTTCCCTTCTCACCTGGAAGAGGGTACGGCCAAGGCGCAGGTGCGCGTAGAGGAAAAGATGACCAGCAGCAACAGCACGTCCAACGAGGGGAAGGCGTTGGAGTGCAAGGCGGTGAAGGAGGGTGCGACCCTGGCGACTGAGTCGGCCGTGGCAGAGCCGCAGGCGGGCATCCCCGCGCCGCTGGCGGCCTCCCGCGGCGGCGGCACGCTCGTGGAAGTCGCGGTCGAGGAGCACGTCGTGAAGGTGGGGTTCGGCAAGGTCGGGAGGGTTGAGTTCGACAAACCCGCGGAGGTGCCGCAGTCGAAGTATGTCCAGATCGACGCTCTTGCGCCGAAGGTCGTCGACGTGGCCGAACCAGAGCCGAAGGGCAATGGCAAAACCATGGACACGGGCAAGGCCGAGGGCAAGGGGGAGTGCAGGTGGAAGGGCCAGCCCTCGTGGAGACTCCCGCAACGAGTGGGCAGGCGTGCGCGACAAGGAGAGAAAGCCGTGTGCCGCGGCAGTCGTCGCAGCCCGCGCTGAGAAGCAGGCGTTGGCCGAGGCCGTCCATGCCGCTCGTGAGCGGCGGCTGCCGGCGTTCGGCACGTCGTGACTGCTCTCGCGGCTCTTTCCAGCGAGGTGTGCGCCGCCGTTGCGACGTCTTTGGAGTGAGTGGTAGTGAGTGGGCCCAGCCTGGGCCGATGGAGTCGTTGACCGCGTGCCGCAGAAAAATCGTCACCATCGCCATGATCATCACCATATGGCCTACCTCCGTGCTGCATGCTGTAGCCGTGCCGTTGCTGCTCCTTCCTTTGCCAGCCTGCCGCAGCATACGATCCCCCTGCCAATCTCGCCACACCCCTCATGCGGATCGGGGCGCAATAGGCGGCTCCACTTGGAGAATCCGTCCCTCTTCGAGCAGGCTGCTGCTGCGTGGCTTCGGACTATTGCATGGGCGCTTCATGTCACACACGTTCGGCCGTTTTGGCGACCACAGCTCTGCCTACGGCCCCAGTGAGGGCGTTCACATGCGGCCCCTCGCCAATTTTGGCACACCTGGACACGGATTGTGGTCTCATAGGGAGGTTTATTTGCGACTCTGGTGAGGGCGTGCACATGCTCCCCCTCGCCTATTTCGGCGGTTCCTCACGCGACACATTTCCCAAAGGGACCCGGACTCCATACATCTCGCGGTGCGTAGGATATGAGGAGTGGCACGCCCTGTGCTACACGTGGTTGCATCGGGTTGGGCCTTTCACCAGTCCAAGTGTCATGTTTCTTCGTGTTCTAATGTTGCTTACATTGCGCAGGCAATGCTGGATACCGCCGTCCTGATTCCAATCGCTGAACTCTGCAGTCGTGTTCTCAGCTGCTATCCAGGAAAAACTCACGTGTGATGCGAATGCGATCAGTTTCGAGATGTATTCAATCGAGCATGTTTGAAATGCGTTCACTTCTCCATTCGCTTGCGTGCAGCGTGTTGACGTGGCTTGAATCGGCAGTGTGCCATTGCTCTTCCGCACGACGTGGGTTTCCTTTTTCAGCGCTCCATCCATGCTTGCCTCTGCTTCCGCCTTTCCGCTAAACCTTTAGCCTGAACGACTTGCGGTCTCTTTCTGTATCATTCCTGTGAACCTCATCCCCCCTTTTTTCGGATATGTGGCCCACTGACAAGTAGCCTTCGCATGGCCCCCCAGGTACGTTTGCCTCGTCCACGGTCCCTCCGCCCCACCTGCTTGCAGCTCCGCCCCTTTGCAACGATGGAGGTGCCCCCCCCAAGTGAGAAGGAACAGGGTCAGCAAAGGGAGTGGGGTGAGCTTGAACAGTATGAAAATGCGGAGGGGAGGAGGAGGAGGAGGAGGAGGAAGTAGAGAGCGATTCGCAGTGTCGATGGTATTCGTAGTGGTCGTGGTGGTGATGGCGACGGTACTTTCGTTTCAGCAAGACGAGGACTAGGGGTTGCGGCCGTAGTGCGACTTGTGTAATGCAAATAGTAGTCGTCGTAGTCGTAGTCGTAGTCGTAGTCGTAGTCGTAGTCGTAGTCGTAGTCGTAGTCGTAGTCGTAGTCGTAGTCGTAGTCGTAGTCGTAGTCGTAGTCGTAGTCGTAGTCGTAGTCGTAGTCGTAGTCGTATAGTCGTAGTCGTAGTCGTAGTCGTAGTCGTAGTCGTAGTCGTAGTCGTAGTCGTAGTCGTAGTAGTCGTAGTAGTAGTAAGTAGTAGTAGTAGTAGTAGTAGTAGTAGTAGTAGTAGTAGTAGCAGTAGTAGTAGTAGTAGTAGTAGTAGTAGTAGTTGTCGTAGTAGTCGTAGTAGTAGAAGTAATAGTAGTAGTAGTAGTAGTAGTAGTAGTAGTAGTAGTAGTAGTAGTAGTAGTAGTAGTAGTAGTAGTAGTAGTAGTACTAGAAGTAGTAGTAGGGGTAGAAGTAGTAGTCACTTGTCATTATCATGATTAGTAATATTAGTAGTAGCAGTCGTAGGTGTACTCGTAGTGGTAGTTGTAGTCGTCGTCGTCGACGTAGTACCAGTAATTGCAGTAGTCGTCGTCATCGTCGTCGTCGTCGTCGTCGTCGTCGTCGTAGTCGTAGTCGTAGTCAAAGTCGTAGT
>CAUYUJ010018769.1:163407-168407 GCA_963575745.1 Prorocentrum cordatum
GTAGTAGTAGTAGTAGTAGTGGTAGTAGTAGTAGTAGTAGTAGTAGTCGTAGTAGTAGTAGTAGCAGTCGTAGTAGTAGTAGTAATTAGTAGTAGTAGTAGTAGTAGTAGTAGTAGTAGTAGTAGTAGTAGTAGTGTAGTAGTAGTAGTAGTAGTAGTAGTAGTAGTAGTAGTAGTAGTAGTAGTAGTAGTAGTAGTAGTAGTAGTAGTAGTAGTAGTAGTAGTAGTAGTAGTAGTAGTAGTAGTAGTAGTAGTAGTAGTAGTAGTAGTAGTAGTAGTAGTAGTAGTAGTAGTAGTAGTAGTAGTAGTAGTAGTAGTAGTAGTAGTAGTAGTAGTAGTAGTAGTAGTAGTAGTAGTAGTAGTAGAAGTAGTAGTAGTAGAAGAAGACGAATAATACGTAGAAGTGGAAGTATAAGTATAAGTAGATGAGGAGTAGTCGTAGTAGTAGTAGTAGTAGTAGTAGTAGTAGTAGTAGTAGCAGCAGCAGCAGCAGTAGTAGTAGTAGTAGTAGTAGTAGTAGTAGTAGTAGTAGTAGTAGTTGTAGTATTAGTATTATTATTAGTAGTAGTAGTAGTAGTAGTAGTAGTAGTAGTAGTAGTAGTAGTAGTAGTAGTAGTAGTAGTAGTAGTAGGGTGGAGAAAACGAAAAAGGCAGGAGGGAAGAAACTCGAGGGGAAGAGGACACATTGACAGATGAAGCGGGGGAGAGTGTGAGAGAGATTGGCTGAGAGGATGCAAGTCTGTCTCCATTTCCCGTTTTGTCTGCTTCCTGGACGAAATCGTGAGGTGAGGACAATGGAGGGAATCAGGAGCGTCGCGGTGGCACTTAGGAGCGATATTAAAGAACACAGAGCAACGTACATTGAGAGGAAGACCTCGTGATGGCCTCCTCAGGCGTCTTGGGCCCTTCTGAGGGCCTCTCGGGGGCCCGCCTACAGGGTTTCTGGGCCCTCCTGGGGCACTTTTGGGCCCCTCGAGCCGTTCTTGGCCCTGTTAAGGTTCCCTTGGGGAACTTTTGTATCGCCTTGGGCCTTTTTTTGAGGTCCTCGTAGGGGCCCTCGGGCCTCGTGGAGTCAGCTTGGGGTAGTTTTTGGGGTTATTGTTGTGCTCTCCAGGGGGGGCCTCCTGGGTCCCTGCGTCAACTTCCTGCGGGTCTTCGGACCCCTCAGAATGTGTACTGAAGACGTGACGGTATGAAAAACGTGAGAGGACGCCTAAGGCAGAAGTTTTCTTTCACGCATTTTCAACTCTCTCGGGTGCAGCTTAGAAACCATGTTGGAGGGTTGATGAGGCCCTCTTGGGTCTTATCTTAGGGCCATCGTGGGACCACGCTCGCTCCATGGTGCTCTCCAGGAAGCTTGGCGCGTCCTGGAGCCCTCTTTGAGGACTCCTCGTCGATCCCAGATGTACACTCGCGTGCCGCATTGCGGCGGCGCGCCATGGGGGCCTGCGGCGGGGCTCCGGAGAAAGCTCGTCGGCGGTTCAAAGATGGGGCCCTGAGGGATGGGGGTCCTCACAACGAGGTGCCTCAACCAACGCAATTCCGCCCTCGGATCCCTTCCCAGACATGCGACGTCCTGATTTTTGCAGGACGGCGTCCTTGGAAGTCCCGACCCTTTCCCCGGGACCGGTTTTTCGTCCTGAGTCGTTTTTTGACGGTCCCGAGGCCCGGCGAGGGCCCCCCAGGGCCGAAAATAACGAAAAGCCTCCCGTCCTGTTTTTTTAACGACGCCATCATGTCTGGGTTCCTATCCTCAGGACCCCGTCCCTCAGGGCCCATCTTCGAGCCACCGAGCTCAGGAAATTTCCTTCAGAAGGCTGGATGCCTTCTTGAGCCTCCCGAGGAGGCCCGCCCTCTCTGCCTTCTTCCCCGGGCGCGCCGCCGACACCCAGGCCTCGTTTCCTCAGCCACGCCAGCCAGGGCCCGTTTCGATTCCTCCGATTCGATTCGATTCGACTTCGATCGATTCCGATTCAGGTTCGATTCGACTTGGGATTCCGATTTGGGTTCTGATTTCTTATTGGAGGCATACTAGCCTGCCAATTTCCGCCGATTCGTCTTTTTCCGACTCGGCTGTAGATTTCCGCCGATCCGATTCATTTCGATCGCCGATCCGACTTACCGTTTTGATTCTGGGCCCTCCTGCCACCAGCCCAGCCCCAGGTGGGGAAATGTCCCGCGAGTCCTGGGCGGAGCAGGATATATTACCCCCTAGGGGGGAAATCCGGCAAATGGGGCCAGTGCCATGCCAGGGGGGATGGGGGTCAGCTGGACGGTACTCATCATTGACTACCGTAGGTTGGTGTTGTGCCGACGCAGCCGCGACCCCGACGCGGGCGTTCAAGGTTCAATGCCGCCAACGGCCCAGAATTGCCAATGTGGAGCGATCTGGCGATCGGAAAGCGGTCGATTGTTCAAGTTTGGACGATTCACGTTGTGTCAGAAACCAACGCCAGTGTCGCCACAACACGAACCTGCGGTACGGTAGGTTCGCGTCGTGTCGACCGGCGGCGACCCCGCCGCCAACGTTCGAAGTTGAATGCCGCTGGCGACCGAGAATCGGCCAATGTTGAGCGATCAGACGTTTCGGAACTGGCCGATCGTTCAATGCCGAACGATCCACGCTGTGCCAGGCCGGGGCCGTCACGACACGAACCTGTGGTATACGATCGGCGCGTCGCCGAGAGTGGGCCCTCCTTGGATCTAGGCCTCCTAGATGGGGTCCGAGTGGATGGGGTCGGAGGATCGCGCCGCATCGCCGATGCATCGGCGATGCGGCTCGATGTGGAGCGCGATTTTCTGCACGCCGATGGCGCCGATGCGTCGCCGACGTCGCCGATGCATCGCCGATGCGGCGCGATCCTCCAACCCCAGCTACTCGGACCCCATCTAGGAGGCCTCTGCTGGATCCATCGGCCCGAGGCGTCCGACGCGAGGCGGCGGGCGGTCTGCGGCCTCCCGCCTCACCTCTAGACCCCTGGGGAGACTGCACGGGACCCGATCCACCAGGTCGGGGGACACGAAGCAGGAGTCGAGAGGGGAGGGGGCGGGGTATCCAGAACCGGCGACTTGGACCACCTCCGCCCCCCGTGGGAGCCCCCCCAGGGGGAGCACCAAACGGGAGTCCATCCGCCAGGTCTCGAGGAAGCGCAAACATGGATCAAGGCGCGTGGATTGGCGACGCGTCCTGATTCCGCGCGCTCCACTGCCAGATCGGGCGGCTCTGGCGCCTTTTTTCGGGGGTAATCTTCCCCAGTTCGTGGATCTGGTACCCGTGCGCCAAGTCCGCGAATCCCCAGTCTTTGTTGGCATGCACCTGAACCTGGTCATGGGAGAAGCGAAATATTCTGGAGTCCGGTTTGTATCCAGAAGTAGTGACCTAGATCGCTGACGCTGGACTTAGACCGCTGACGCTGGTCGCGAAACAAGCGCAGCAGAAGGGACACCTGGTAACCCTGCCCACCAGAATCGGCGGCGCAAGGTCACCAGATCCTTCCAATATCCGCCAGAGCCACCTCAATGCAAGCGCTCATTCAGGAAGGTGCAAAATGACACCTTCAGTGCAATATCCGTTTCTAGGAGAAACCAGCACGCATGTTGACTGTGAGTACATGAAGAGATTGCACAACACAGCCGCAGTGCGAGGTTTAGATGTATCACGCGCACATGTTGGCGGGTGAAAGCGCAGCATCAGGACCAAGAGGTGTTTCTGTTGACGACATGGTTGCTGCAAACTGGTGGTCATGCAATGCCTTGTGGATGATGACGTCCACAATCCCAGCGTGGTTATGCAGCATGATGAAGCGTCAGAGCCGAGACTTCACCAGACGCGGTGTTCAGCATTAGGCAGCTTGCATGTTCTCCCACATGCGATAGGAGTGGTGCCAGTAGTGTCTGAGGTACGGGGAGTCGGAAGAGGGAGGCGTGAACGAGGATGAGCATGATGAGGGTCAGGATGGCCACTTCAAGGAAAATGATAGGGAGGAAGACGAGGCGCTCGAGGGGGGGGAGCAGCACATGCAGGAGCAGCAGCAGGAGGGAGACCACAGGCATCGTCACGCCGCGGGAGCAGACAGTCGACAGGAACATAGAGGCGGTCGGCCAGAAGGCTGTCCTCGCAACGCCCTGTTTCGGCACTCGCCCGGTCGGGTCTGGCCAGCGCGACCGCACTGTCCCCCTCCTCCTCCTCCTCCTCCTCCTCCTCCTCCTCCTCCTCCTCCTCCTTCCCGCCGCCCTCTTGGTCGACGCGCGGAGGCTTCCGCGTGCCTGCCTCGTCACGGCGGCCAGGTCTCCGCGCGAGCAGATGCCGGATGGTGTCCAGAAGGGGCCTGGTGCCCGTGTGGATATAGGTCTCGAAGGGGTCCCTTGTCTGCCAGAGGCGTGAAGGCGGGGCGAGCGATCTCTCCTCTGCGCCGCACCCTTTCCTCTCTGGCGCTGCTCCTGCTCCTATTTCGATTCCGTGCCTTGGGCCTCGGGGTGGCAGGTGGCTGGAGGCTGCCCCTTCACCGCTCGAGCCGACCTTCGGTCCTTCGCCCGTGCGGTGCTGGGTGCTTTGCCCTCGCGTTTGCGAGGAGGGAGATGGTGGGGTGCCTTGCCCTAGCAAGCCTCATCTCATTTCCAGACCTCCTCCAATTTTGTTGAGTCTCGTTTGCTTCCCCCTCACCCCCGGGTGCGGCATGGTCAGCCTTCCTCCCCTCCTCGCCGTCGCCTCCCCTCCTCCTTCGCCGTCCTGCGTCGCTCCTCTGCCTGCTCTCTCTCGTGCTCGTCCCCAGATTGTCGCCTGGTCGTCGCCCTCCTCCCCTCCTCGCGGCTGTCGTTCCTTGTCGCTCGCTCTCCTCCCTCCCCCGACTCCGCGCTCGCCCTGGACCCGGGGTGTCGTTTCCTCCTTCGCCCCCTGCTGCCGTTGCTCTCCCGGGTCGCCCACCATGCTGGCATTTTGGTGGTGAGTGGGTGATGCATGAAGATATGCTTTCGCCACTCCGTGCCTGTCGTGTTTTGCAT
>CAUYUJ010018769.1:173407-178407 GCA_963575745.1 Prorocentrum cordatum
GCCCAGGGGAAGGAAGCTGGTGCGATAGGGGTTTGAAGAGAGTGCAGATCGGAGAGTGGACATTGAAGGGTGTAGCTCGGAGAACACGGGGTAGATGAGGGCCAGGGGGAGGACGGGAGGGAGAGGGAAGAAGAGTAGAGGCGGAGTAGGAGGGGTACCCTCAGAGGGGTGTCCAAGGGTGGCGTTTGTTCCTTTTTTGCGATCTCTCCGCTGACAGTCCCATGATGACATGGTGCAGCTTCACCCTCTGAAGCTTGGGATTGTTCGGTCTTTGCCGCACCCGATGCCATGTCTTATGCCCTCAAAATTTGGCCAGTCGAATATCCGATGCTCTGGAAGCTGCCGCTCGTCGCCCTCATGCCAGAATGTATCGTCGAGGCGTTTCAGGACCGACTCCACTGCCAGGTTCTCATGTTGTCGGAGGGGACTAGAATGCACCTTCGCAGCGCTGTCCTTGGAGACTTCTGCCCCTACCTGGGATATTGAGAATGCCGTTTGGCAGCCCGGGCTTTTGATGCGCGTTCGCAGTTCTCTCTCGAGGCCCTCTCGCGTACCAGCTCTTTTCGGTCGCCCCAGCCTCTGCCGCCTCACTCCCCCTCTTGTGCAGTGGCCAGCATGCGTGCCTAGCCTCGTTACACTTACTGCTGCTAGTACTTCTTCGTTTTGTTGCTAGCCTTGTTGCTCGCACTTACTGATGCTAGTACTTACTGTTGCTAGCCTTGACTCTGCTTTGCGGGTTTGTTCTTCGAGCCTCCCTGAGGTCCTCGCCCACTTCTCGCGGGAGCTCTCGACTGGCGAGCTTGGCCCTTAGACGCGTCGCCGGAAGAGCGCTGGATGCTGCCGTCGCCGCTTGGCTTTGATGATGCCCACGTGAGACCTGGCCAAGGCGAGGAAGAGGTGCTCCCGTGCGCGTCTTGTTCTGGCCCATCTTTTCACATGCCGCTCTTATCGTCCTAGCATCACTGCGCGTCGATCGCGTCGGCACGGCATGGAACCTCTGGCTCGGACACGAGGGAGCTCGCTTACGTAAGTGCGCGCGAGTGGGACTGGGGGACCGTCACCGCTACTCACCGTCCCTCGTCCCCTCCCTCTCCGCCTTCCCTCTTCTCCCCTGCCCCCACCCTTACGCTCCCCTCCCCTCCCCTCCCCCTTTCTCTTGCTCGCTCGCTTCCTCTTCACTCCCGCCCGCCAGCCTGCCTCGGCCCCCTCGAGCCTTCTTGGGAGCCGCGGTCCGTTGTTTGATTAGCTGCTTGCAAGCGATGGGGTACCACACAGAGCGACGTTGGGACTTTGGCGGCGGTTCGCTCTGCCAGGGGGGTCGGCCGTGTGCTGGCACCCTCGGGCGCTCTCGGAAGCCGTGGTCCGTTGCCCGATCTTACTGCTTGCAAGCAACAGGACACCAGACAGAGCGACGCTGGAACTTCTGGCTGCGGCGAGTCTGCGAAGGGTGTCGGCCACGAGGAGGAGCAAGAGGAGGACGAGGAGGCGCCCTGAGGTCAGAGGACTACACGCTCTGCACCTGCGAGATCGCAGAGGGGCGCATGCACCAGATCCGCATCCACATGTCGGCGGCGCTGGGGGCTCCTCCTCAGTTTTTTTTTGTTTGCATCTTTTGTCAGAGCGGGCCATCCGCGGAGGAGGAGGAGGAGGAGGAGGAGGAGGAGGAGGAGGAGGAGGAGGAGGGGCATACCGTGATGGAGGAACGAGTGGGGATCATCAGGCGAGAGATGAGGGGGGAGAACGAGAGGAAGGTTCCGCTCGGTGCGGGCGGCGACGTGTCCGCTGGTCTGCTCGTGGCAAGCTCCACGGGCCAGGCCCTGTTATTCGAGCCCCTCGAGGGCGGGTCTGCGGGCGTGGGCTGGGTCGCGGGATGCGCTCGGCGGGGTTGGTCGAGGGCCGCCGCGGTGCACGCCGCTGCGTCGAGGTGGTCGGCCCGCGCGCCCCTGCGGCGTGCGAGCGCCCTCCGCCGTGCCACGGGGCGTGCTGTCGGACTACGTCGGTGCTGGTTGCCCGACGGGGGCTAGAGGGCGCCTGCCTCTGCCGAGCGCGATCTCCTCCTGGTCCTCCTCCTCCTCCTCCTCCTCCTCCTCCTCCTCTTCCTCCTCCTCCTCCTCCTCCTCCTCCTCCTCCTCCTCCTCCTCCTCCCTCTCCTCCTCCTCCTCCTCCTCCTCCTCCTCCTCCTCCTCCTCCTCCTTTGCCTTCCTGCAGGCCTGCGCCGCGCCAGAGCGGTCGCGGTGCTGGTGGGCGTCAGCCGTGATGGTGAGAGGCTTGGGCTTCTTCCGATCGGGAGAAGGGGGGAAGCCGCGCGGGCGGCGCAGCTGGGACGTTTCAGGACGTCGGGGGCGAGGAGGGGTGGATGGAGGGGAGCGGATGGGAGGCTGCGGAGGGTAGGAGAGGCGATGGATAGGAGGAGAGAGGAACGGGAGGATGGGGAGGGGAGGAGGAGGAGGAGGAGGAGGCGGGGGAGGGATGGGGGGAGGTAAAGAGAGGGATGGGACGAGAGAGGGAGGGAGGCACGAGTGGGTGCGCTCGCGCCATGTCTGACATCCTACCCCTTCACCCATGCCTTCCCATTGCGCTTATATTTTCTCAATCCGCCGACAGGTGTCCCAGTGGATCCGGATCATCAACGTGACCCCATCGTTCGATGCGCAATCGGAAAGGGGAGCTGTGTATATCGCAGGAAGAGGTGGCGTGGCCGACGAGAAGGAGGAAGAGCTGGAGCATGATGAGCAGCAGTAGCAGGAGCAGGAGTGGAAGAAGCGGGAGGAGCAGGAGTCCCAGAGTAAGGCGGAAAATGGCAGCGGAGGAGGGATGGTAATGACGAGGAAGGAATACGATTCAGAAGTGCGGCCCGCGCTTGGGCGAGAGCGCCATTCTGCAAGACGGGAGCAACTGGCCGATCGTGAAATATGGCCACGCTACAGCGGGTACACTTTTTGAAAGGCTCCGACGTAGGGATTTTGTTCACCACGTGGACCGTCAGATGTCTGGACCCCTTCCCCGGGACCTTCTTTTCAGCCCGAGTCGTTTTTTTTTTGGACGGTCTCGGGGCCCGGCGAGGGTCCCCAGAGGCCGAAAATGGGTAAGACAGGACCATTGATATTTTCAGGGCGGTGTGGGCTTTCCACGACGAACTCTTGGGGACACCTTGGGCCAGGGACACTTCTGGCGGCACCTGGGCAGAGAAAGGGGGGCACCTGGGACACTTCTGGGAGCACCTCTGGCGGCACCTGCGGCGCGGCGCCAGGCTCCCATCGTGTCAGAGTTCTACTATCAGAGGCCGCGGCAGATGATAGAGGAGCTCACCTGGGTTCGGCGCGGAGCGAGGAGGCACCCCTCGCTCGGTGAGGCGGGGGGATCCCGAGGCGGGGATTTTCGGTGGAGGGAAGGCTTCTGATACCGCAACCTAGCCTTTGCCCCGTTTTCGCCTTTTCTTGCCTCCTGGGAGGCCCTCGTCGACACGGCTGGGTTCGCCTCGACAATTCTGGTCAGAACGCGTCCCAGGAGTGGAGCATCTGTAGCGGTGTCTTTTGGTTTCATTCCTCATTCTTCCTTCTCTCTCCACCAAATCATTCAAGTCCTCCTTTCTCGTCCTTCCTTCATCCCTACTTCACCGTCCTTCCTCCTCCCTCCTCGCTCTTCTCTCCTCCTCCTCCTCCTGCTCCTGCTCCTCCCCCCTCCCTCCCTCCTCCCCCCTCCCTCCTCCCTCCTCCTCCCTCCCTCCTCCTCCTCCTCCTCCTCGCTCTCCCTCCCTCCCCTCTCCTCCCTCCTCCCTCCTTCCTCCTTCCTCCCTCCTCCTCTCTCCCTCCCACCCTCCCCTCATCCTCTCTCCTCCTCCTCCTCCTTCTTCTCCTCTACCTCCTCGCTCTGTCGTGCTTTATGTCGCCCCCCCGATTAGAATGCGAAGCAGGTCCTCCCTCCCTCCTCCCTCCCATATCCAGCATCCCCCGTAGCAGGCTGCGAATTGGAGTGCTATCAATCACCCGAGGAGCTTTTCAGTGCTGGCACGCTCGCATACCTGGCAGTTTGGTCAGTGATCCCTCCTCTCTCACACGCTGGTTGGTGTAACAACCTAACGCTGGAGTGGTCCCACAAAGTAAGTTGGCTACTCGATAATATATTTACACACGTATATGTGAACGTGGGCGTACACAGTTTTTTTTTTTTTTTTTTTTTTTTTTTTTTTTTTTTTTTTTTTTTTTTTTTTTTTTTTTTTTTTTTTTTTTAAATATAGATGCATATGTGCATGCATGCACATAAGTGTATGTATGTATGTCTGTATGCATGTACGTACGTATGTATGTATGTTTGTATATGTATGTATATATATGCATATATGCATGCACTCATGTCTGCATGTGTATGTTTGCACGTAAGCATGCATGTACGTATGTAGGTAGATGGGTGGGCAGGTAGGGAGGTATTAAGGAATATATATATATATATAGGCCTGCATGTATGCATGTATGTATGTATGTGTACATGTATGTAAGCATCTATGCATGTATGTATGCATGCATGTACGTCAGTGTGTCTGTCTGTCTGTCTGTCTGTACGTATGTATGTATGTATGTATAGACGCATGCATACATGAAGGTATGTAGGTATGGATGTATGCATGTATGCATATACGTATGCATACATGTTTGCATGTATGTATGTATATTCATGCATGCATGCATGGATGTAGGTGTGTATATATGTACGTATGTATGATTGTACAGTTGTATGAACATATACAGGTATGTATGTATGCATGCACGCATGTATGTATGTGTGCATTTGCGCACGCATGTATCTATGTATGTATGTGTGTATGTATCCATGTATGTACGCACGCACGTACGGATGTATGTGTGTGTGTGTTTATGCATGAACGGTTGTATGCATGTCTGTATGCCTGTGTGCATGTATGTGTGTGTGTATATATGTATGTACCTATGCATGTACTCATGTACAGTTGCATGCATATGTGCATGTATGTATGCATGCATGCA
>CAUYUJ010018769.1:188407-195812 GCA_963575745.1 Prorocentrum cordatum
GAACTTTTGCTGACTTTTGGTCGGTTGAGAATTCTGTTCTCGAAAATTCAACAATTCGTTTGAGTTCTAGTATTTTTTCCCGTAATATTCGATCTTACCCAAGCGCGGCCCCAGAGCGGCCACAGAGCGGAGACCAGTGGCCGGCAGGCCCAGAGATGGCCCCAGCACGCTATCGACACGCGTGAGTCACTCGAGCTTCGCCTCACGCAACATCCAAGCAGTCGCCACGACCCGCAAACGGTTGCCCCCCCGCTCCCTTTCTCGCCCAGACGCGCATTCCCAGACACCTCCCTCGAACTACAGTCGGGCCACTGAAGAAGGAACCTTTTTTCGTTTGGGAGGGGCTCAGTGTTCCTTGCTTGTTTTACAGTTTACCTAAGGTGTTCCTTACGTTTTCTTTCGGACATCGATGTTTAATGTATGGAAAGCAGGGACCTTGTTCCTGATTTAGGGTTCCTCAGGACAGCGTCTCGATCGTAATGTCAGCTTGTGATTAACGAATGAGGCTCCCCCCCGGGCGCTGATGAATAGACACCGTGGGGCGCGAATTGTAATCTATAGATGTGGTTTCTCCATTGTCCTGCGTAGCATACCGAAGCTTGCGTCTATAGTTGCATGCTCGTAACCATGATGGCTCCAAGTTCTGGCATGTGGGAGCTGCTCCCCGCCCTCCTTTCGGCGACCAAGGATATCACCACCCTGGGGCTCCATTGGCAAACCGCGGCGGCTTCGCCGGCTCAGTGTCCGAGCCTTCCTGCGACACCAGCCTGCCCAGAGCTGGTCTGCGGATCTGGGCCGCCGCTGTCCTGCCCTGCACCGCGCTGCGAGTGCACCTGCCCAGCTTCCGAGGGAGGCTACTGGCTGCTGCTGGCTGGGGCTGGCGTGGCCGCGGGGGCAGGCCTGGGCGGGCTGGCGCTGGGCGGCGCAGCGGGCTACGTGCTCGGTCGGACGTGCGATTGGAGGGGCTCGCGTAGCCAGCGTGGCGGCGACAGCATCGGCGGGTTCGGCGGTGATCGACGATCGGCCACCATCCTCTCGAGCTTTGGTGGTGACGCCTAGCAGCAGACGAGATGGCGGCTCGCATGCGGACCCTGGACATCAGGGAACCGCAGATCGTGGTTAACTTTCCAGCGGGTGCCTTGCCATGGCATCACCGAGGTTTCCTCTTCCATTTCGGAGACGGGGCGCGGTTGTGTTTGACCCCGACATGGAGATCACGCGACACATTATGAACGCGCTGCGTCATAGATCCTGGATCGGAATAGGTCTTTCCCGCACTGGGTGCTGGCAGGGGTCTACGCCTTCGGCCCCGTGGACCCGGGGGAGCTGGCCGAGATGAAGCGCCAGGCGCGGCAGCGAGCGGCCTTGCTGGGTGCTGGAGACGCTTTGGAGGAGAAGGCGACGGTCTGGGTGATCGATGATCCGAGGGACGCGAGGTTCGGCGAGGTGCTCGACGAACAGGCCATCGAGAATCCGAATAGATTTGTGCATATGCGGTCGATGGGTGTGATTTCCCTCGACGGTGTGGAGCGCCTGATCGTGAATATCAATCGCGAGGAGCGGGGCGATTGGATGCGAGACCAGCGCGAGCGAGGCGTTGATATCCGTACCATCGGGGACCATCGCTCGAGGCTCGGGCGTCGTGACGTGGACTTCAGAGACGCCGTCGAGATGATGGAGCATGTGGAGTTGGCTGACGCCCCAGATCTCGGCCCCCGTGCGATGGGGGAGTTCCTTGCGTCGGTCGCCACGGGCAGCGGGAACCTTGTGAGCTGCCAGGCAGAGTGGGAACGGCTCAGCGGTGTCTCTGCAGGTGGCACTCAGAACCACGAGCACCGCATCTGCAGCTGCAGTCTGATGCGGTCTGCGCTGCAGCTTTCGCAGCGCTCCGCGACAGCTGGTCCGATAGCAGTGCGTGCGCGGCACGGTCCGCTGCCCGCGTGCCATTGCAGTGCCGAGATTTGCACCGCAGAGCCGCCAACGCCGCGTCGGAGAGCGAACGCGCCCGGCTTCGCAGCCAGGCATGGCAGTTTCTGCAACTGCACGTCCGCCAGGAAAGGGTTCACAGGATAGCTTCCACCATTCGGCAGGGCAGAGTTTTCAAGAAAAGCTCAAAGCTGCGGCCAGTGACGGGGATGCACTTGCCGTCGTCTCCCAGCGCTCCTGAGGACGAAGCTCAGTCCTCTCTGTCGCAGTCTCCGGCTGAATGGGCTAGAGCAGTCAAATCTTGCTTCGATGCCAAATGGGGGTCAGATGAGCCCGAATCGATCCTGCCTCTCGTGGAATTTGTCTGCGGTGCGGAGGGGCTTGAGCCCGGCTTCACTCGCGCAGAAGTTGCGGTGGCGCTCGCCCGCCCTAAGAATATCGGCAAATTTGACAATGTCGGGCGGTGCGTGCGTATGCACCACATGATTTTTAAATGTGACTCAGACCTTTGTGCTCGATACTTTAATGAATTAGCGGGCTCCAGCGTTGCCATGTCTGCTCTGGCAGTCTTGGGCGCGTGCGGGGGAAAGGCACCGCCACCCCGAAGCCCACGCAGCTGCGTGCCATTATGCCCCTCCCGGCTGACCTCCAGGTGTTAGACTGTTTGGTTGCGCAGCGTCTCAACACATGGATCGACGAGAACATTGCTGTGCCACAGTGCTGCTGGGTTGGAGCCCAGCCGTTCACGCAAGCATTGGACATTGCGCACGCCCTGCACCTCATAATCGAAAGAGGCCTGGGCGACCATAGCCAGTCCGCGGTCGCCCAAAGTGATATTGAAGCCTACTACGACTCTCTCCCCGTAGTGGGTATTTTGCAGCGGTGCGTCTCCAGAGGCATGCCCCAGGAGCTTGCGGCAGCAGCGGCTCGTCATCAGTTGCCCCCGAAAGTGAGCTTGCGCGTCGGTGACATAGATGCCGACCTGGGCAAACGATCTCGTGGAAGTCTCACTGGGGGCCGGGTAGCTGGCGCCCTGGGCCGCATCCCGGTGGAGGCCGCGCTCGGCAAGATGTCCGAGGTCTGCCGGCGCCGTGGTTTTCAATTAGACCAGTCTGTGCATCTTGCCATCGCTACATACGTCGACAATGTCTACTCTGTAAGCCATACTTTGTATAATGCAACGTGCATGCTGGACGAGTTTGAGGCCCGCATTCTCGCCGATTGGGGGCTCAAGATCAAGCATTCTAGTAAAGCTTGCATGGTGGCTGCAGGAGGCGACCCTTCCGTCTCGGACACGTCCGCTTGGGCACTAACCAACTCGTTTGAAGCTTTGGGCCACGTCCTCGAGAATACCGGAGCGTGCACGATGTGTGTCGACAGGGCCCTGGCCGCCATGTGGCGAGCATTTTGGGCAAATTGCTCAATGCATCGGTTGCGGGGGGTCCCTTTGCAACAGCGTCTGAAGCTGCTGGATCGGGCCGTACTTCCCGTGTTTGATTATCGATGCAGCCGATGGCCTCCGGCCGCCACCCTGGAAGGGCGCATTGGCACATGTCAGCGCCGCATGGTCGGCTTACTCATGCGAGTGCCGCGGCGCGCCGGCGAACAGGCGCCGGATTACTTCCGCCGTAGGGCTAGCGAGGCCAAGGACTTGTGTCGCCAGAGACGTTGGTGGAGCCATCGTCATTGCTTCCGTGTCTTGGATTGGCGCGCGCACCTTGAGGCGGCCCGTCGTCCACGACAGCGGTGGCACGATGGCGCTCGATATGCGTTGGAGCACATGCCGCCTGGCTCGCGCGCCATTCTCTACCCCAGCTCCGTCCTCCCTTCCCCCTCAGCCGGACGTGGTCCGCGCCAGTTTTGAGTTTGTCTGCATTGCTTTATCTTAGCGTAGTGTGCGTTCTGTGCGTGCTGTCTGCGGTGGCACCCCGCCTTCTGATTCTGATTCTGATTCGCCGCATCTTGCTAGAGATCATCCGCAGGGCCGTCTGCCTGGACCAGCTCAACGCGAATGACCTCCACTGCATGGAGGTGGCGGTGCGCCGCATCATCCAGATAAAGATGGCCGTGCAGAGGAACCCGCGGCACCCCGACTTTTCGGGGCTGGAGGACGTCGTCGCAGGACCGACTGCGGCGAGTGGGCCAGCCTCGGTGCCGAAGTACCTGGAGCGCGTGGTTGCCCGCCAGAAGGATCGTGCCCACATCCTGAAGCAGATGCGGCTGCGCAGGAGGAGCTTGATCGAGATCGGCCGACTGACGATCGCGACAAGCGGCAGAAGGGTGGCGAGGAGAAGAAGGACAAGCGGGTGAAGAAGGGCGGCAAGGACAGGCCCCCCACGGGCGGCGGTTCGGGGGGGGGGCGACTTCCTCCATCGGCGCTCATCAGCAGGGCTTGGCCGAGCCCAAGGACGGTGGGCGCCGTTCTGGTGAAGCTGGAGGCGGTGCCAAGCGCAGTTGGTGGCCTCGCGCCCAGTGGCTTCACGACGACCCTGTCCCAATTGCCTGTGGTGGACGTCGAGAGGGGGCCAGCTGGGGCCCCGCGCTCTACCGTGCGACGGTGGGGGTCAGAGCTGAGAGGCAACGGCGAGTTTTGGGGGCAGTTGAGACGCTCAACTACCTCGCCGCCCCCGCGTGACTTCAGGAGTCGACAAAGCTCGACGAGTCAGGCCGCGTGGAGAGCCGCCGACAGCAGTGCAGCGCAGCGTGCTGGAGTTCGTCCAGGAGCGGATCGACTTCTTCGGCAATCCTCCCTGCGAAGCGGTGGACGGCGAGAGGTCCCTTCGGGAGATCCTCGGATCCACTGGCCAGTGCGAGCTGGGGCCGCAGCATTTGGCCGGCTACGACGTCGCGAAGCTGTGGGTGTGCAAGGGGGACATCCATCCAGTTCCTGTGGTTGAGCTGCTGCCAGCTGAGGCGGCAGGCTTTCCGCGTCATTATCAGAACCAGATCGAGCTCACCGAGCCTGAAGTGGCCGATCGGGTCCGCGAGGCCGGGGTCTGCCCGGGCCGTATTGGGGCCCGCTACTTCGCGGCGATGCTGAGCTGCGACGTGGCTTTTTCCCGCCGACTTGCTAAGATCGGCATCGTGGGCTTCAGGCGGGCGATCAAATCTCGCTGTGGCGCCTGTTTTGTTCGCGAGAGAGATGGCGACATCCTCTTCATCTGCGACGCTAGGGCTACCAACATGTGTCATCGGCCTCCGCCTCGGACCGTTCTCGGAGGCGCTGCTTGCATCTCGGAGATCGACTTGAGTGGCTACGCGGCTTCGCTCGGAGGTGTTGGAGGCGTTTGCGAGCCTCACTTCTCTGGAGCTGATATCAAGGACTGTTTCTACCAGCTGGCCAACGAGGAGATGGGGGGCTGGTTCGGGTTCGACTCGGCGTTGCGCTTGGAGGACTGGGACTTGGACTTCTACCGCACCTGGGGCGACTCCGTCGGTGGGTGGACGCCTGCGGTCGCTGGGGAGATGCTGTGCCCCTGCCTGAGGGTGCTTCCCATGGGTTGGGCTTGGGCGCTTTACTTCGCTCAGGAGGTGGTGTCGAACCAGGTTCGAGCCTCGTGCCTGGATGGAGACCGCCAGCTGCTTCGGGGCAAGCGACCTGCCCCGCTGCTTCGACTTGGGAAGCCGCCAGCCGCCGTGCACGTCGACAACTTCACAGGCGTCGGGGGCTCGGCGGCTGATGCGGCTGCTGGCGTGGGGGCGTTCCAGGCCCGCGCTGCCGTCGCTGGGCCGGGCCTGCGCGCGGCCAGCATCGCGGTGCAGGAGCCAGAGCATGCGGTTCTGATCGCCGAGTGTGCCAGAAGCCGCGGCGCGTGTGGCGCTTCTACTTCGCCGCGAAGGCCCTGCTGAAGAGGGGCCGCGCTAGTGGGCCTGAGCTTCGCACCTGGGCGGGGCGCGCTGTGGCGCTGCTGGGGCTGCAGCCCTGCCTGCTCTCGCTGCAGGAGGTGTGCCACTTCGTCGGGGGTGGCTCGCGGCGTCGTGCCGCCTTGCCGCCGCTGGTGAGAGGCGAGCTGCGGATGGCGGCTGTCGCCTGCCTCCTGACCGAGGTCGACTTGGGCGCCCCTCTGTCCGACGAGGTTCACGCGTCGGACTCCTCTTCGGGTGGGTTCAGCCTGACCTGCGGGAGGAGGCCGTTTCGGGCGGTCTGGGGCGCCCACCGCTGGCGGGAGCGCTGGCGCTTCGTGGAGGTCGGGGCGGACTCTAACACCAGCGTCTACACGCGGCTTACCTCAACCAGCTCCATGGCGTCACAGACGGCTTCGGGTCTATGCTGGCTGAGGGAGCGGCGAAGCGCGCTGACGTCGGCGTTCGTGCTGCAGGGCCTGCTGGATCCTGGCGCGACGCTGAGCTGGGGAAGCTGCTGTTCCGTCGCGCGGGCCGGGCTCGGGGCGAGGGGCCCCCGCGCGGCCGCGGAGCTGGCCGCCAGGGCCAGTGGTGCCCGCCCTGCCCGCCGCTTTTACCGACGCGGAGGGCTGGGCTACGGCCGTGGAGGGCCGCTGGCGCTACGATGAGCACATCGACGTGAAGGAGGGCAGGATCTGCGTGGCGGACCTCAGGCGTTTTTTTTTTTTTTTTTTTTTTTTTTTTTTTTTTTTTTTTTTTTTTTTTTTTTTTTTTTTTTTTTTTTTTGTGTGTTTCCGTTTTTCCGAGTGACGACCAACCATGGCCACCGCTGTCTGTGCTGCTGTTGCTTTGACAAGGGCCAGGCTCGATCGCGCGTGCTTAACTCTTTGTGTCGGAAGGCCGCCGCCTACAGCATCGGCTTCCGTGTGCGATGGCGTGCGAGGCATGTTCCGACAAATTTGAACGTCACAGATGCTGGGTCTCGGCGGCCCCAGGCCCCAGGCCCCAGGCCCTGAGTGAATGTCTCAGAGGAAGCGAGAGCGTCAGGTGAGGGCTCCTAGGGTCGCCGCCGTCACGCCTGTGGTGGGCTGCCGTCCTTCTGCCTCGCCTTCTTCTCCATCTAACCTACCATCTAGACACCCGCTACACATCGAATGTGAGGAAGTTGTTGTTGCGCACTCTACCCCTCCTCCAGACGCGCGTGTCTTCTTGGAGCTCTTCGCTGGCGAAGCGGGGTTGACCGCTGCAGTGCGAGGAGCTGGTTTGCGAGTACTGGCGCCGATGGATATCAAGCGCGGAGCTGAGTTCGACTTGACGAGGCGACACATTCAAACTATGGTCTTGTCTTGGGTGCGATCTGGGAGGATCTGGGGCTGCACATCTTGGGGCGCCATGTCGTTCGTGGAGTATCGCTCGTCGAGGAGTTCGTAACTTACGTCGTGCCCGATGCTGATCATGATGGTGATGCGGATGACGATGATGATGCTGATGATGTTGATGATGACGATGATGATGATGATGATGATGATGGTTATGCTGGTGATGATGATGATGATGATTAGGACGATGCTGATGATGATGATGCTGATGATGCTGATGCTGATGCTGCTGCTGCTGCTGATGATGATGAGGAGGA
>CAUYUJ010018770.1:0-40000 GCA_963575745.1 Prorocentrum cordatum
CGAACGGAGGCTGCGCCACAAGAGGGGTGCGATGCCGTCCCAGTACTCCAGCTCACGCCGCACCGCCGGCCACAGTCCGGTCTCCTTGTCGTAGCACTTGCGGACAAAGGCGTAGCAGCTCCAGAACAAGGACATGCCCTCGCGCTTGATGAGAGATATAAATACCAGATGCCCGAGGAGCTTCTCGAGGTCGCGTCCCCGAAGACGGCCACGGCCGAGGACACCGCGAACGGCCAGGCGCGCACGCCACAGCCGGGCCCGCGTGGGCCGCACGATGCACCGTCCTCGGTCAATGCACCACCCCAGCGCCTCCGACTCACCAGGCAGCTCACCAGCATGGTCCTCGGCCTTCACCACGAGCCCGCGGGCACGCAGCGCGTCAGACACGCGCCGCACGAGCGCCGCCACCCACTCGGAGTCGGTGCCGATCGCAATGAAGTTGTCGACGTACTCCAGGTGGGCGCCCGGCGTCATCGGCGGCGGCGGCCGGCGGTCAGCGATCCGCAGCTCGGGACAGGCGCCGGCCTCGACGCTGGTGCGCTCGTGCACGCGCTGGCACCACCACAGCGCCCAGCTCCACCCCATCGGCAGCACGGCCAGCCGCGGCGTGACAAGAGCGCCCCGGCCGAGTGGCTTCCCGCCGAGGAGCTTGAGGCCCACCGCCGAGGCGCGCACGGGCCGGAAGGAGAAGTACCCCCTCAGCTCCTCAGGCAAGCCCATGTGGTAGAACGCGTCGCTGAGGTCGGCACCCTGGATGTAGAGCTCGTCGTTGAGGCCGAGCTCCAACCTCGAATGGGCATCGCCCGTGCACAGGCTCACCCCGGCCGGCTCGGCGAACCAAGCGTTGGCCCTCCGGCAGTCTATCACCATGCGCAGCCTCTGGTCCTTCTTCTCCACGAAGAAGGCCTCGACGGACTCGATGCCAGACTCGGCGAAGTCGACGAGGCCACGCTCCTGCAACATACGAATGAATTCCTCATAAGCACCCCGACGCCGCAAGGCTGGGTCAGAGTACGCCCGCTCCAGCCCCACGCCCTGCAGTCGCTGCTTCGCCCTCTCGGAGCACAGCAAATTCTGTGATATAAAATCCTTCACGGTGTCACTCCCGCCGCTCCCCCACAGAGTCTCCAGCGGACTCGGCCGAACCGTGCCAGAGGGCAGTGAGATCGCGTCGGGGCGGTAGGATCCGAGCTTGGCAGAGTCCACGTCGTACCAGCTCGCCACGCGAAGCTTCCGAAGAGCCTCTGCGGGGGTGAGCCCCGGGGGCGGCGCTCCCAGGGCCCGCGCCGACTCCTCGACGAAGTCGATGGCCTCGCGCTGGGCGCGCGAGACGAAAGCACAGGCTGGCGCGCCCTGGCCAAGAGCCGGCTGAGGCGCATGCGAGAACATCCCGTTGAGGCTGCGCACCGCTCGGTCACAGTCCAGCTCCACAGCAGCACGCGCGCCAACCCGCTGCCGCACCGACCGGCTAACAGCACCTGCCTCTCCGGAGAAAGCGCCGACTGGCCGACGTGGCAGAGGAAAAAGATCGCGAGGAACATGTCGGTCGTCACCCGCGTCAAAACTGCGGCCACCAGCGGGGGGCGGCCTGGGGCTCGGCAGGCGGCTGGGCCCCGCCCCTGAAGGGCCCAGCCGGCGCGAGTCAGGAGTCATTTCTCCTTGGGCCCTTTGCGGAGGGCCTCCCGCTCTTCTCGTGCAACTCTCAGGTTCTTGGCCAGCTTCGCCTCCCGCTCCACCTCGGTGCGGACGTAGTCCAGCAGCTCCGGGCAGATCATGAGCGTCGCCGACGCCCTCGTGGTCCCCGCGAACGCGTGCTGCTCCTCCAACGACATCTTCCCCTGGTAGCTCTTCGACTCCGCCTCCCTCGCCCGCTCCGAGTGGCCGAACTCTATCGTCTGGAGCCGCCGGAACTGGTACTCGACCATGATCAGGTTGCTCCCGTCCAGCTGGTCCACCAGCAGCCCCTGGGTCAGGGCCTGGCATATGTTGAAGTGCTCGAAGACCCCCCACGAGTTCCAGTCGAGACGGCAGGCCGTCTTGAAACGTTCGTGGTGGCCCAGCAGCCCACTCCCCTCCTGGTTGATGAACTCTATGCACCACAAGCTGGAGCGCGGCCCCGGCAGCTGCCAGTCGGCCCCGAAGCTCTCCTGCTTCAGCACGGCCGTCATCTCCGCCCAGGTCCGCTCCCGCCTGTCCTGGCGGTTGCGCCGGATCGGTGTGATCCGCGCATCCGTCGCGACCGCCCGATCGAAGAACTCGGCCTCGTCGGCCGGGTCCACGTGCTCGACGAAGATCCCGACGCCATCCGGGAGTATGTGGATGTCACGCTTGCCGACGGCCAGCCCGCTCCGCGCGTGGTCAGTCACGACGTCGCCGTACCGGAAGGGCCCGGCCGCCATCGCCGCACGCCACTCGGCGACAGGAGCCCCCGCGGCAGCGCCTGGCGCAGCCCCCTGCAGAGGCCCGATGCGAGGAGCCCGCGGCGCAGCCGCAGCCCCGCCCGGCACCGGCAGCGGCCGCAGGAAGACGAGGTTCGCCAGCAGCCCCGGATCGCCCCGAGCGGCGGCGATCCGCTGGCACTCGGCCTGGGCCTCGGCCTGGGCGTCAGCCAGCGCCCGCGCCCGCTCCTGAGCTGTCGGCTGCTGCCTGAAGCGGTACACCCGCTCAGGAGGCACCCCAGCAGGCACCGCGGCCCACGCCCCCGAGAAGCGGACGGCGGCCACATCCACGCTGTCGTCCCCGTAGTCCTCCGCGTAGACGTCGCCGTCCGGGGTCAGGATGACGTAGCTAGAATCCGACAACCCCACGAGCCCCAGGATCAGCCTCTGGTGCCACAAGTGCTCGTCGTCGGCGTACAGGACGAAGGCTCACTCCCTCGCCCTCGGCGCCGCCGCTGCCATCCTCGCCCTTCGTCAGCCGCCTGGCGCAGCTCAGCCCCCCGCGCACCACCGCCTGGCCGAGCACGCCGAGGAGGCACCCCAGCAGCACGCCGAACACCAGCCACCACCCTGGCCCCAGCCCGCCCCAGGCCGGGGCGCCGCCGCGCTCGACCTCCGTCGGCGCGGGGCAGCTCTGGCTCTCCGGCGGGGGCCAGGCCGGCGCTGCCGGCGCGGCGGTCCCGCCCGGGCAGCCCGGGCACGCCGGGCACGGCGGGCACGAGCACGAAGCCAGTGCCGGGCAAGCCGGGCACGCCGCGCAGTGGCAGTCGGGCACCGCGGGGCAGGCGGGGCACCGCGACAGGTAGGCGCCCGCCACGCCGCCCGCCCACTCCAGGACTCGCACGGCGAAGGGCCCAGCCATGCGAGAGGCCCGACGCCCTGCTTTGCTTTGAGCCACCGTGTTGACGGATGAGACCAGAGGCGAACGAGGACCTCAGGACGAGCGGCCTTCACCGAAACGCGTGCCGAGATTTCCGTACAAGTACAACGCATATAAAAAAGAGAGCCAGAGAGAAAAAAAGAGAGCCAGAGAGAGAGAGAGAGAGAGAGAAAAAAAAAAAGAGAGAGTGAGAAAGAGAGAGAGAGAGAGAACAAGGCGCGGGAACGGTGCGGTAGGGGGGAGGGGAGAGGGAAGGAGCGGGAGAGGGAGGAAAGGGCGAGAGGCCAGAACGCCCCCCTCTACCGCCCGCGGCGCCGCGCCGCCTGGGGGGGGAGAAAAACAAAAAGAACACAACAAACAAATCGGCCCGACTCCCTCCCTGGCATATTTTTGTTTGTGCCCCCCCCCAAAAAAAACACTCCTCGTCGTCTGGTCCGTTCGTCCGTTCGTTCGTCGACGGCGGCGCGCTTGCGGTGGCCCTGGCGGCATCTGTTTCAGACTGGTGGCTCCTGTGGAAGAACCTCAGTACGATGCCCTCTCTATTTCTGGGGTGCTGAAGTGATGGGCGAAGCACTACTTGGCATTAGTTGGTTCATGCTTGGAACTGTTTGCCAACGCATGCTCCTGCTTGGCATTGGTTGGTTGCGCTTGGCAATGCATGATTGTGGTTGGCATTGAACGGTCGTGCCCGGTTTTGCTTCGCATTGGTTACTCAGGATTGGCATTGCTCAGCATTGCGCGGTTGTGCGTGGCACGAAATGGTCGAAATTAGCATTGCGTGGCATGACTTGGTCAAGTGCGATATTGGGCAATCGTGCTTGGCATTGCGTGGCATTGGTTGTTTATGCTTGGCGTTGCTTGGTCGTGCAAAGCACTGAGCGATTTTGCTTGACAATGTTTGGCTTGGTTGGTCATGTTTGGCGGCGTTTGGCAATGAGTGGTCCTGCTCTTGCCACTGCCTGGCACTGGTGGGTAATGCTTGGCATTGGATGGTCGTGCGTGGCATTGGGTGATCGTGCTTGGCGTTGCTTGGGGTTGTGTGGTCATGCTTGCGGCACTCGTCCGAGGTGATTGGTATTGGTCGGTCGTGTTTGGCATTGCGTTGTCTAGGTTGGTCGTGCTTGCCCGTGCTTGGCAATGGGTGTTCCTGCTCTTGCCATTCGTCCTGAACATTTACCAAAACAATGTACCACAGAAGCCTTGAAAAGAAATTTGGGCGGAAGAATCGTTGGTAAAGAGTCCTTACACAGGAATCCATGGGAACCCTAGGTCAGGAATTGTCCCTAAGGAATCCTTACTCAAGATTCGCAACTAAAGAGTACGTAAGATGGAATATGTAGTCAGAAATATGCGTTCATAATCTGTATGAAAAAATATGGAGTGTGGAACCTCTGCTACGGAACATTAAGGAATGTGTATGAAGGGATCTGTAATAAGGAACAGTGTTTCAGGAATAGTTCTTAAAGTATCCTTACTAAGGAACCCCTACTTAGGAATCCTTACCCTAGCATCCGTAGTACGGAATGTTCACCAAGGAACCCATGCGATGGAATCATGAATAAGGAGTCCGTAATAAAGAATGTGTAGTATATAATCAGTGTTCAAGAAAATATGCAAATGAATCGTTAGTACGCAATGCGTTTGGACAAATTCACAATAAACAATATGCATGAAGTACTCAGGGGAAACACAAAACCGTCCTAAACAATCTTCATTGAGGAATGTTCATGAAGGAGTCCGTGGTAAGGAATATGTAGTGGGGAATATTTACGAAGGAACCTGTATTCAGGAAACTGTATGAAGGAATCCTATCTCAAGAACCCCTACTAATATATCTGTAGTGATGAAGTTGTAGTATGCAAATTTGATGAAGGAATCATCAGTGAGGAATCGTTTTTTTATAGGTTTTTTTGTTAAAAAAAAAAATGGATTAACGAATCCTGATAAAGGATTATGTATCAAGAATCTCGGTTCAGGAACATCTACTAATTATTCACTATAAAGGAAGATTTGCAAAGAAAATCTGTATTACGGGAATATTGCTAAGGGATGTTTACTCAGAAATCCTTGCTAGGAAATCCCGACTAAGGAATATGTATCAAAGAGTCCTTGGAGACGGGGAAGCCGCGCGCAGGCCCTGCCGACCCTGGCGGGGAAGGCGGAAGCCGCGCGCAGGCCCTGCCGACCCCCACAATCCCAACGAGCTCCAATCGCTATCAGGATGCTGCCAAAAATGTGCTCGGCGCCTGGGCGAGCAAATCATGTTTCAAAACAGTATGCGCGGCGCGGATGCGAGTGTGCAATATGTTGCCGAAGCACGGACCCCAGACCGCCACTCCAGAATCCCCCGCCCTCGAGAACGCTGCTCCGCCAACTTCGGCACACCTCTTCTAGAAAAGCAACAAATTGAGTGAACAGAACAAGTCGGAGGTTCGCGTGGATCTCCCTGATCGGCGCTGGATTCCCCTCCGTAGCGTGCAAAGGGCGCTGGGGGCCGCGCCAGAGGCGCTGGCGGGGGGGGGGCGGGGGGCCCAACGCAGATCTAAAAAATCCGCGCGGCGCTTCGAAAGCGAAGTTTATGCATTATGTTTTTTCTCCTCGATTCTCCTTTCTAACAAAAAAATAGATTCCCCCCCCCGCGTTATCGGTACCCCTTCCGGGTATGTAGATCAGATGCGATTCTGACCGCATGTCCATCTTAAATATGAATATACACTATCCCAAGGGGGCCGGTATCCCCCCCTGAGGTTCCCCTGTAGAAAAACACTCTGCGGTGACAGTTTCGCTCTAACATAGCATTTGTTCACGAATCCCTTGCAAAAAGCACTGACGAAGTACACACGCGCGCGTCGTCACGCGCGCATGCAGCAATCCTTCAAAAAGCTTCGGTGCCGGAAGGATTTCGCAATCGAGTTCCCCAAAAAAAATACAAAACACACAGGGTATCGCAACTCTGATGTGCTAAAAAAGCTTCCGCGCGAGCTCTTGCGAAATCTTACGAAAACCATAGGTTTTTCAATATTTACACAAAATACGATTAAACGGGCTTCGCGCGCGAGCATGTCGAAATCTGTGGAACGCCCTTGCGCGTGTGCCGTCGCGAGAACCCTCTGCAAAAAAAGGGACGAAGTGCAGACGCGCGCGTCGTCGCGCGCGTATGCCGAAAACCTTCAAACCCATCGGTTTCGGAAGGATGTCAAAATCGTGTCCAAAAAACCTACAAAATCCCAAGGTTTCGCAACACGGATTTTCAACAAAAGCGTGCGCGCGCGCGCTCTTGCGTCGTCGTCGTCGTCGTCGCCGTCCTCCCTCCTCCCGCGTCGTCGTCGTCGTCTACGTCGTCCTCTGTCCTTCCTCGTGTTCGTCGTCGTCGTCCTCTTTGGCGTCGTGGTCGTTTCCGTCGTCGTTGTCGCCGTGGTCGTCCTTCCTCCTCCTCCCTCGTCGTCGTCGTCCGTCGTCGTTGTTTCGTCGTCGTCCCTCCTATTTCGTCGCCGTCGTAGTCGTCGTCGTTGTCGTCGTCGTCGTCTTCCCTCCTCCCTCGTCGTTGTCGTCGTCGGCGTCGCCGTCCTTCCTCCTTCTTCGTCGGTTGCGTCGTCGCCGTCCTCCCTCCTCCCTCGTCGTCGTCGTCGCTGTCGTCGTTGTCGCCGTCGTCGTCCTTCCTTCTCCCTCGTCGTCGTCTTTGTTGGCGTCGTCGTCGTCGTCGTCTTCGTCGTCGTCGGCGTCGTTGTCGTCGTCGAAGTCGTCGGAGACGTCGTCGGTGTCGTCGTAGTCGTTGTCGTCGGTGTCGTCGCAGTCGGTCTCAAGAGGTTTTGCAAACCAAGTTGCGGGTGGGTGGGTGGGATGTTTGCGCGAGCAGTGGAGATGACGACTTCAAGTTCAGCAGAGTGGATCCTCACCCATAGGATAGCACAGGGCAGGGTAGATAATCGGCTCACGCAGCTGGTTTCCTGGCGACTCCTGGCGCCGGGAGGCGCCCATGTACCGAGAAATGGGCCCGGCGGGGGGGTGAAGCCTGCTGCACGCAGAAGATGTCGCAACCTCCCCCTTCTAGAAAAGTACAAAACGCCACAAAGATAAACTTTGGGCGATCTGCGCGGATCTCTTTGATCTGCGCTGGGCCCCCCCCCTCCCTGGCGCGCGGAGCGCCGCCAGGGGCGGCCCCGGAGGCGCCGCCGGGGGGGCCCCAGCGCGGGGCCAAGACATCCGCGCGGAGCGCCAACGTGTATGTTTATGGCGTTTTGTCTTTTTCGAGTGACCTCCCCTGTCCCTAACCCTGCCCTTGCGTGCGGCCCGGCTCCTCCTCCTCCTCCTCCTCCTCCTCCTCCTCCTCCTCCTCCTCCTCCTCCCCATCCTGCCCTTTCCTGCGGCCCGCTGCCTCCCAGGCCTTCGAGCCGAACCTGCCCTGTATCTGCCGGTGTGCGGCGGCCAGCACGGGGGTGAACTGCCGGCAGGGCGGGCACCACGAGGCCGAAAAGTAGATACCGACGGAGGGGCGCAGGGAGGGGAGGAGGAAAGGGAGGGGAGGGAGGAGGAGGAGGAGGAGGAGGAGGAGGCAGGGCCTCTGCCGCAGAGGCGGAGGCGGAGGCTGAGAAGGAGGAGGAGGAGGAGGAGAGGGAAGGAGGAGGAGGAGGAGGAGGAGGAGGAGGAGGAGAGGAGGAGGACGAGGACGAGGAGGAGGAGGAGGATAAAGTCGGCAGAGGGCACCTTCGGGAATCTACGAGAGCCACCGGGCCCGGAGGACGCGTCGGCCGCCGCGGCCGCGTCAGAGCGCCCCGACGGGAGGGGAGGGAGGGAAGGGAGCCATGACAAGGCGAAAACCCACCCCCACCCCCAGTCCCGACGCCCAGCCCCGAGCCCGCGATCTGGGGGGTCGGGACTGGGGGTGGGGGTGGGTGTTCTCCATTCCTGGGCCCTGAAAACCCACCCCCACCCCCAGTCCCGGCCCCCCCGATCGAGGGTTCGGGAATGGGGTCGGGACTGGGGGTGGGGGTGGGTTTTCGCCTTCTCAAGCCAGGAGGTTGGTTGGTGGGTGACCTCGGAGCGAGGTTAGGCGGCGGGCGAGGGGGGGAAGTGAGAAGGAGAAGGCCTTCCCAGAAGGCGGCGGGACTCCTCAGAGGCCCGCGCGCCTTCCGAGGAGCTGTCCTTGTCTTCCGGGGGGGGCTCTGGGAGACTTCTCCGAAGGCCGGGGCACTTCCGAGACTTCTGAGGAGGCCCGCCCCTTCTCACTTCCCCCCCCGCGCTCGCCGCCCAGAGGTGGCACGTCGGGGCTGCTGGCCCAGTCGCTCGAGAGGGGAGCCGCGGGGCCCCGCGGGCGGCCGGCAGCAGCCCCCCGAGCGCCAGTCTCCAGGGATGAAGGTGACCGCTCTCGAGGGAGAGGGCACCGGGAGAGGGCAGGAGGGAGCGAGGACCTACAGTCGGGGCGTTGACCTAAGGAGCCCTAAATGAGGAACGAGGCCCCTTTTCTCCACAAGTTAAACTTCGACTTACCATCGAAAACAGAAGGAAAACCTGAGGCAAGCTGTGAAACAATCAAGAAACACAAAGCCCCTCCCAAACGAAAAGGGTTCCTTCTTCAGTGCCCCGACTGTACGTGACAGCGTGCCCGACCCTCCTCAACTCCCTGACCTCCCGGCGGAGGGGGGGCACGCCCAATCCCCTAGGCAAGCGCTGGTTTGGGCTGGGGAGGGGGCATTAGCGGTCCTCCGGCAGGGATCCTCGCCCGGTCTCGACCCCACCCAACCTCGAAGCACGACGTAGGTGCGAGGCTGGCAAGACGGAGCGAGAGATGATCAAACCCGGAGGTGAGGGATAATTTCGAGGACGGGAGGGGGGGAGGGAAGCAACCCAACTCGGCGGTGGACAAACCTTCCTTTAGTAAACCTCCCTTTAGTGAAAACGACCTGGGACCGAAACCGACGGACCTGGACCCGCAAAAATGACGGCCGCGACGCCCTCTCGAAAACCGAAAACGGACAATTCACTAATCGACGTGTCAGGGTAGGAGGTCTGTCCACCCCCGACCCACCGAAGGGCCCCAGCGGCAGCGTCCGCATAGCGCACCCGCACACGATTTGGCACACCCCTCGCACGCTCCGTGGTCCCCCTATCGAGCTCCGCCGAAGGCCCCCGCGGCAGCGTGCGCACGGCGTGCCCGCGCCCACTGTGGCACCCCTGACCCGCTTCTAGAGGAAAGAGAACTATGCACATACACCGATTCTTGCCAGGCCCATCCTGAGCCCAGGATCGGTGCATATGCCCTCCTGCCGTGGCCAGGAAGGCATATGCACCGATCCTGGGTCAAGGATGGGCCTTGCCAGGATCGGTGCATGTGCATAGTTCTCTTCGCCCGAGCTTCCAGGGGTCCGCACCGAGGTCTGCGTCGGCGCCAGAACTCCTCCGCCACGCTCACGGCGCCACCGGCGCACCCGGCGCGCTCCGAGCGCCCAGGGGAGAGGCGTGGGGAGCGGGGCCCAGCGCCGACGCAGGAACTCCACGCACGCCTCTGCTGGGGAGTGGGCGAGGGAGGGAGGTAGAGGAAAAATAAGTATGCACATACACCGATCCTGGCCAGGCCCATCCTGAGCCCAGGATCGGTGCATACGCCCTCCTGCCTTGGACAGGAAGGCATATGCACCGATCCTGGGTAAAGGATGGGCCTCGCCAGGATCGGTGCATGTGCATAGTTCTTTGCGCCCGATGCTGGGGAGTGAACGAGGGAGGGATGGAGGGAAGGAACATCCACTCTCCTGCACGTAGCGCGGCTTTGGCGACAAAGAGGGCCGACCCGCACGCGCTGCCGACCCATCGCTCGACTGCACGTGAAAATGACCTTCCGCAGGAGTGGCCGCCGGTGCGGGCCCATTGGGGTTCCCCCATCGTGGAGCGAAACGCGACAGCAGAAGCTTGCCCGCCTGGTTGTGGTCCCCCGCGCCCCGCCGCAAGCCGCGCACCAAAGGTGTCATTGTTGCATAGGGTCACTCCTGCGTGCAGCCGAATCCCAAGTGGACGCCCGAAATGGGTACGGAAAAATGGATGCCCAACAACAAATGTTGTCCCAGACCAAGAACGGCCGCTGTTGGGCAGGATGTTTTCTGTCTCAAGTAGACACAAACCGCGGCGGCGCGGACAGGGAATCGGGCTCAAAATGAACCAGAACTGCTGTGGGGCCTCGTGCCCGCTCCTTCCGTGCCCGTTTCGATCGTGCCGGCCCCATGAATTCCAGCCCACCACGCTCCGCACCAACTTCCGGAGCACTGCGCCGACATCTGGGCAGGCGCCAAAAATCGGGTCGGGCGAAAGGGGGGGATAGCAAAGGGGGGGGTTGAGAATCAGCTCACGTAGCTGATTTTCCCGGCGCCTCCCGGCGCCGGAGGCGACTATGTATCGAGGAATGGGCCCCTCGATGAGGCCGAAATCAGCTGCATGCAGCAAATTTCGTAACCCCCCCTTTCCCAATCCCCCCCTTTCGCCCGGCCCGACCAGAGCGCAACCCCACGGCGCCGCACCCCGCGCGCCCCCTGCGCCGGTGGAAGCAAGGCGCGGGGAGGGGAGCCCAGCGCCGACCGGGGGCACTCCGCGCAGAGCACCGGCAGGAAGTCGGACGGGGGGGAAGGAGAAACCATTCGAGGAACCACTTTTTCATGGTTGACTACCTACCAGACCACCCCAACCCAACCCGAAGACCCGAATTTCGGGTTGGGGGGGGTAAGGGTTCCACATGTGATTTTTCTATGTTTCCCGACCCCCCCCCACTGGAAATCGGGTCTGGTGGGTGGTGAACGGTGAAGGCGAAGTTGGCCAAAACCATCGTGCAGGCCTTCCCCGCGAAGGCCCTCCAGGACGAGTCCTGAGGGACCCCCAAGTCGGCGGCGTGCCCATGTGCGCGTCAGGCTGCCCGACTACGCTTTCGCTGCGGATTCCCTCACTGCCGCCACTTTCGTTTTCATGGGGTTCCGCTCCCATGATCCTGGGCGCCACAGCATCCCGCGAAGCATCCTCGGAGCTCCCGAGCACCACCGGAACAGGCCAAAGAAGGGCGCGGCGAGTGGACGGCGCGCCAGCACCAGACTCCCGAGGCTGCGCAGTCCATCGGCGGCAAGGCCGGACCCCGCCCCACGAGCTATGCCAGAGGTCAGAGGTCCCAGACTGGCACCGCCCAGTCCAGGCCAACCAAGATGGAAATAAGGAGGGAAGGGAGCGAGGGGGGGAGGGAGGAGGCCAGGAGGGAGAGGGAGTACGCGCTTTCTTCTGCGTCGGTGGCTCAAATCGAGATGGCGCCAACGCTCGGGATAGGAACGGGGCCGCCAGGAAGGAAAAGGGAGGAGGCAGGGGTGAAGAGGACTCCGTGCCTCAAGCACACAACGGTGCCAAGGGAATCTCGATCACGCCCATCGGTGCCGATCCGCGCCAGCACAGAGGAAGGTAGGCACGGCGCCCGCAAGGCGTGAGTGGCGCAGTGCGAGAAAGAGGAGGAGCAGCAAAAGAGAGGAGAGGAACAAACGTAACATCCAGTGCAGGAGTCATACAAACATCTTCCGAGGTATTCAGGGCACCAGAAAAGACATCGCGAGCTCCTCGCACACCGCCTGGTCTGGGCGCCACGCTGGGCGCGCACGCGACTACGGACTGTGCTGGCGCAGAGAGGGGCTCTGCAACAAAGAGGGGGGATGAGGGCGGGCGAGGAGGGAGGCGGCCGAATGCTGTGGACATTGCCGCTTAGGGCACCGTCCACGCCGCGGGCGGCAGAGGCGGCAAGGGCCCATCCGTCCAGCCCACGGGGGGCATACCGTCATTGCACGGGGCCGTCCAACCCTGCATATTGGCCAAGATGCTCCATTTCACCGCTGTGGATCCAGCGTTACGGATGTGTCCCGGCTCGCGCATCCAAATGTGGAACGCGATGCGCTTCTTCCCTAACTGGAGAAGTATTCCGATCGGAAATGTCTTGGTGCTCTTGACGCCCTTGGGCAGGTAGTGCCACTCAGCACCTCGGCTGAGCAGGGTGCCTCTCAGGACAATGGAAACTCACAAAAGGATGGTCCTGCCAGACCGCGGGTTGCCATCCGGCAGCCAGTGCAGACACCGATCGTATCTCCTCTCCTCCTCCTGGCCGGACTGTGCGCGCCCGTCCACCGAACTCTCCGGCAGCCAGTGCAAACACCGATCGTATCTCCTCTCCTCCTCCTGGCCGGACTGTGCGCGCCCGTCCACCGAACTCTCCTGTCCCATGGAGCCGATACTCCCGGAACAAAGGGTCCACGGGCTCCCCGGTGGGTGCCCCCCTCCCGCGCTTCCAGGGCCGGAGGACTCAGGAGCTCCCGCTGCCCCACTCCTGGGGCACCAATGCTAAGAACCCGCTGCTGGGGCAGGCCTGCTGGGCTTTTCCTGCCCTCGCCGCCCAGGGCGCGGCAACAGACTGGCACTGGCACGCCATCCGGGCGCTCCAGTCCGCCGTCTGTGGCGTCGCTGCTGCTCAGTAGCCTGGTGCTTCCCATGCCCCTGCACTGGAAGAAACGAGAGAGGCACAACCATAAACTGTTGGCGCTCCGCACGAATCTCTTGGATCTGCGGTGGACCCCCTCCCTGGCGCGCGGAGCGCGCAAGGGGCGGCGCCGAGGGCGCCGCCGGGCGGGCCCAGCACGGATCCAAGAGATCCGCGCGGAGCGCCAACAGTTTGGGCTTATGGATTGTGGCGAGCTTTCTTCTTCGATGCAAACCGGCCTCCCTGGCGGGCCACTCCCTAGGACAAGGAGCCACGGCCGCGCGGCCGCCTGCGCTCCCTCACTCGGTCCTGCGTCTCGGCCCCTGCGGCGCCCCAGGAAGCAGGCTGTGGCACCGCGGCCGTGACGTGGCTCTCTGGGCGGCGCGCGCAGGAAAGGGCAGAGGGAGGGGGGAACGCTTCTTGAAAGACGGCTGCCTCTTGGAAGGCGCCGGCCGCCCTTCCAAGAACCCAGGGGCAGAGATACGTACCCCAACAGTTTCTTGGAAGCACGGGAGCGTTCCTCGGAAGCAACAGCGGCTTCTTAGAAGCAAGCCGACTGCTTCTTAGAGGCACGCCAGGGACAGCTTCTGAGGAACAGCCGCCTGTTTCTTCGAAGGGGCGCCCGCGCCCTCTGAGCAAGGGGGTGTTTCTACAGAGCCTCCCCCAAGCGTGCCCCCCTCCCCGCCGCCCCCCCTCTGCGCGTGGGTTGAAGCCCGTCGACGCCGCGATGGCGCGCAGCTTGTTCCATGGAGCCTCGTCCGAACTGTCTTCGGGGACCTCTGCTCTCGCCCCGTCGGGGGCCGCGCCCGCCGGCCTCGCCACCCCCCCCACCCCCCCTGGGCCAGCAGGTGCGGCAGCGCGCCTCTTGGGCGTGGGCCCCCCCAACGCTGAAGCCCAGCTCGCGCAGCCCGCGGGCCGCCGCTTCCACAGCAGGTGCTGGACGCCGCTGGGGCCCTGTCCCGCTCGACCGTCGATGCCGCCGTGAAGCAGGGTCGAGGCCAACAGTGGCCTGCCAGCCCCAACCCCTTGTGCCCGGCGTGCGCCTTCCATCCTCCTCCTCCTCCTCCTCCTCCTCCTCCTCCTCCTCCTCCTCCTCCTCCTCCTTCCCCTCCTCCCCTTCCTCCTCCTTCCCCTCCTCCCTCTCCTCGTCCTCCACGTCCTGCCAAAACTTGGACTGACTTGGGGCGAGGCTCCCAGCGGCTGCTGCGGCGACCCACGCCCGCTCGTGTGCCACTGGCATCATCGACCGTTGGTGTTGCAGGACACGGTGGCAGACAGTCGCCGCACATGGACCACCAACCGTCAGGTTCGTTTCCTCAGCGCGCGACGCCGCGCGGAGGCTGAGCCGGAGGCTTGGCTGCTCCTGCATCCAGAAGTCCAGGATTTGTTGGGTGACCTCGGGCTCGGCGCCATCGGACCCCCATGGCGCTGTTTGGCCTTGTGCTGGCTGGGAAAAGGGAGCCGGAAATGGAACAGCCCTGCGGCTCGGGACACCGTTGCTGCGGAAAGACGGGGGGAGAAGCATGCAGGAAGGAGGGAGAAGAGGGAAGGATGGAGTGAGTAGGGAGGGAGGGAGAGGAGGGAGGGAGAGAAGAGGGAGGGAGAGGAGGGAGGGAGAGAAGAGGGAGGGAGAGAAGAGGGAGGGAGAGAAGAGGGAGGGAGGGGGACGAGGGAGGGATGGAGTGAGCAGGGAGAGGAGAAGGGCCGAGGGACTGCGTGTTTGGACTGCGTGTTGCCGGGGGGCCACTGGGGGCAGGGAGCTTGAGAGGAGGATGGGGTGGAGGGAGGTGGAGGAGAGGGAGGGGGAGGATAGGGAGAAATCGCGCTGCTGGACAGCTGGCCTTCTATATCAAATTCGCCGGCCCAACAGGCAAAAGGCGTGCTAAGATCTGCGGTGACTGGTTAACAATATTCTAGTTCGCGCGCGCGGGGCCGCCCCTGGGGGTCCGCGGATGGTCCCGGGCAGGTCCCGGCAGGCTCCCAAGAGCGTTCCAGGAGCGCTTCAAATGGCCTCCGAGAGAGCTCAACATGGCCCGAGACGGCCCAAGAGCGATCCAAGACGCCAAAGATGGCCTCCAGACATCCCAAAGCGCCTGCAAGACGCCCCCAGAGGCCTCCAAGAGACCACCCAAGAGGGCCCACGGAGGCAGAAGCGATTTGCTATAATGTTTGGAGGCTTTTGGCGCTCTCGCCTTGGAGGCCTACTGGCGCTCCAAGACGGCCCAAGAAACTTCCAGGATCGCCCCAAAACAACCCAAGAGGCCTCGAAGAGCGCTCAAAACGGTCCCAGAGGGCAACGAGACAGCCCCAGAGGCCTCCAAGATGGCCAAAGAGGCCTCCAAAACGGCTCCAAGAGCGGGCCCAGACGAGGGACCCTACCGGACATTTCGAGCTCCAGGCGCAGCGAGGTCCCCTGGAGGCCCCACGAGGCCCTCAAAAAGCTCCCGAGATGCCCCCGAGAGGCCCAAAGAGACCCTCAAGAGGCCCCCCGTACCGCCCCAGGAGGTGTCAGCCATACCGCCAAGAGGCCCAAAAATAGGCCTCCTATCCTTTCACCAACCCTTCCTACGTTCTTCCCTCTCCTCCTTCTCCCCCCTCTGCGTCAACGAACCTCAATCCCCGAACGAAATCGCACCGCCACGAGGCCCCTGAGAGGCCTCCCAGAAGTCCCCAAGCGACTCCCAACTCGCCCCAACTTGGCACACAAAGCTATCCAGAGACCTCCTCCTCATCCTCATCCCCCCCTTCTCCTTCTCCTCGTCCTCCTCCTTCACCTCTTCGCTCGCCACGAACACACAAACACATAGCACCAATGATGCAAGATGGGCAGGCGGAATGAGCGGAGCGATTCGATCAACAACATCCGAGGGGACGCCGACAGCGGCACCCGCTCAGCATGAGCAGGAACTGCTCTCGGTCTTTTGCTCGATCGCACCGAGCGACTGAGATCGGGGAACGAACAATGACATAAACGTGGAAACTCCAAGGTCCACGCGGACTTCTAGGATCGGCGCTGTATTCTGGGGGCCCCAGGACACACAAATAAATACACACAAATAAAATAACCCCCCATATTTTCCTATATTTTCTGGGTTTATGTCTTCCCCCCCACTTCCCATATTTTCCCATATGTTCTGGGAATCGACGAATACTTGTGTCTGTGTGCGTTTTTCCCTCCTGATGTATCCCCTCCCTGGCGCTCGGAGCGTGCAAGGGGCAACCACCGGAGGCGCGGGCCCAAGGCGCCGATCCGAGGACTCCGCACGGACCTCCGAGCTGCTATATGCTCATGCCACTGTGCGTTCTCCTGCGGAAAGGCCTGGCCACGCGCAGAACAGGGTCGGGTAGTGACTACCTACCAGACCACCCCAACCCAACCCGAAGGCCCGAATTTCGGGTTGGGGGGGGGTAAGGGTTTCATATGAGTTTTCTCAACACTCCCCGACCCCCCCCACTGGAAATGGAGGGCAATTTGGAGCCTTCGGGTTGGGTTGGGGTGGTTTGGTGGGTGGTGAGGTAGGGGTAGGAGGGACGGCTTCTTCGAAGCAAGCCAGCTTGCTTGAAAGCGCGAGCCTTGTCCACAGGTGTAGGGCCAGCGCCTTCTGAGAAGCAGCTTCCTTCTAAGAAGCCTCCCCCCTCCCTCTAATTACCTCCCCTGTGCGCGCCGCCAGACAGGGAGAAAACAAAAGGTACTGATACCGCTACTCCCCCGAACCTCTCCTGGGGTGCGTTCCGACCAGGTTTTCAAGGTGAATCCAATGGTGGCGACTGGGGCCTCCCGGGAGGTCCCCAAAGGGGAAAACCAGGGGAGGGGAACGACAGGGTACCTTTTCCCCCTCCGGTGCAATTATGATGCATGTTGCATCTTCAGGGGACCTTCTCTGTCCCATCGCGCCCTCATCCGCGTCGAATCCATGTCGTACTCGTCGAATCCGCGTCAAATCCGCGTCGCATCCGTGTCGAATCCACGCCGTGTCCGCGTCGAGTCCACATCGAGCCAGCGTCGGGCGCAAACAAACACACCGAGTTTGGGGACAGGCGGGGCCCCCCGAAGATGCGGCGTGAAAAAGGAGGCAGGGGCTGCCGATCAGCCGCGTCGTCCTCAGCCCGTCCCCAGCGACGCGGGACAGGTCGGGCGCCAGGAAGGGGCCCTTCAGCGCCGCGGTCGGCGGGGCCGCCAGCCAGCGCTCTCAGAGGGAGAGGCCTCCTCAGAGGGCGTCTCTCGGGTCGGGCGAAAGGGGGGGATGGCAAAGGGGGGGTCTGAGAATCAGCTCACGTAGCTGATTTTCCCGGCGCCGGAGGCGGCTATGTATCGAGGAATGGGCCCCTCGGTGGGGCCGAAACCAGCTGCATGCAGCAGATTTCGTACCCCCCCTTTCCCAATCCCCCCCTGTCGACCGACCCGATTCTCAGAGGGAGAGGCGAGCCTTTTCCCGGAAGCCCTCGGGCCTTCTGCCGGAGCTCTTCCTTGCGTCTTCGGGGAGAGCAGAAGGGCACTCCTCAGAAGGCCAGGGGACTTCCGAGCCCTCTGCGAAGGCCCACCCCCTTCTCGCGTTCCCCCAGGCTCGCCGCCGGCCCAGGGCGGGGCCACCGGGCGCGCCGCGGGGGGGTGGGGGGGGACGCGGCGCCCTCCGCTCCGCGGGCGAGGAGCGGTGCGCGAGGCAAACTCGTCCGACGGCGGGGACGCCCGGTCATCAGAAACGCTGAGCATTAAACAAGACACATTGAACCAACATGACCTAACGCAGTGGCAAGTTGCCACTGCATTAGGTCATGTTGCCACTGGCAAATTGCCACTGCGTTAGGTCAAATTGCCACTGCAATGGCAAGTTGCCACTGCCGGCCAACATGACCAGTGGTTGCCACTGGCAACCACTGGTCATGCAAAGACGTGTTTCGGTGGCAAGCGAGAAGCGTGATATCATAGCCGTAGGTAGGGAGCGGTGCGGCATAACAACTTGTCCGAGGTCAGGGGGGCCAGTCCCAGGGCGACTGGAGAGTTCGTAGCCCTACTGTGGCGCGTCGGCGTATATAAATTTTCCAGCCGCCATGGGGTAGGGGTCCCCGACAGCGAAAATTTGCATGTTACACTGTGTTTCATCCGCTAATCCGCGGCCTCCTCCTGCTGCTGCTCTTCCTCCTGTTCCACCTCCTCCTCCTCCTCCTCCTCCTCCTCCTATTCCTTCCTGCTCCTGTTCCTCATTCTCCTTGTCCTGCTCCTGCTCCTCCTGCTTCTCCGCTGATCATCCTGGGGGTCCCCAGGATTCGTAAGGATTCCTCAGGATCCCAGAAAGGATTCCTGAAGATTCCTCGGGATTCCTGAGGATCTCTTGCTATGGACGAGAGACATCGGAGCAAACATCGCAGCGTGCGCGGAGATCGCGCCGCATCGGCACGGAGTCGGATTCGAATCGGATCGAATGCACCAGGATGCGCAACAGCGCCATGCAAGCATCAAGTCGCATCGCAGCGGGAAGCGCGAGAGCGCGAACAACCTCGCGCTCTCGCGCCGGCCTCCAGGGGAGAAAAGGAGGACGAGGGGGATGAGGAGCCGAACCGCGACGCGCGAATAACTTCGCGCCCTCGAGGGCACCTTTGACCATCGGAGTCGAATAGGATTGGGCCGCCCGACACCAATATCGAATCATATGGATCAAACCGAAATGGACTTGTGGACGCCATGGCAGTGGGCACTCTAACAGTCCTACCACTGAATTAAACATGGGCATTACATGCTTAAAAGAGAAGTTAAACATGATATAACAATCTTCTACACGCTTAAACATGTCGTAAATGTGTCCTAAACATTTGGAACTGATTTGACAACATGCCTCGTTTCAATGGATGGTCCTCCACAAAATGGACCCTGGCCATTCCCACCGCGTAAACCAATTCCATCTCGAACGGCATCCGCCATCTTGCCGTCGCGCGGACGTCCATTTCGCGTGCATTGTTCGATGTCGTGCGTGTATGTTTTGCTCCATGGTCCAGGATGGTCCTCGATGGCTCTCGCCGAGAAAAATACACACGTCCGAGCGATGCCACGCCATCCGACAGCGGAGGTCTCGCTCGAGGTTTGGCCGCCTCGCGGCGCCGGAGGCCTCCAAGCTGGAGCATGAAACTTGCCATCGCTCGGATGCCCATTCCCTTCACATGTTTTGGCATTGTGCGATTTTTCTGATTGCTCGATGATCAAGGATGCTCCTCGATGGTCCGAGCCGAACAAAAGCGCAAACGTCCGAACAAAGCCAAAGAAAAGACACATCTGCATACGTAACCTAACCAACCTTGATCCTATACCTATACCTGAAATCGACAGGCTCACAGGCGATGACAACCTTAGGGATGCGCCCTTAGAGCCTCAAGGAACCCTTAAGATCGGCATCGAGATCAGGTGATGCCGCTCATAGGGATAAGAATCTGCTGCAGGCCGGTAAGCAACCGTAAGCTCCTTGAGGTCGGTGAAGCCTTCCAAGAACGGCGCTGGACCCCCAGCTCCCTGGCGCGCGGAGCGAGCAAGGGGCGGCGCTGGAGGCGCAGCCAGGGGGAGTCCAGCGCCAATCCAAGAACTAAGGAGTGTCCTCCGAGTTCGGTTGCAACTCATGGGAGCCTCCCATATAATCTTGTCGGCTCTTGCGAATCGACGCTAGTTGACGCTAAGTCGACGCTAATCGAAGCTAAGTCGACGCTAATCGACGCTGAATCGACGCTAATCGAAGCTGGCCGACACCAAGTCGGCGCTATCTCATCCACTCCCAGACGCCAATCGACGCGAATCGACGCTAACCTCAGAACTGTGAGGGTGTACCAGGCTCCCATGATCGTGGGAGCCTGGTGCTACAGAGACCGAGGATTCATGCGTATGCCGAGCTTTCTTCTCGTACGTTCCTGCATCAGCGCCCCTCAAACGGGGACTCCACTAACGGGTACTTTGGCCAGTGACCCAGCGAACCCAACCCTTCCCGATGTGGGCAAAGCTGCAATGCAAGAAAAAGGCCCTAAAGTGGCAACTTTCGGCAACATTTCAAAGTACCCGTTAGTAAGTACCCGTTACGGTGCCGTTGACTGCACATTGGGGGCAGGCAGCCGGGAGGGGGGTGGCACGCGCACCTTCCGTGCATTTACTCGTGGGGCCCGCGGTGGCAGTCCGAGGGCCATGTGGGGCCCCTGCGGGGCGACGTTCCTGCAATGCTCGATCCCCATACGTACGCATATTGCCCCCCGCTGCTGAGTACCCCCAGAAAGGATCCCGAACCCTTTGGGAGGGGGCCTAAGTTAGGGAGGGCCAGAAACATCAGGGATAGGGGGTTTTCCTGCAGATGTATCGAACCAAATCGTCCAGATGTTTTACCCCTAATGCAAAGACGGGGACCTCAGTGAGGCCACGTCTTCATCGAGTCATTAGCGTTACACGTCGGTCGGAAGAAGTAGGTAAAAACATGAAGTAGGAAGGCGGATTAAGTTGATTGGGTCCACGCCCCCCAGAGAATAACAAAACACAGCAGAAGCGTGTCGATTCTTGAAGTAGGAAGGCGCTTGAAATAGATTGGGATCTGGGAATCCAAAAATACATACTTTCAACGACCGGCGTGTAGGGGTTCTTTTGCTCTCGATGAAAGCCGTCCGCCAGACCTTCATCGACCGAACGCACGCGCCGGCGTCTGCGCCGCGCAGGCGTGGCGCGAACCCTGCCGTCGGGCGTGGCATGAAGGAGGCGTGATGTTTGTTGGCGTTTCAACCCCAGAAAATTTCAACACCACTGGAGAGGCGACCCAGAGGAGAGGGTGCTGATGGATGCGGGCCTTGGACCCCCGGGTAAGGGGCAACGATCGGGGGGACTTGTACTTCAGTGGGCCCCGGAGGGCCGTTTTTGTCGCCGCTGCCTAGAAAGAGCCCCTTGAAAATGGAAGCGGCAAAAAACGGCAACAAAAAACTACAAAAAACAGCAAAATGGGGGTCGTCCGCCCCTGTGCGTATCTCCCCCTACCGTTAGGTCGGGCATGTCCTCCTACGGGTGGATTTGGGAAGAAGAACAACGAATAGTCAAAACATACTCAAAATTAGTCAAAAAAGCATGACACATCGTCCCCTGACTACTTCTAAACTGTTCTTGGACATTCCAGCTGTAGGAAAACAGGACCGACGAAACCCCGCCGCTGCCCCCGACAGGGCCTTCTTCCATGGACCGACGGTTCGTCCCGAGCCCATGTCTAACAGCCCCTGGGACCCACAGCAAGGGCCCCACGTGCCCGAAGACGGCCCGAAACCTTGAAACCCGTTGTCCGCACGCGCGTCGGCCCGTCGTCGGCGTCGTCGTCGTCGTCGGGCACCGCTGCCTTCCATGGCGACGCCCGGCGTGCGGCTCTCTGGCGCCCTCGAGGCTCCACGGGGCCCAGCTGCGAGCCTTCGATGGCAGACCCTCTCCTCCTCCTCCTGACCTCTCCTCCTCCTCCTCCTCCTCCTCTTCCTCCTTCCTCCTCAGCCTCCTTCCTCCTCAGCCTCCTTCCTCCCTCCTCCATCCTCCTGTCTCCCTCCTCCACCCTCCGCCCCCCTCCATCCTCCCTCCTCCTCCTCCGTCTCCACCCTCCTCCTCCTCCTCCTCCTCCTCCTCCTCCACCTCCTCCTCCTCCTCCTCCGTCTCCCCCCCTCCTCCTCCTCCTCCTCCTCCTCCTCCTCCTCCTCCTCCTCCTCCTCCTCCTCCTCCTCCTCCTCCTCCTCCTCCTCCTCCCCTCCAATGCCCTCTCCTCCGCTCACGGGGCCCTCGCTGGCAAAAGCCCCGCCGACCGCGGCTTCAGCGCGCCGAGGCACGACCGCACGGCGGGCTCCTCCTCGGCGACGTTCTCGCCGTCGGAGGGCGCGGGCGACGCCTGGCTAGCGTCAGCGCTGCCGCCGCCGGGCGCCGCCCTCGCCGCTCGGAGGGCTCGAGCGACGCCGCGCGTTCTTGTCGTCGTCGCCGTCGTCGTCGCCGTTGTCGTCGCCGCCGCCGTCGTCGTCGCCGTCGTCGTCGCAACCGTCGACCCCGCCGTCGTCGTCGTCATCGTCGCCCTCGCCCTCGCCCTCTTCCGACTCCCGCCCAGCGCCAAGCGAGGCAGCAAAGGGCCGCCCCGCCCGTGCTAGCAGCTCCTCCTCCTCCATCTCTCCTCCGACTCCTGCCCTCTCCTCCTCTTCCTCCTCCTCCTCCTCCTCCTCCTCATCCTCCTCCTCCTCCTTCTCCTCCTCCTCCTCCCGCCCTTTCCTGCCCTGTCCTGCCCTCTCCTGCCTCTGCTCTCCTCCTCCTCCTCCTCCTCCTCCTCCTCCTCCTCCTCCTCATCACCATCACCATCATCACCATCACCATCACCATCACCATCACCATCACCATCACCATCACCATCACCATCACCATCACCATCACCATCCTGATCATCATCATCATCATCATCATCATCATCATCATCATCATCATCATCATCATCATCATCATCATCATCAGAATCATCAGAATCATCAGAATCATCATCATCATCATCATCATCATCAGCATCATCATCATCATCATCATCAACAGCAACAGCAACAGCAACAGCATCATCATCAGCATCATCAGCATCATCATCATCGTCATCAACATCAGCATCAGCATCAGCATCAGCATCATCATCATCATCATCATCATCATCATCATCATCATCATCTTCATCTTCATCTTCATCTTCATCATCACCATCATCATCATCATCATCATAATAATCATCATCATCCTCATCCTCATCCTCATCATCATAATCATAATCATCATCACCATCAGCATCAACATCATCAACTTCATCAACATCATCATCAGCACCATCATCATCAGCAGCAGCATTAGCATCAGCATCAGCATGATCATCAGCATCATCATCATCATCATCATCATCGTCATCATCAGCGTCATCATCATCATCAGCATCATCATCAGCATCAACATCTCCCTCCTCCTCGTCCTCCTCCTCCTCTTCCGCCTCCTCCTCCCACCCCCTCCGTCTCCTCCTCCTCCACCTCCTCCTCCTCCTCCGTGCTCGTCCATCGAGGCCAGAAGAAAGGACACGCGACCGTGCCGTCGTGCGCACGGCAACATGGATTGGGTATCCGTGGATCTGGCGCCTCATTTGGTGTCGGAACGCGCCGACTCTGTACGGAAACGGGATCTGTCACTAAGCCACACGCCTGAATCAATGTTGTTGTGTCCTCGATGCCTGCGGGAGCGGTGCAAGGAATACAGAAGACAATGGTCCGATACTGCTACTCCCCGAACGTCTCCCGGTGCGCGTTCTGACCAGGACGTCGAGGCAAATCCAGCAGTGACAACGAAGGGGCGCGTAACGGTATCGGTATCTTGTCCTCCTCCGGTGACGATGACGATGACAAGGACTGCGAGCCCAGGGGGTTGGCACCCATGTGAACAGAAAACCGCAGCCGAAGCTGGATTCGCGGTGAACCCACAGCTGAAGCCGAAGCCAAAGCTGCAGCGCACAGAACAGAACAGCGGTAAGGGCCAACCTTGAAGGCTTGGACGACAGCACCTTGTAAAAGCGAGGCCTTCCCGGCGGGAAGGACGCCCGCGCTCCCCCCCCTCGTCCTCCTAATCCCCTGCCGCATCCGTCCATCCTCCTCCTCCTTCTCCTCCTACTCCGCACCATCCTCCTCCTTTCGTCCTCCGCCTTATCCTTCTCCTCCTCCTCCTCCTCCTCCAATTCCTCCTCGTCGACATCTCGACTTCTCCCCCTCCCGCGAGATCCAACGCTGCGAAAACCAGAAACTGCAACGGCGCGCGCGAGCAAGCCCAGCCAGAGCCCCAGACCCCGAGGCCCGAGGGGCGGGTAACGAGGCCCTGCGGGCGGGAAGGACGCCCGCGCTCCCCCCCTGGCTCCCCCCCTCCCCTGAGATGCAACGTTGCAAGAACAATTATCCTGGCGAAAGATCCAATAACATGCAGTTGTGGGTGCCGCCACTGTGAATATCTTTCTCGGTGGAGCTGCGTCTGGGGCCACCAGGCGCTGCACTGGGTGGGGGGGAACGCATGCGGGTGGTAGCACTGGGGCCGTCGTTGGAGCTCCTGGAAGCGCTGTAGTGGGTGGGGGGACGCATGCCGGCGGTAGCACTGGGACCTTCGGTGGAGCTCCATATGGGGCCACGAAACGAAACGCTGTAGTGGGTGGGGGGCGCATGCGGGCGGTCCAGCTCCCTTTGGGGCCAGCAAACGCGACCTTCGGTGGAGCTCCCGATGGGGCCACGAAGCGTGTGAGGGGTGTGCCGAAATGGGGGTGGGGGACGCATGCGGGCGGAGGGGCCTTCGGTGGAGCTCCCTATGGGGCCACGAAACGTGTGATGGGTGTGCCAAATTGGGTTTTCGGGACGTATGCGGGCGGTGGCACTGGGGCCTTCGATGGAGCTCCCCATGAGCCAACGAAACGTGTGGGCGGTGTGTCAAATCGGGTTTCTGGGACGTATGCGAGCGGTGGCACTAGGACCTTCGGTGGAGCTCCCTATGGAGCCATGAAACGTGTGAAGGGTGTGTCAAATTGGGTTTTCGGGACGCATGCGGGCGGTCCGGTCCCACTGAGGGTTTCGGTGGAGCTCCCTATGGGGCAACGAAACGTGTGAGGGGTGTGCGAAATCGGGCTTTCGGGACGCATGCGGGCGATGGCACTGGGGCCTTCGGTGAACGTGTGATGGGTGTGCCAAACTGGGTTTTCGGGATGCATTTGGGCGGTGGCACTGGTGCCTTCGGTAGAGCTCCCTTTGGGGCCACGAAGCGCGCGAGTGGCGTGCCAAATTGGGGGTTTTCAGGACGCATGCGGGCGGTCCCACGGCTTCGGTGGAGCTCCCTATGGCGCCACGAAACGTGAAAGGGGTTTGCCAAATCGGGCTTTCGAGACGCATGCGGGAGGTGGCACTAGGGCCTTCGGTGGAGCTCCCTATGGGGCCACGAAAAACGTGTGAGCGGTGTGCCAAATAGGGCTTTCGGGACGCATGCGGGCGGTCGCACTAGGACCTTCGGTGGAGCTCCCCATGAGCCCATGAAACGCTGTACTGGGCGGGTGAAACGCAGGGAGGGGGGAGGAGGGGGAGGGGGAGGGAGGGAGGAAGGAGGAGGAACGCGGGGACCGTCTCTTCAAATCGAGGACCCAACACCGCAGGAGGGTTGGGAAAAGCTGCGACGTCGCGACAAGTCACAGCCGGAGCCCCAGACCCCAGCGCCCTGCGGCATCCTCGCAAAACCGCGTCGGCCCCTTCGACGGCCCCGGGCGCACACGCCCGGCGGTAACAACACAGAGAGGGAGATCCGATGGCGTGATGTGTTCCAACACGGGGCCCCCAGATGAGGCCCCCAGAGGCGCCCAAGAGGCCCCAAAACGGCCCCAAAGGGGCCTCAAAACTGCCTCCAAGAGGCGAGAGGCCCCCGAGAGGCCTCCCTCGAGATTCCAACGAATACCCAGCGGGCTTGTAACGCGCAACCCTGGCACGGTGGAGGGACTTGCCGTAGGCAGCTGGTATCCGCCGCCCCCTGTCTATTCATCGCAGGGATGCCTGGCGTGCTGAATCCTCTCGGTTTTGGTTTTGGCTCTTTTTCCAAAAGAACTCTCCCAATGGGCTCTGGCGCGTCACGCCGGGGCCGCGGAAGGCCCGGAAACGAGCTCAACGACCGGAAAAAATCCTCGAAGATGGCTCGAAATGGCCTCCCCGACTGCCAAGATGGCCTCAAAGACGGCTCAGACGTCCCCAAGATGCCGCCAAAACGGCCCAAGATGCACCCAAGACGGCCGTAGATGGTGTCAAGATGGCCCACGACTGCCCAAGAGTCCTCCCCAGAGGCCCCGACGACGGCCCAAGAGGCCTCCAAGAGCTCCTCCAGGAAGGCTTGCCGAGGCTAAAATCATTGATTTCCCTTTGGTTTTTCACAGATTTGGGTACTTTCGCCTTTTCGGCCTTCCGACGGCCCCAGGTGGCCCAAGAAGTCCCCAAGATCGACCCAAGATCGCCCAAGAGGCCTCCCAGATGGCCCCGTGACGGCCCAAGAGGCGCCCAAGACGGCCCCAAAACGGCCCAAGAGGGCTCAAACACGCCCAAGATGGGTTCCAAGACGCCCAAGATGGCCTCCAAGACGGCCCCGAAGCGCCCCAAGAGGGTCCCCCGTTGGCCCAGAAAGGCTCCCAAGACGGCTCCCGACGGCGTCAGACGTGCCAGGAACCCACCAAGATGGCCTCCAGGAAGGCCAGAAGAGGCCAACAACATTGTTTTTCCTTATGTGTTTGACGGATTTTGACATTTCCTTCTTTTCGGCCTTCCGACGGCCCGAGACGGCCCAAGAGCCCCCAAAAATCACCGAAAGATCGCCCAAGAGGCCTCCAAGACGGCCAAGATGACCTTCAAGATGCCCACGTGTTCCCCGAAGGCTTTCCAAACCGATTCGGGGAACACATGGTCCGATGGCTTGGCAGGTCTGGCCTCAACGTTCGGCCACATAGGCGCTTCCACAAAGGCAGGGGGCGGCGGTGATTCGCCGTAGGCGTCTTTGATACGGGGTCCCCAGAAGTCCCGACCCTGTCCCCAAAGGCTGCTTTCTCCTCCCGAGCCGCTTTTGGACGGCCCCTGGGGGGCCCCACGAAGGCCCCCCTGAAGCCGAAACCTGTGCAATACCTCCGCCTCGATTGTTGCAATACGCTGAACCATCTCTGGAAACATCAGCGACGCCCGATCTCGGGCTCCCTCGACGCCAGGGGGAAGGCAAGCCCAGAATCGAATCGAGAAGTCGAATCGGCAATCGACATGAATCGGATCGGCGGAAATCGGCAGCCGAGTCGGGCAAAGTCGAATCGGCGGAAATCGGCAGGCTAAGGTGCGCCCAGTGAAGAATCGGCACCCGGATCAAAAATCCCAAGTCGAATCGAATCGGAATCGGAATCCATCGAAATCGAATCGGCTCGATCCGGAGGAATGGGAAAGAGCCCTGCCGGGGGGCGCGCACTCCGAGCCTCCGCGCAGTCCTCCGCGGCCTCCTCCGCGATCCCGCTGGCGGCTTCCTCCCGGACCAGGCGGCAAGGAGGACGTGGCCCACGGGGGTCCCGCGACTTGGCTCACGCATAGCTGACTTCCCCGTGGCCTCCTCCTCCTCTTCTTGTTATTCTTATCATCCTTGTTAGTCTTGTTCTGTTTCTTATTAGTATGTTTCTTCTTCATATTATTATTAGTATGCTTCTTATTCTTATTATAAGTAATATTATTATCATTCCTCCTCCTCCTCCTCGTGCTCGCTCCTCCTCCTCCTCCTCCTCCTCCTCCTCCTCTTCCTGTTCCTCCTCCCCCTCCTCCTCCTTTTCCTCCTCCTCCTCCTCCTCCTCCTCCTCCTCCTCCTCCTCCTCCTCTTCCTGTTCCTCCTCCTCCTCCTCCTCCTCCTCGTCCTCCTCCTTATCCCTCTCTCCTCCTCCTCCTCCTCCTCCCTCCTCATCTTCCTCCTGTTCCTCCTCCTCCTTCTCCTCCTCCTCCTCCTCCTTTTCCTCCTCCTCCGCTTTTCTCCTCCTCTTCCTCCTCCCCCTCCTCCTCCTCTCCCATCCCCTCCTCCTCCTCCTCCTCCTCCTCTCCTCTCCTCCTCCTGCCTCCTCTTCCTCCTCCTCGTCCTCGTTCTCCTCCTCCTCCTCCCCCTCCTCCTCCTCCTCCTCTTCCTCCTCTCTCCTCTCTCCTCCCTCCCCCCACCATTCCTCCTCGTCCTCGTCCTCGTCCTCGTCCAGGTCCTCCTCCTCCTCCTCCTCCTCCTCGTCCTCTGTGTGAGTGGACTTGTTTCACTGCACGGCGAAGCGTGGCCACTGAAATCTGTCAGTTCTGGCGAAACTGCAGGCTCCTGCACGGAACTGATCTGACATCGGGGCGTCGAGCCCGGCACATAACACAGAAACACACAATCGTTGATATGTGTGAATGCTCTGCTATGCTGCGCTGTGGGTCTTATGCTGAGTTATCGTATCTGATCTGATGTCGCTCGCAAGCGGCTCTGCAAGAGGGGCCCCTCAAGACTATTCGAGCGAAACGGCCACGCAACAGTGCACACATGAAGGGCGAAAGGGTATGGGATGGAAGCAGGAGCGGGAAAAGGGGAGAGCGGGGAATTTACAAACAAGGCTGGCATTCCAAAACGGTTCCCGTCTCAGACGGGTTTCTCTCTATTGGCTGGAAACTCCGTGATACCGTCGAACGGCAGAAATCTGGCACTCTGATACTAAAACCCGTTCCGCACGGCATTCCGACACTGAAACCCGGCCCCGCACGGCATTCCGAAACTTAAACTTGTTCCGCAGGCAGACTGAGCAGTTCGATCCCAGGCTCCGAGAGCCACTGAACTAAAGTGTCCCGCAACTGGTCCGAAACTTTCGTGGGCGGGTCCGCGGTCATGTTCGTCGTGGGTACCCACCTCATTGATCCCAAACCGAGGCTGGTCTGGATAGAAAGCACATCGAGAAGCGCTCGTTTCTCATCTAAACTCGGATTCTCTTTCGTGACACACTCGTAGAGACTCTTGCACTCGGTAATCGCAAACAGCGGCACTACCGGCGGCGTACGATTGAATATGCGCGTAGCTGTGCATGACCAGCCCGTGAGCGTTTCCGACAGAAACATGATGGACCCACGAACCCGGAAAGGGATATAGACATGTGCAGCATGGTCAGGTTTTCACGATACCCAACTGGGCGACGCCTCACGAAACATCCCACGAGACACCCCGCGAAACATCCCACGAGACACCTCACGAAACATTCCACGAGACACCTCACGAAACATTCCACCAGACACCCCGTGAAACATTCCACGAGACACCCCACGAACAGGCAATCACTCAACCAGGGGTGCGACTGGGTGTGGTCGTGCTGGGGTGGGGTGTGGTCGTGCTGGGGTGTGGTCGTGCTGGGGAGTGGTCGTGCTGGGGGTGGTCGTGCTGGGGGGTGGTCGTGCTGGGGGGGTGTTCGTGCTGGGGGGTGGTCGTGCTGGGGCGTGGTCGTGCTGGGGTGTGATCGTGCTGGGGCGTGGTCGTGCTGGGGTGTGGTTGTGCTGTGGTGAGGTCGTGCTGGGGTGTGGTCGTGCTGTGGTGTGGTTTTGCTGGTGTGGGGTCATGCTGGGGTGGGGTCGTGCTGGGGTGTGGTGGTGCTGGGGTGTGGTCGTGATGGGGTGGGGTCGTGCTGGGGTGGGTTCGTGCTGGGGTGTGGTGGTGCTGGGGCGTGGTCGTGCTGGGGTGTGGTCGTGCTAGGGAGGGGTCGTGCACTTCGCTCGAGACATCCTGCCCAAATTCAAGGAACTCCTAGAAAAACAAACGAAATAGTCGAGACATCCTCGAAATTCCTGCGCGCGGGACGCGGCACGCGGCACGCGCGAGACATCCTCGGAATTCCTGTACGCGGGGCGCTTTTCCGCGTCGCTGTCGGCTCTGCAAGACCAGCGTTTCGCTCGAGACATCCTCAACAAATTCTGAAAACAAGCGTTTCGCTCGAGACATCCCCCAATTTTGCGAAAAAACAGCGTCTCGCTCGAGACATCCTCAACAAATTCTGAAAACACTTGCCAGTGGGGAACCTCTTACGGTGGCAAGAGAAGCGATGCAAGTTGTACAGGAGGCTTAACGAGGCTCACCCTTGTATCGACCAACCCCCCTGCAACTTCGTGATAACCGAAGCTTGTTTCACCGAGGTGGGAGCCTGGCCACGTTGCTCATCGTGCCGAAGGCAGTGCTGTTGGCCGCCGAGGAGTGGGCTCCTCCTCGTATTTCAAACTCCTCGCCTCACGACACTTACAGCGGCCGTGGGGGACGAGACGACCCTTGAGTTCGATCTCTCCCGGTGGTGGGAGCTGCTGCCGGCGGTGGCATTATTTCGTGTTCTACATGCAGGCCTTGTGCACTTGCCCATGGGCTTTGGCCGGTCAACAGTTGGACAACCATGGGAGGGGGGGGCTAAACCGGTGATCCTTTATGGAGACGTTCACGGGTCAGAGAGTGGCCGTATTGTGGTCTCTCCAGGATCGGCGCCTGCACTCACGTTGGACGCGTTCGAGTGGCATGTTGGCCGGCAGGCCGGACCCCACGGGGTCATCTCCTACCACTGGCACGGCCCCTGCGGGGGCGGGCGCGGGGCGTCGGGGCCCTCGGGCCTGCGCCTCGCTGTCGCGTCCTTGCGGCCGCCGTGTTATGCTTCGACCTCATCTTGTACAGCGTCTTGTTCTAATGTTTTTCTTGAAGCACGTTTTGTCGTGAGGGACCCGGTCCTCGTGGCCGTGATGGGTCGCAAGCAAATTCTGAAAACGATCGTTTCGCCCGAAACATCCTCAAAATTGAATCCGCCGGCGCCCTTCGACCTCGGGATTTTTCAGTGAAAAAATCCGCCGGCGCACGGGGACAGGTTTACGCACTAAAAGAGAACCCTGGGCCCGCGCCCTGTCCGGGAAAAACACCAGCTGGGGTCGGCGGCAGAGGCGGCAGCCTTTAGATAGATTCCTATCTCCGCGAGCACGTGCACTGGGAAAACACTCCTCCAGTTCAACTGGCGACTGCGTGCGACCATCCTTTCTACACGAGTGCCTTATGGACATCCTGGATCGGCAAATTTGGCGGACATTTCTTCTTCACTGGCACGGTTGAACACGGATAGCTCAACTCATAATGATGATGTTTGGCACGCCTAGGGTAGCCTGGGCAAGCCAATGGCATGGTGCGAATGCCTCGCTCAAGCCAGAAGAGAGAGAGAGAGAGACAGAGCCCTACCTCATTGGGGAAGTTTTTATATGCGATCCATGTTTGCGGGGTCTTCACCTCAGTAGTATCACCAAGACTCCTGAATGCAAATTGCATGAAAGCTGCGGGCACTACTCGCACCATGTCATCGTTCATGTAGCCGTAGCGGCCGGGAGGCCCGGCATTGCACCGCGACGTGCAGTAGTCAAACGAGAAAAGGTCTGACGTAAGATTGCTTATCCCTGCGACGGCGCGGAATCGCGTGTACACGTAGCCGGGAAGGAAAGACGTCATCGATGGAAACGGCCTGTAAAACATAAAGTCTGGCCGAGTTTTGATCAGCCACTCATACGTGCGATGGTTATTTCTTATCTTCGCCAGGCACTGGAGGCCGCGTTCCTCCTGGCTTGGAGCGGAGATCGCGAACACGTACGATACCTTGGGAGGCACGTCATTCACCTTCTCGTCAATGCAGAGAATCACGTCCACCCAGTGGGTCTTCTTTACTGGTTTGATCAACATATTCAGAATGTTATCCCACGTGCGGTTTACAACGCCAGGTTCTCTCTTAAACTGCAGTGTGTCTCCGTCATCGGTGTTGTCTTCTCCGGTCATGAAATCGAAAATGTTCGTTGCATCGGTAGTTACTGCCCCCGCCCTTCTGTCTTGCAAGGAGGCGTTGGACAAGCTTGAACTGTTTGCCATCCTGGGGCTGTTCAACGATCTGCCCACGATGAATACTGCAACACGTGGCCTGCCACGAAGCACATCTACGTGTACGGACGCGGCGCCATGAAAACAAATAACAAACAAAACATGATCGACCCACGAACCCGGACAGGAACATAGAAATGCAACGCATGGCAACGTTTTCAAAGACACCTGATTGGGTGACGGGCAAGTGCAATGCTGATTGTATCGATCTTGATGTACCGTGCCGAGGGCTGTACTGTGCTGCACCGTGCTGAATTGCGATGTGCCATGCCGCGGTTGTGCTCTATAGCGTCGTGGATCGAGTCTTCCTTTGCATCCGGGTCCTGACCGAACTGATCTGGATCTGAAGCTCGAGCTGCCTGAACATAGTAGCTGCCCCAGAGCTAATTGACAGGGGGACATGCCAGGAGGACGCGCCGCGAAACGTCCCAAGGGACGCGCCAGGCGACGTGCAAAGGGACGTGCCATAGGGTCGCACCGTAGGACGTGCCAAGGGGACGCGCTACTCGCTACTGGACATCCTCAAAATTCCTGCGCGCGGGACGCGGCACGCGCGAGACATCCTTGGAATTCCTGCGAGCGGGACACGAAAAAAAAGCATTTCGCCTGAGACATCCTCTGAATTCTGGCCCCCCACGAAGCCCCCGCTCGAGACATCCCCACATGTTGCAAAACCAGCGTTTCGCTCGAGACATCCTCCACACATTATGAGAAACAAGCGTTTCGCTCGAGACATCCTGCCAAAATTTTAAGACATCCTGGCAACAAACGAATTAGTCGAACCATCCTCAAAATTCCTGCGCGCGGGACGCGGCCCGCGCGAGACATCCTTGGAATTCCTGCGAGCGGGACACGAAAAGAAGCATTTCGCCTGAGACATCCTCTGGATTCTGGCCCCCCACGAAGCCCCCGCTCGAGACATCCCCTACATTTTGCAAAACCAGCGTTTCGCTCGATACATCCTCAGACAATTATGAACAACAAGCGTTTCGCTCGAGACATCCTGCCCAAATTCTAAGAAATCCGGACAACACAAGCGAATTAGTCGAGACATCCTCGAAATTCCTGCGCGCGGGACGCGGCCCGCGCGAGACATCCTTGGAATTCCTGTGAGTGGGACACGAAAAAAAGCATTTCGCCTGAGACATCCTCTGAATTCTGGCCCCCCACGAAGCCCCTGCTCAAAATTTGCAAAACCAGCGTTTCGCTCGAGACATCCTCAACAAATTATGAATTATGCTATGTCAGCGCTCCCAGGGCCACGATCCCTCGTAAGGGCTCCTGGGCCCTCCTGGGTCTTCCTTGGACCACCTCTTGGGCCCTCCTGGGCTCTCCTGGAGCCTCCTGGAGCTTCTCCTGGACCCTCCTTGGGCCCCCTGGTGCCTCTTGGAGCCTCCTGGGTCCTCCTGGGCTCTCCTGGGCTCTCCTGGCCCTCCTGGGCTCTCCTGGGCTCTCCTGGAGCCTCCTGGGCCCTCCTGGGCGAAGTCAAGGTCCGAAAACACATGGGACTTGCCACATTTCTGAAATTCGGTGCCACCCCTGACGCAGGTCGGCGGGGTCAGGATTCGAAAACACATGGGATTTGCAACATTTCTGAAATTCCGTGCCACCCCTCACGCAGATCGGCGGGGTCAGGGTCCAACAACACAGGGGATTTGCCACATTTCTGGAATTCCGCGCCACCCCTCACGCAGATCGGCGGGGTCAGGGTCCAAAAACACATGGGATTTGACACATTTCTGGTATTCATGAAATCGCGGGTTGCAGAAATACTACCTACTGCCCCCTCTCCCCGATCCATCCTCATTCCCACCAGCCCCATCCCGCCTGTCACTCCTCCTTCTATTCCTCCTCCTCCTCCTCCTCCTTCTCCTGGCACTCCCCCTCCTACTCCTCCTTCCTGCCCTGCCCCATGACGGGGAGCATGGAGAAGGGGGAGGGCGGGGAGGAGAAGAAGGGGGGATGAGGGACCAGGAGGGAGGAGGGACTGCGAGGATGATAGGGGGCACCATGATGACGCAAAACGAGGCATACGGAGGAGGAGGATGATGATGCTACGCATTGATGAGTGAGGAGCGATAAAGAGGAGCTTAGTCATTCCTACTCATCCTCCAGAGCTCACGTCTCAGTCCTCCTCCTCATCTTCCTCTTCCTCCTTTTTTCTCCGCCGCCCGCTACTCCCCCCCTCCTCCTGACCGTGCTCCCCATCATGAGTCGCCCTTTCCTACTCCTCCTCCTCCTCATTCTCCTCCTCCTCGCCTTCGCTCCTCCCTCCTGCGCCCTCACCCCCCCTTCCTTCTCGTCCTCCCCCTCCACCTCTGCTCCCTGCTCCCCTCCATTGGGCAGGACAGGGACATGGAGGACGAGGAGGAGGAATGAACGGTGGGGTGGTGGTGGGAATGAAGATGGGACGGAGGGAGAGGGGGCAGCAGGGCAGTGGAACAGTGAACTGAGTGGCGAAATCGTAGCTGTGTTTGTGTTCGATTGGCCTTTTCCTTAGCCTGGTTTCAATGCGTTCTACGATACTCAAGTGGTGTAGTTGGTGCCCTGTGTGCTCCTTAAGCGTTGTGGGTTGCCGCCGCTCCCATAATGAATCCAGTTGCCAGCTCTCCACAACAGAATATAGTATTGCAAACCCTGCGCGAAAGGACTATAGGCGTAACCTTCCAGAAGAGAGGCTGGAGCTAGAGGAGGAGCAGTATGAGGGGGATGACGAAGTGAAGGATGAAGGCGGAGAGCATGATGAGGCCATCCGTCGCAGTAGAGACGAATGAGGATGAGGGAGGAAGATGATAAGGATGAGGATGAGGAGGGGGATGATGGGGAGGCAGAAGGGACAATGCCGAGTTGAACTTACAGTCTTCACATATGGAGGGCGTCCTTGGAAACAAGCCCAGGAGCGGTCCACGGGAGTCCGACGGCAACCCCTTTGTGATCTAACAGGGGTTTATGTCGACCCCTATCCCAGGCTCCGTGGTGTTTTCGAATGGGCCAAGAATGTTGGGCCCAACCCTGGGATATACGATGGGGGACATATAGTCTCGACATGTGGTGCGTCCGCACAGCCCTCCTAGGGTGTACCCCATGGTTTCCCAAGGTTTCTCTGGGCGGCCCGACGTTTCGGGCACAACTCGGGGATTGAGGAAGACAACCGCCTGCGATACTTCCATCCCACGTCCCGTCCCTCTCCTCCTCCTCCTCCTCCTCCTCCTCCTCATCATCATCATCATCATCACCATCACCATCATCATCAGCATCGGCATCAGCATCGGGATTAGCATCGAAATCAGCATCAGCATCAGCATCAGCATCATCATCATCAGCACCACTATCATCATCATCGTCATCAGCATCATCATCACCACCATCACCATCAGCATCAGCATCAGCATCATCATCATCACCATCATAAGCATCATCATCAGCATCAGCAGCAGCAGCATCAGCATCAACAGCATCAGCATAATCATCATCATCATCAGCATCATCAGCATCAGCATAAGCAGCATCAACATCAGCATCATCATCACCATACACAACATCATCAGCATCAGCAGCAGCATCACCGTCATCATCATCAGCATTATCATCAGCATCTTCATCATCATCAGCATCATCGTCCTCATCATCACCATCATCAGCATCAGCATCAGCATCATCAGCAGCATCATCATCAGCATCATCAGCATCATCAGCATCAACATCAGCATCAACATCGTCATCTTCATAACCATCACCATCATCATCATCATCATCAGCATCCTCATCGCCACCTCTATCCTCTTCATGCCTTTCATCTCGCCCTCTCCCTGATCTGCATCTTCTCTTCCGCCTCCTATGCTCCTCCTGCTCTTCCTCCTCATCCCCCCTTTCCTCCTCCCCCTCCTCATCCTTCTGCTCCTTTTACGCCTCCTCGTGCTCTTCACCCTCCTCTCCTCTTTCCGCCTCCTCCTCCGCCTCCTCCTCCTCCTTGACATTCTCCACCTGCTCCACCTCCAACTCTCATCCTCCTCCTCCTCCTCCTCCACCTCCTCCTCCTCCTCCTCCTCCCTCTACCTCCTTCTCCTCCTCACGCCTTTCCTTCTCCTCCTCTTCCTCCTCCTCCTCCGCCTCCTCCTCCTCCTCCTCCTCGCACTCCTCCTCCTCCGGCCTCTCCTCTTCCTCCTCCTCCTCCTCCTCCTCCTCCTCCTCCTCCTCCTCCTCCTCCTCCTCCTCCTCCCCCTCCTCCCTCTCCTCCAACTCCCCCTCCCATTCCCCCTCCCCCTCCCCCTAGTGCCAGCTCGGCTCGAGCCTTCACGGGCTCGCCAGCCCGCACCATCGGAGCCGCCGCTCCGTCTCCCCCGCGCCCTCCTCTCGGCGCTCATGTCCGGTGCGTTCGCGGTGCCGCCGCAGCGGCGGCCCCGCTGGCCGAATCGCTCGGCGGCCAAGCGGAGGGCCCAGTACCGGAGGGCCGACGGCCGCGCGGTGGCGCGCCTCCTCGGTGCTTTCGAGGCGGTGCTGCGCCCTCCCGGCTGGGTGCGGCCCTTGCAGCAGTGCTCAGGCACCCGACTGTGGCTGGCCATGCGGATGCTGGTGAAGTTCGTGCTGCTGGTGGTGCCGCTGACCATGGCGACAACGGCAATGCCTCGCCTGCAGTTGCTCTTCCACACGGCCCTCGACGTGGTGTTCGAGGCGGTGAGGATCGGGGTCATGAAGGTGATCCCCCTGGGTTTCGTGGTGATGGTGATGGCTCACGTTCAGCCCCTTCTCCAGTCGGCGAAGCTGATCAATTTGCAGCTGCTCATGGTCCTCAGGGAGGTGCTGGCCAGCGCCCCCTTGGGCATGTACGTCCTCAGCGCCCTGTCGAAGAGGGTGCTCATGCTAGTCTCGTTCATGTTCTACCTGCTCAGCGTCCAGCTCGCGTTGTTCACGAAGCTCATGGCGGGCCTGTTCGCGCTGTTCGCGCCGGGGCCAGCCAGGCCAGGAACAACAGCCAGGACCCATGGGCTGCCGGACTGGATCCGTGGTCAGCGCCAGCCTCCAGTGGCACTCCTGCTGCAGCAGCTGGCCTCGACGTCGACGCTGTTCAGAGCTATGGACCTCCTTGTCGTGAATGTGTTCGTGCGCAGCGGTTTACCACCAAGCTGGTGCTATGCCGTACGTGTGCCCGCCGCAAGGGCAGGGGCAAGGGCAAGGGCAAGGACCTGAGGACCTAGGCCTCCTCCGCCTCCCCCCTTCCCGCGCATATGCTCTCCCCCATCCCCCCGCCCCCTCCCTCGTAGCGCCGGCGTCGGAGATGGAGTGGTGGAGGTAGGTCGAGATGAAATGTGGATGAGGATGTGGAAACAGTCGCTTGTGTATCCTACTGTTCGCGTCGAGGCAACGTCCTCGAGCTTGCAGTCTTTTGTGCGCGGGTCAGAGACCATGCGTGGCGTCCCTTGGGTTCCACAGGTTGGCGGGGGGAGCGTGCGGATATCATCCCTGGCCGCGCGCCTTGCGGCTAGAGGTTCCATCCCCGCTCCCTCAAGCTGTCTTGTGTTACCCTCTCTCCAGAAGTGTCCAATCCAAACCCTCCCCATCCCCCTCCCCTCCCCACCCCCTCCTCCTCGTCCTCCTCCCTCACTTCCTCACTCCTTCTTCTCCTCCCCCTCCTCCTCCTCCTCCTCCTCCTCCTCCTCCTCCTCCTCCTCCTCCTCCTCCCTGCTCCTGCTCCTGCTTCCTGCTCCTCCTGCTCCTCTGCTCCTCCTGCTCCTCCCTGCTCCCCTGCTCCTGCTCCTGCTCCTCCTCCTCCTCCTCCTCCGCCTCCTCCTCCTCCTCCTCCTCCTCCTCCTCCTCCTCCTCCCCCTCTCTCTCCTCATATTTCTTCCACCTCCTACTTATCCTTATCCTTATCCTCCTCCTCCTCCTCCTCCTCCTACCTCCTCCTCCTCCTCCTCCTGCCTCCTCCTCCTCCACATCTCCTCCTCCTCCTCCCCCCCCCCCCCCCCCCCCGCTTCCTCCTCATAATTCTCACCTTCACTCTTCACCTCCTCCTCCTCCCCTCCTCCTCCTCCTCCTCCTCCTCCTCCTCCTCCTCCCCCTCTCCTCCTCATTTATTCCCCTTCCCTGTCTCCTCCTCCTCCTCCTCCTCCTCCTCCTCCTCCTCCTCCCCCTCCTCCTCCTCCTTCTCCTCCTCGTCCTCCTTCGTCCGACCCGGCTCCTCTTCGCGTGCGCTGCCGGCGGCGGCCCGCATCGCGGTCCGCTCCCTGACATCGTCCGCGGTGCGCCGCACGGCCGACAGCCGAACCTGCCGAGGGGGAGGAGGAGGATGAGGAGGAGGAGGAGCCCTTCACCCACCCTTGTGAAGGAGAGTAGTAGATGAAGGAGAAGGAAGAGGAGGAAGAGGAGGAGGAGGAGGAGGAGGAGGAGGAGGAGGAGGAAGAAGAAGAGAAAGAGATGAAGGATATGAAAAGGATGGATGGGACAGCAAAAAAGAGGCCCTGGCAAACGTCGGCAAGCTGACGATCGATAGGGCCCCTGATGTCTCTGGGTTCGCCGCCGCCGCCGGCGACGGCACTCCGCACAGGAAGTGAGGCGACGAGGAGCCCCCAGACCGAAGCCCAGCAAGGCTTCCGCCCCGACCGCGCCTCTCCAATCGGAGGGGCGAGGCCGAGCGGAGCCCACCCCCGCAGAGGGCAAGAACGGGCACCCCCGGCAGCCGCCGGCGGCCACCACGCACCCCAACGGGGAAGCGGTTTCGCACCCAAGTGCGAGCCCGATCCCAGGCGGCGGCCCCCCCAAGCCCACGCCGAGAGGCGCCGCGCCAGACTTTCGAGGCGGGCCCCGCAGGGCGCGCCCGCCACCGACGCCGCAGCTCACCTGCGCCTGGCCTTCAGCCTGAGCTCGGTGACGCGGCCGCCTCTGTGCGCGCTTGATCTCCAGGATCTGCGCCTGGTGCTCTGCCCCGCGCACCTGGACCCAAACCTCGAAAGGCTTGCCCCCCAACCGCTCCGTGCCCCCCGTCTGGACGAAGTGGCGCTGGATGACGAGAAGCCGTCGGCGCCCACCCGTAACCCTCTGCTCGTCGAACGGGTCGTGGAGGCCGTCGCCGCGGGCCAACGTGGCGATGGGGGCGGCGCCGACGTCGAGAGAGATCTGCTCGTCCGCCCCGCACGCCTCCAGAAGGGCGTCTGCAAAGCGAGGCCCCTGCTAGAAGAACACGAGAAACTCCCAGCAGCGAGCCGAGCAGCATCGTGATGTTCGCAACCGCCAGGCGTGGCACCTGCGCCACGTTGCACTGGACGACCGCCACCACTATGGACGTCGTATTCGTCGGAGGCCCCAGCATGGACCCCAGCATGAGGTGCGGGTGCACCGAGACGGGGGAGAGCCAGACCTCCAGCGCCTGCACAACCACGAACATCGGAAGGAACTCCTTCAGCGCGACGAGCGGCGACGAGAGGCGCGTCGCGCACCAACCTGGCACCCGCGCCGTAGTGTTCAGGACGACCGTCATCACCTCCATGGCGACCTTCTTTGGAAGCTCCCCTGAGCTCCCCGACGGGGGAAGCTCCATCCTGACGAGGGTCACTCGCCAGGACAGTGCCGCCACGACGGGCCACGTGAGCGGAATCTCCAGGAACATGCCCTTCATCGTCCTGAGGGGCGGCAGCCGCCGCGGGAGGGGTGGCGGAGGGGCGGCCCGCCCATTCGGCCTCCGCCGTCCACCACCGCGGGCCCCCAGCAAGCGGCCTCTGCGCCGCGACCTCGGCGAGGTGGGCCCGCTGGGCGAGGTCGAATCAATCGACTCCCCGCAGGCTCGGAACGCCCTCGCCGCGCGGCGACCTCCCAGCAGGCGGGGGCCGCCTCGGCGGCCGAGCGCGTCGCGGGCTGGCGGCGGTGGGGCAGGGCATGCCGCCTGCGCGCGCCGGCCTGCTTCGCAGGGCGCTGCCGAGCCTCGGTGCCTGAGCCCCCACCGCTGCGCTGGAGGCGATTGAGGCGGCGGATGGCATGCGCTGGAGCCCCCAACAGTGCCCCGCCGCGTTGCGGCGTCGGACCGTGATCGAGGTTGCCCTCGAGTTCCGCCTTGGCCACCAGCGCCATGAAGGCCAAGCGTTCAATGACCTAATTACGCCTCTAGGGACGGCGCGGCCAACACCGTGGCCCCAGGCGGCGCGTGCACCCAGAGCGCGGTCTGCGTCACCCGGGTGGGCCTCCGGAAGCGGCGAAGGCGCTCTCTCCCTCGGCAACACGACTGCGGCCTGCTCTACGGCTTGAGGCCACATCGCTCGCACCGCCGACTGCAGGTCCTGAAGCTCGGCTTCGAGCTCCTCCACAGGCTGCAGGGCGGCCTGCAGTCGCCCCGCGTCGGCATGCCGGGCCGCCAGCTGGCGCGCCCGCAGCAGCGCCCTCGCGGCAGCAGAAGCGCCTGGCGTCCCAGCGGCAGCACCCTGCGGCTGCTGGGCGACTCCGAAAGCCTCCGTGCAGGCCGCCGCAGCCACCATCCCACCAATGCCTCCTCAGGCCAGCCTCCCCTGGGCCGCGGGCGCCGCACGACCGGCCATGGGCGAGAAGCTGCGAGAGATACAGGGAACCAGCTTGAGCCAAAATGGCTACGGAGGAGGAGGAGGAGGAGGAGGAGATGAAGAGAAGGAGGAGGAGGAGGAGGAGGAGGAGAAGGTGGAGGAGGTGGAGGAGTTTAAGGGGAGGAAGAGGGGAAGATGAAGAGGAGAAGGAGGAGGAGGAGGAGGAGGAGGAGGAGGAGGAAGAGGAAGAAGAGGAGGAGATAAAGAGGA